>CM034350.1:68100703-68312166 GCA_019925275.1 Mytilus edulis
TTGAAGTACAATCAGTAAATAGAACTTAAGCAGTCGATGTCATTTTGGTATAACGGATAAGCTAACTTTAACAGTACATTTTGTACTTGTAAAGAGACCAATTTTTTTTCAAATTTATATTAATTAGTGTCATATCATATAAGAACAATTCAAAATTTGTTATAAAGAGAGACCTTAAGAAAATAAAGTCAGTGAGTATTTCCGAACGTTTGAATACGGAACTCGTATTGCTACTTTAAGGACTTTTCAGCGGACTGTGCCGTTGTTATTATTTTATGGACTTCCATATGTATCTTTGATTTATGTTATTATTGATTTAGTTTGGATTCAATAATAGAACATTGAAAGTATAAACTGTGTATTTTTTATTTATGCAAATCTTCCGTTAGTAAAACTACGATACGTCAATTGACACCCAAAAATCCAAACAATTGTACCAAATATGCTTATTATTGATCAAACTGTTTTTATATTCACAATTCTTTTGTTTTTTGGGGTTTTTTTTCATCTTTATTTCTTTTGATTTATAACAGAGTAGTACATGTTCCGTCTTCAAATTAAAAGTGGGAAGAATGCGTGCTTTCGTCATTATGGAAGAGATAGTATCAGGAAAGGTTCTTTGCTTAGAAGATTTCAATGATTGTTGTGCAAAGTTTATTCATCCAACAAATTATGCAGCTGACCATAACTACATCGATCACATGGAGGAAATATTCAGATTCGAGAGGGATTCCGTAACTTGTTTAAAACAATAAATTCTAACTTTACTATTTATGGTCTAACGATGATCTCAGAAAGAGGATTGTCTCCCCTGAATACCAACGACGAATGAACAAGAAGAGCACAATACAACGTATGAAAGTAGTAGAGGCTAATGTGTTTATTTTCCTGTTTACTATTGCTTGTTTAAAAAAGAAAATAAAGGTGAAAACATTATTGTCAAGAACATACGATCACTTTAAAAGTTTGTCCATAATTCTCCTTTTTAAATTCTTTCTGGTTGCTCTACGCGTACATTTATGCTTACGATATAATGTATTGCTTATAAATAAAATGTCTAGGGTTGTATATTGTTAATGTTAAGGCCAGTATGTCTTCTTATGTACAAAAATATATCATTTTGTATGTGTTGTTTTTAGTATTATGTTGTAGAATAAAGTTTTTGTTTTTACTTATATAGTTTTGAATAACATGTGCTGATATACTCAAATAATAAGCAAAATGATAAATGATGAAAAAAACATATGACATAATATTAGAGCACACTGGTTCCCGAAAGTTGGATATTATAAAAAAAAAACCAGGTACTTCCGATCTGGGCAACAGGGCAAAAATTTCCACCATCATTATTTCAAATATATAGTTACATATTTTTCAAGGGGCCAGCTGAAGGACGCCTACGGTTCGGGAGTTTCTCGCTACATTGAAGACCCATTGGTGGCCTTCGGCTGTTGTCTGCTCTATGGTCGGGTTGTTTTCGCTTTGACACATTCCCTATTTCCATTCTCAATTTTAACTTATATATGTTTGATGCGCACTTTATCATTGTTTACATAGACTGTGATCAAATAAATAATACAAAGCTTTATATGAAAGTTAAATCCGGACAACAACAAATAACGCTTTACAAGACAAGAGAGTCTGGATTGGGTGTCCGTCAGATCTGTATTCTCTTTTTTAAGGTAATTTTTCTGTATTTATCATATACTTTGCCCATTATTTCTTTAAATCTTAGCAACCCATTTTGCTCTATTCTTTTATTTCTTTTTTTATTGTGCTTTAATTTTCTCTTTATATTAATTTTGTCACATTTTGTGCACATTTTGACCATTTTTCTGTAAACCCCATCCATACCCCCAGTCAGGAAATATCTAATTGTTTTTTTTACAAACTAACTTTATTTCATAATAATGCTTATTTCTTGCCATTTAATGTGTATGTGAAATGAAATATTGATAATAAAGTCTCGTTTTTATTTGAATAGGATATCAGTAAAAATAATAGAGTACATTTTTAAGCCAAACGCAAATCTTAACAAATTCTTATTCATATTAACCTTAGTAAAAAGAGACCTTGTCATACCCTGATCAAACAATAATTCCAGAAGATTATTTGTGGAAAGTAATTTCATTTTTTGTTTTGTTGTAAAAGTAAAATTTGAATGATAAGTTAATATCTGTTGGTTAATCCTGTAGTTAGGTTGCTGTCTCAATTGACAATTAACTCTCGTCTCCTTTTATTCACGCAGCACTTAATTTTCTTACACTAATGGCTGACAAAGCTATTATATAAATCGGTTATACTAAGCAATGTCAGTGTTACTTTGCATCAAATGTAGTGGGTTGATTTGATTGTTTTTGCTTAAGGTCCAGTGGCAAATAGTCCATGCAAATAAAAGCCATTGTGTCAGAAATTCACCTCAAGTCTACTGAAACATTTTCGATTTTTATGCCCCACCTACGATAGTAGAGGGGCATTGTGTTTTCTGGTCTGTGCCTCTTTCGTCCGTGCGTCCGTCTGTGCGTCCGTCCGTCCGTTCGTCCCACTTCAGGTTAAAGTTTTTGGTCAAGGTAGTTTTTGATGAAGCTGAAGTCCAATCAACTTTAAACTTAGGACACATGTTTCTTATGATATGATCTTTCTTATTTTAAAACAAAATTTGACTTTTGACACCATTTTCATGGTCCACTGAACATAGAAATAAAAGTATGAGTTTCAGGTTAAAGTTTTTGGTCAAGGTAGTTTTTGATGAAGCTGAAGTCCAATCAACTTGAAACTTAGTACACATGTTTCTTATGGTATGATCTTTCATATTTTTAAACTAAATTAGACTTTTGACCCCATTTTCATGGTCCACTGAACATAGAAATTAAAAGTGTGAGTTTCAGGTTAAAGTATTAGGTCAAGGTAGTTTTTGATGAAGTTAAACTCCAATCAACTTGAAACTTAGTACACATGTTCCTTATTAGTTGATCTTTTTACTTTTAAGGCCAAATTAGATTGTTTACCCAATTTCACGGTCCATTGAACATGGAAAATGATAATGTGAGTGGGGCATCCGTGTACTTTGGACACATTCTTGTTGTATTATGTAAGGGATATAAGCCGATAACAGTCCATTCTGTAAAATATTGGACAGGTCTGAGGCCACAGGCCGAAGACCTGTTCAATATTTTACAGAATGGACTCTTAGAGGCTTATATCTTACTTAAAACATTGCTTAACACTTCGAAAAAAGGTAAAACAAAAGAAAAAGTAAGCAAAAATTAATTTTCATCAAGTATGAAAAATGTTTTGTGAATAAACTTTTAAAAATCAAATGTGTATTCAGAATCTATTCAGATATAATACTTCAGTGTGAATTACAAAGAGGATATAGTCAAAACAGCTAATTATGGCAAGTTCTATATCTATTATACTTCAAAATGTAGTCCTCTTCTACTAGTTTCTTGTTTAGTGTCGATTTTGTTTTTACTAGCTATAGGTAAATGAGAAAAAAAAGAATAGCATATGATATGAAGACAGGATGTGTTGAATCATATCGAGTTCAGCACTGTCGATTTTATTTCAAATATAGAACTTATATGAACAAACGAAGAGATAACAACATGCAATCAGTTATATTCTATTGTTAAAATTTCCAAGAGACTGGTATTGTAAATCCAAACAGTAACACCTGAATACCCACCTTTCTCTGTTTTGTTTTCTTTCTTCATAGTCGTGTAGCTCTTTTCCCGTTTTTTTGTGTATTGAGTCACTTGTGCTTTTTATATGTTCTTAAGCGTTCAGTGCCCTTATGCAAGTAGTGTCATACATGTAATTAGATACCCTGTATTTATCATGCTTTACAAAAAAATAGGATACAAAAATCGCTAAATGACCCGCTCATTAATTAGTGACAATATCGTTCTGCATTGAAGATTGTTAGTTATCTTGTTGTAAAAAGAATATACCCATTCGGGTTAACGCCCACAAGTTGTATCTATTACTAACATATTATTGTACTCGTTTATCTTTTTAAAAAAATCAGGTTTATGGAAATAAATCCATAAAAAAAATACAAGGTAGTAGATTCATATTGCCATTTAAAGCAGTGATTAGGTATCAATTTAATAACAGAAAAATAGACGCAATGAAGATTTTATTTCAATTACTATGAAACACCATCTGAAGGTTTTATTGCATCTAGAAATTTAGAGATAACGACACTATTCCTGTTTTATTAAAGTTAATTGATCTCTTTAGAACAAGGGAAAAGACACAATAAGTTTTTATTACTAATACTTCTTAGTAAATCAGATATAGTCGTCTCATATCCCTGGGGCGAAATCGATGCGACACCTAATACGCATGTCCGCAAATCTTTATAATTATGCAATATTGTTTCTATTCAAAAAAACTATTAGAAAAATACAACGATTGTATTTCGTAACAAATAATCGGATGAATGGACAAGTATCAATGTATGAAATTTAATACGGAAAATTGGTACAATAATAATTCCTTGACTTATTGTGAAAAACAAACGTTTCATTCATCGACCGGAAAAAAGTACTTTGGATATAATAAATTATTTTCCATTTAAAAAATGAATTTCCTTGATGAAGTTTCCTGGTGGTTTCTTAACCGTTTAAAGGATTGACTCTCACATACTATATACACAGTGAGGTTTTAATTTGGAATATAGCAGTGATGGATGAACTAGACAGTTGTGCTGTCCATTTAACATTGGAAGAAACCGGAGGAGAAGCTGAAAGACGTACAGGAGAAGCAAAAGGTAAAACCTAACGCCTAATTCAGATTGTGTTTGTTATAGTTGAAACACGCATCATAAAATATTCAACATGCATAACCAAATAACTTTAAACGGGCAATAAATGCGGTATGGGCCTTTGTTTATCGTTTGTAGGCCGTACGGTGACCTTTAGTTGTAGAACTGTGTCATTTTGTTCTCTTGTCGGGAGTTTTCTCAATGTCATTCATACCACATCATTCTTTTTTTTTTTATTAATAAATACATTTTGTACTGATTTCTACTTAATTTCTTTAATATTTATGATATATGGACGTCAGATATTTTACTTCCGCATGATCATACACTGAAATACAAGTAATATCATAATATACATAACAATTTATAACTGAGAAAGATATAACGGATGTTGTACTTAGCGGTAGTATATATATACGAACCATCATAGGATTTTAATAACCTAATACCATTGACAATCCATGAATGGGCTATAAGTGTATCTGAATGTCCCTTTTAAAATAGCATTAGATTTTGGATATGACTGGCTGTCCGTTCATCAGATATTTCGTCTGACCTGTAAATTCATGCATAGTTGTACATCTTACTTTGACTTTTGGGGTCTAATCTAGAATGCATTTGATAATATGTTTTATAGAAATTCAAGTAGTTCAAGATGATCATATTGGCTACTGTGCGATTTAAATAGATTTAAATATTACAGTATCCACGAGGATGAATTATTAAAATGATCAGGGTTTTCGTCTCGATGACTCAGCCTCGATAAGGATACACGTTTTATAGTAAGTGTTTTAGTTTAGGTATCTTCTCATGTTTTCCCTTTCTGTCTTTACTATTACAATATGTTTCAAATAGCTTTGTCCGCTGCAATTTTGCGCCTGTCCCAAGTCAGGAGACTCTGGCCTTTGTTAGTCTTGTATGATTTTTAATTTTAGTTTCTTGTGTATAATTCGGAGTTTAGTATGACGTCCATTATCACTGTACTAGTATACATATTTTTAGGGGCCAGCTGAAGGACACCTACGGGTGCGGGAATTCTAGCTACATTGAAGACCCATTGGTGGCCTTCGGCTGTTGTCTGATCTATGGTCGGGTTGTTGTCGCTTTGACACATTCCCCATTTCCTTTCTCAATTTTATTGTCTGTGCAGTTTCAAACAAAACAGTAGCACATCTTCATGCGATTGAGATTAATCGTATATAAATAAATACCGCCTGCCTCATTCTAAAAGACCTATTTTTCAATTAAATATTGAGATAGCCATATGAAATAGCACCAGTTCTATATAAATTATTCAAAAGAATCCGTTTACTTTTTTTTAAATTCCCAGAATCAAATCAGTGAAATCTGTTCAAATCATGATAATTTTATGATTAACTTAAAGAATTCAGTAATTACTACAAAAACCAACCTAAACATAGGGGAAATTTCAAGTGCTCCGGGTAGGTCAAGTAGATTATATTACATCAATATCATATATATACTCAGCTTTATAAGGAATTATGTATTTAATATTCCTATTGAAACCAAACACAATAATAACTATATATATATAAAAAAAAAAGGTACAGCTATTCATACCTTGACATATTAAATGAAAAGAGAGCCGAAAGATATCAAAGGGACATCCAAACTCATAAGTCGAAAATAAAGTGACAGCGGCATGGCTTTAAAAGAAAAAGAACAACTTACAGAAAAACAAGGGTACACTAAACACAGCATAGAAAACATAGAAAACTGAACACCATCAACCTATAAAAAAATTTGGGGTGATCGTAGATGCTCAGGAAGGGTAAACAGATTATGGTCCACATGTGTAACCGTCGTGTTGCTTACGTTAGAATAAACTGGGTAATAATTCTAATTGGGAAAATCTTACAGGTGTAAAATTATGTTCATATAACGTGTTACTTAGTATATTTATCTACAAAACAGAACCAAGAAGATATGATCATCTACAACAAAACATACCAGAAAGATCCGCTTCTCGTCCTTACGTGAGTATCGTATCTTACACTTTGGATTTATCAAAACTAATGATATGGTTCTTATAATACTTAAACTTCAGTTTTTCTCTATAATCATTTAAATTTTGGAAGTACATTTGTACCACGTCTTCTGGTTGCCTGAAGGTTTAATGTCTATCAGTTCATAAACTTAATTTTGTCATGTGACCTAGACGACATCAACATTTTTTTCATGACTTACTCCTAAAAATAAATTTATAAAAAATTATAACGAATGAAAATTACAAATGAAAAGATAATATTGAGTCATAACGAAGAAGTTAAAGTGCTGGTTTTTTTTTATATAATACATTAATACGCTTAATGTTACTTTATACAAACAAACAAAAAATGACCAACAAGCCTACAAAACACTGCTTTGCAACATATACAAACCGAAAAACTAAGCAACGCGGACTTCACTGAATACTGATGTAATATAAGGTGA
Source organism: Mytilus edulis (assembly GCA_019925275.1). Lineage (NCBI taxonomy): Eukaryota > Metazoa > Mollusca > Bivalvia > Mytilida > Mytilidae > Mytilus > Mytilus edulis. Next base: position 68,107,929 of record CM034350.1, read on the forward strand.
TCCGATCGGGTAAGCATATTATGATCCAACCCCGGCAACCGTTGACAATTTGTCTCGTTCAGTGATGTAAAACGGTTTTGAAATTCAGCACGACACATGCCAGTCACTACTGAAGGAATATTTGAACACTTGTAATCAATTATGTCTAATTAATCCAGTAAAGCGCTAATTCTGACTCATGAATTTCTAACGTATTGTTTTCATTTTTTACTTTGTTCTTTCATTATTTTTTCTATGAATATTTTTAGAGACCAAACGAAAAACTAATCGCCAGAACAGAAATCTTTGTATCACCTAACCACACAAGTGAATTCAGTCTGATGGGAGACATTGAAAGTAGTTATATCACCCCTGATGGATATTTCCGACATAAAATTGTACTTGAATCGACACAAGAAGTATGGAACTCTGTTTGCTATGGAATGCTTAAACTCAGGTAATGATATCCATTATCATTATGTGTTAAGATTGCATAGTTCACTTGTATGAATTTTTCACAAAAATGTTTTCCATTTTATTATTTACTTTAACGTTGAATTTACAATCCGATAAAATAAAAAAAAATACTACATTTTTGCATTCACAGTTGAACGGTTAGAACATATAAATCACGTGTTCTTTGCTTTGCTGCCTTCCCTCTCTGCTACGAGGAGAAACTGAAAGTGTAGCGTCGTTTCCATTATTTGAGCGATATTTGTTATCGTCGAACTTCCTTAGAGTTGTAATACAGTGCATTAATAATTACACCCCTGAGATCGATGGTATATCAGTGCATTTATTTCAATGACAAAAATCGTAAATGATGAAAATCTAAACTGTCAATCAGTTTATTTGTGAGTTTGAATGTCTCTCTGGTATCATTCGCTTCTATTGTTTTCTACAACACTTTTCACTGGTAATACCATCTCTACATTACCTTTTCATTGGACACATGGACGATAGATAGAAGCAGTTATATATTAGTAGTAGAGCGCTTACTGAGAGTAATGGGGATACCTTCATGACTAATATAGGTAAACATTCTTGCCAAATGACTTTAACGGTAATTGTTGGTACATGACGATAAAAGAGGGACGAAAGATACCAGATGGACAGTCACACTCATAGATTGAAAATTAAAATGACAACGTTAACGCCATTGCTAAAAATAAAAAGACAAACAGAAAAATAATAGTACAGAAGACACAACATAGAAAACTATAGACTAAGCAACACGAACCCCACCAAAATCTAGGGGTGATCTCAGGTGCTCCGGAATGGTAAGCAGATCTTGCATCACATGTGGCACCCGTCGTGTTGCTTATGTTATTACAAATCTGGTATATAGTCTAATTCGGCAGATCACATTCGGGAAAAGGGAAGGGTGTTATAGTTATAAATGTACACTTTCTATTAGACGATAAAAAATTTGATTGATTTTGACGCTAACGATGGTTTTTGAGACCTCTAACGAATCACGATAAGTATATTTTGACGAATCACGATAAGTATATTTTGACAAATCACGGTAAAATTTAACCAGTTTGACGCTAATGGTATCCGAAAATTACCGTTTGACGCCTGACGGTAAAGGGCATTAATACCCTCCTTACTAGATGCAATGAGGAAATGAAATTCAAATGGTTGTTTTTGTAATTTATTTAACCAGTAGATAGTCGGTACTTTCAAATTTTCGGAAGAGGCTTTCAGCTGTGTGATGGCAGTGAAATACCAAGTTATTTTATAGTAGTAAGTTAGGTAGTTAGAAGCACTCGTACATACTCATAGATAAGTATCAATGTATCACTCTTTGGAGCGTGCTGACTTACATGTAGAAGAATTGCTAATTTCCGTGTAGTGTATGCGTCACACCACCACTACATTATTGGCTGGTACGAACACAAATTTAACCGCTTTGCGAGTGCTTGATTTTTTTGTTTTATTCTACAAATAGGTATATATCATAAAACCCTATTATTAATTTCAAAATGAGATATACGAATATCAACAGTATTCATAATTATATTCAAATAACTGTCTAGAGATTTTTATAATTTTTTCACGTTTACACCATTTGTTCCAGTAGGCAGACAGCTAGAGTGTCATTAATGACCTGACGACACTAATCCCAATCTATTATAGATGGTGGCCGATATATAGGTCCTCTCTTTAAAAAAAAGTTTTCACCTCACTGTATTAAACAGGTTTGACACCTATCGATGCATTATTTTTTGTTTAGGAATGGAGATCAGCTTCTCAGTATCAACAATGAAGATACCACATTACTTAGTCATGAAGACGCTTTAAGAGTTTTTGAAAATCTTCCAGGCAATAAAGATGAAAATATCACAATGGTAGGTGCTATAACTTTGAATATAAAATACACATCAAAACATAAATTTCTTCAGGAAAATGTACAACCATCTAATGAGAGGGTAGGGGAGGAGTTTGAAATGAATATCATGGGCTGGTAAGAACAAAAAAATTACTTTTACCCGAAACAGAATAAAATGATCATTCTGCAACAAAAAGAGTACAAAAGTGAAACAAATCTTCGCGCATTTCTGCGCATAGAATAGTAATTTGGTATAATTGATGCAAATACTATTTTTAACATAATATATATATCTTATGAACTTTGGAAAATATACTTTATAGAAATGTTTTTACAAAGTTTACTCACAATCAAGACAATTGGTGTTTTTTTTTTCTTCAATCGCTGTTTCAAATATAGCCAATATCTTGTCATTTAACATTTATTTTAATGTGCAGTTAATTTTATATAAGAAAGACGTCATTCCAATATGTAATGTTATTCTAATCTTTAGCTACCCTCATCTTGAAATATTTTCGTTTTTGCTTGGGTTCATAGCAAATGACAATCTACTCAAATAAAGGCGACAGTAGTATACCGCTGTTCCATATTCATAAATCGATTGAGAAAATAAATAAGGGTTACAACTAAAACTGAGGGAAACGCATAAGATATATATTTTTAATCGAAATTCCCATTATTTTCAGACTTACAGGCGACCAAGCACTAGAAATGTTGTCGACTTTAGTTTTGAGTTAAACTGTTCGCTAGGTAGTATGTATGAGTTATGTCGTTGATAGAAAGTAAACTACAACAAATAAACGTATAAAGAAAAATAGAAACGAAAATAAATGACAATTGAAAGAAAAAGTATGATTTTGTAATCGAAACTTTATTTTTTTTTATTTTAATTGAATCCAACGGAAGTCGATAAGGGCCATTCAAAAAAAATATTCTATGTCGTTATTACGACAGCAATATGTCGTAATTTCGACATAACTTGTCGTTATAACGACATCGCTATGTCATAATTTCGACATAACATGTCGTAATAACGACATCGCTGTATATATATATAAAAGAATATGTATTATGATTGCCGAGACCGTCTAAATGACACATAAATTAACAACTATAGGTTATATTAATATTAATCATATTAATGCCCTCAATAATAAGAAAATCCCCCGCATAGTCAGCTGTAGAGGGACGAAAGATACCGGAGAGAGAGTCCCCGAAATGTTGTGTGGCAGACAGGGTTATTAATTAATTTTTAGCTCCCTTGGTAAAACTCCAAATTTCAAATTTAATGTATTTCATTGTTAAATAACTTACATGAAGCTTAATAAGTATATGTTTGTTAATTGCATAGCTTTTGCTATTTGAATTCATTGGTAAAAGATATTTATTTATATTGTAAAGTTTAATATTTGCATCGTCGCAAAATCTTTGGTTCCCTTCTGTGAAAAACGTATATATTTTATAGATCCCATTCAAGTTTCTCCAATTACCATCAGTGGAAGGGCTGTGTAGCCAGTCAAGGTCGATATAAACTTATATTAGTTGGAAGAATAATATGTGGAATTAAATGAATTATTATTGAATCAGCAATAGTTGAACTCACGAACAATGAGGCAAATATTTGTTCTTTTGTTAGATATAATTATTGTCTAACTCTTTTTATTCATTTTCTGCTATATCTACTTATAAAATTCACTTTCAGTCGTTGGACATTTTCCTTATTCCAGCTCAATATGCTCAATATGCAGCCACCGAGTCAAATGAAATTTGGCAAATTAACGGCTTTAATGCCACAAAGAACCGACACATGTCATTGTTCCTGCCAAGAATCAAGAAGATCAGAGAAAAAAATATAGAATCACTATACATAAGAGTTAAAACAGTTTTTTCATAAATGTAACGTTGGACATCCGTTTTTTCACATAGATTTGTTATTTTAATCCTCAAATATACAAGATATTATTAGTTACATAGTGTGCTAGTGACCTAATACGGTATATATGGGGTCAGTAAATTCCATATGGGGTGAGTGCTCCATTCCCCTATTCTATATGTTGTGACTGGTGCATGTTTCTATAATCAATATATTTCATTATTTAAAGTTAAGGAAATGTTTTCAAAAAATGATTTTTATAAAAGGTACACCATGGACACTATTTCCAATTACGATATAACCTTTACCTACTTTTACGATTTTTTCACTTAATCTTCAACATAATTGTTTGTTTTCTTTTGCATAACATGCTTACAGGTAACATTGCTAAGGGAGAAACTGGTGTAAATGCCCAAATCTTGCGAAAGATAACTCTTATCCTACTAATTTGTCCTTTGGTTACACCATTGACTTAAAAAATGTTACATTTTCTTTTGGTGAATTTTTTTATTATAAAACCAACATACACCTCCTAAATCATTAAAAAATGTTTGTATGTATCAAAATGCAATAAAAAGTGATAAATCATAATAACAAATGATATGAACAATGGTCCTATTTCAAGTCTGAAAGGATTTATAGTAAAAATTAACAGTTAATTCTGGCTATCTTCAAGGGTTTAAGAAAAAATTGAGGATGTTTTATAACATTTCATACTGTAAACTGTATATTGTGTATCACAAAATATTCATATCTAACATATGCAAGTGTTTTTTTTTTTATATCTTTTCATATCTGTGACTTAAAAAGACCCAATAACATAGTTTTGCATGGTTTTTTTATAATGACCCTTATATCGACCTTAACTGGCTATACAGCCCTTTCAAATATTAAACTTTACAATAAAAATAAATATCTATAACCAATGAATTCAAATAGCAAAAGCTATGTAATTAACAAATATATACTTATTAAGCTTCATGTAAATTGTTTAACAATGAAATACATTAATCATGATATTTGGAATTTTACCAAGGGAGCTAATAATTATTTAATAACACTGTCTGCCAAACAGCATTTCGGGGACTCTCCCTCTGGTATTCTTCGTCCCCCTTTTATAGCTGACTATGCGGGGGCTTTTCTAATTATTGGGGGCATTATGATGACATATAGTTGTTAATTTCTGTGTCATTTAGTCTCTTGGCAATCATAATACATATTCGTTTATATATATATAGCGATTTCGTTATTACGACATAGCTATATCGTTATTACGACATATGTCGTTAAAACGACATAGTGATGTCGTTAAAACGACATAGTGATGTCGTTTTTACGACATGTTATGTCGAAAGTACGACATAGCGATGTCTTTATAACGACAGGTTATGTCGAAATTACGACATGCTATGTCGTAATTACAACATAAATTTTTGTTTTAATGGCCCTTATCGGCTTCCGTAGTTCGTTTTGTGATGTCATTTTATCATAAATTACCTCAAGTTGTGGAAATCGATTTAATAATATTTACCCTTTGCGTCATTTCAACTGAAAATGCAGTACTGTCGCAAATAATGTAGAAAGGAAAGATGGGACGGAAGTACTTGTATACGGTTTTCCATTAAAAAAAAAATTTTTTTAGATGTACAAAATTTTATCATAGGATGTTTAACTTTCAAGGTGCATATCATCTGTCATTGTAAAATTTCTATATCTTAATTCAACCCCAATTCAAATATACGTCTAAATAAATATTATTATTTTTTATTTCAAAGTATTTTTATACATTAACGAAAGCTTCAATATTTGAACACGTTTAATAAGTTTTTTGAATAAGCAATACACAATAATCGATACTATGGTGTATAGTAATTATTACACTTAAATATTAAATATACATCATAGTTTTTTTTATGTCCCATTTATAGGCATTATATTTTCTGGTCTGTGCGTCCGTCCATCTGTTCGTCCGTTCGTCTGTTCGTCCGTCTGTTCCGCTTCAGGTTAAAGTTTTTGGTTCAGGTTAAAGTTTTTGGTTCAGGTTAAATTTTTTGGTCGAGGTAGTTACTGATGAAGCTGAAGTCCAATCAACTTGAAACTTATGTTTCTTATGATATGATCTTTCTAATTTTAATACCAAATTAGAGATTTCCCCCCATTTTCAAGGTCCACTGAACCTAGAAAATGATAGTGCGGATTGGGTATTCGTGTACTAGGGACACATTCTTGTTTTACATATTTTACAAATGTATATCAACACAGGCTCTGCAGTTGAGGCACGGATAAATAATGAGTCGTCAGTACCCGAATCTGACTGGATAAAAAAATCTGCAGTAACCATACAAAATCGAGGAACAAATAGATATATGCAAGCACTAGAGAAAAACTGCGTAATTTTTAAAGAACTTATATCGTCAATTCCAGGACAAAAGCCAAAGGATTTCCATATATGTAAGCTTTAAGTAACTAATAATTTAAAAATTTAAATAAAATATTTACATGCATGTATTACATACAGCACTGTCTATTATTGAAGACACTGAAATCTTTTTGATGTTTGTGTTGCTTGGTTACTGTAAACATATTCTATTAAAAAACACAAATTAAACAATATACATAATTTGGCCTTGCTGGGTTATTGCCTATTTGACGCAAACCATATCTACTGTAAACAATATTGACAGAACCAATATTTTATTACTTATAAATGTGAACAAATTTCATGAGCATATTAAAACAAAGGTTTAAAACAAAAAAAAAAGCAAATTAAGCCGTACGTTATTTTTCTTATCGGAATTGTTTTACATTTGTCATTCCGGAGCCTCTTGTAACTGATACTATGTGCGGTAGGCTTTGTTCATTGTTGAAGACAGTACGGTGACCTGTAGGTGTTAATTTCTATGCCAGTTGGTAGTGATGAGATAAGAGAACGAACGACAGTGCCATATAGATGTATGTATGTTCTGTATCTACCTCCTTTAGTATGTGCACCTACATGGGTTATGGTGTAAAAAGGAAGACATATAACACACTTAAATGTGAGCATTTGCCTATCCAGTTTCCTAACTTGGCCGTGACGGGTCTTGCTACCAGAAAGTTAACCTTCCCCAAAAACAACAAGTACAATGTAATTAAATATATATATACGAACACACCCACTCACGTGATTCCCTAATCCTAAAAAAAAATGCAAAATATAAAAACACATTTTATTTGAGGATAGGGTCACCTCGGATGCCGCACATAGACAACGAACGGGAAACCGGAGAGGACATACTTGGAATCCAACCGATACCGCTAAATGCCTAGTTGTGTTCCTGGTAGAGGAAAGCCGACAATCCTACGATAAAGAATCTCGGAAAGAAACTACCAATTAGAGGAACAGCTAAAACCCTCAGACATCAAATAGATTGGTCTGATAGTTTCCCACGTTGAAACTACTAATGTATCCCAGCTGACTACATGTCTCAAACAAACCTGAAAATATCTGCAGAAACCTTCTTCAACAAAAAAAATCATAATCCAAATCATAAAATATACGATGTTAGGATAATAATATTTATCAATGAAACCAATTTAACAAAACAATTCCAATACTGTTGAAAAGTTCCCTCTGCAAAAATGTTCACGTCCGCTCTCATCGGCATATTCGACTATATTGCTATAATGTTTTGATAAAGGCAAATATGTTTAATCTCATAATTATCTTCTTAATTCAGTGTCGCAGGATGTATTTTTTACGACGTACTTTCTTTTGACATACATATTTGATTTCTTTGAAAGTAATTTCATGTATACAAGGCTTTGATTCACTATTTTACGGGATTGGATGTCCTGAATTTAGAAAAAAATATTTCAATAAAACAAATGAATGACATACCCATTCAAGCTACAAAAAACACGTTTAGTTTTACACGACATTGACAAACCATAGTTAGAAAAACTGCAATGCAAACATAATTGAACATTTTTCCTCAACCAACAAAAATCAGTACATGTGACAAAGGAAATAGGAATCCAGTGAAATAATAAATACAAATATTCATGTTTGTTTAAATATATTTATAGGTCACTTTACAGAGGAGCGTTGGATAGAATCTAATAGTCATGCTATGTTGCGACGTTACATGGATGAGGAGCATAAGGATTACCTACATGTAACGTGTGACGGAAACATTATACTGGTAGGTTATAAGACAATAGAACACGAATCAATCAATCACTCGGTCGTTTTCATTTCTATTTGAGATTGAAAAATTTCAGCACTTATTTTGTTACACAAACAAGTGTGGACACATATGAGTGTGGATAGTATGTTTGGATGTTTGACAGTGTCTTATGACAAAAGAACTTCTATGTTTTTCCTATATGGTGTTATTAGTTGTGTTGCACGATGACAAACAATCTGAGCATTAGGAGTGGTTTATTTATTATTTAGTTTTTATGTTCAAGACGGGCATGGAAGAGACATTAATTGCATTAGTTACCAAATGATTATGATAGAATATGTTCCACATCTTTCATTTTGGATACATTTTGTAGCTAGGAGAGCAACACATAATACATTTTTCTAGGTTCATTTTTTCGTGTGTTTTTTTTTTCTAAATGGGAGATGATATCTAGATTTGAGAACATGATATAAGGAGCCTGTAATTCAGTGGTTGTCGTTTGTTTATGTGTTACATATTCGTTTTCATTTATTTTTTGTACATAAATAAGACTGTTAAGTCTTCCCGTTTAAATTGTTTTACTTGTCATTTCAGAGCCTTTTATAGATGATTATGCGGAATTGGCATTGCTCATTGTTGATGGCCTTACGGTGACCTGTAGTTGTTAATTTCTGTGTCATTTTGGTCTCTTGTGGAGAATTATCTCATTGGCAATCATACCACATCTTTTTTTATATGTATTTGCTTACTATTTGTATGGTTCTATTTATATTACTTTGTGGAGGATCGTCAGTATCATTAGTAAAAAAAATTGTTAAAAGGTCGAATTGTTCCTCAGATTGGAATACATTTATTGGTTTTTAGTAATGACAATGCCTGACAAGATGCTAGGGGCTAGATGAGCTAGGAAGTAAACTTCTGTGCTGATTTTTATCAATTCTTTGATAGTATTTCCTCCAAAGCTGGTCGAAGCAAAAAAAAAATTGACAAATATGAAAATGATTTCACCAAAAGAACTTTTTTGAGCATGCTTCAAAGACTCAAAACTGCTCCAAAAGTAATCTAAAAGAATTTCAAGCATGTCCAGTGGATATTATCAACATCTACTTAATGAGTCTTAATATGTCTAAATATCTAAAAAGTTATAGTATACAAAAGGTATTGCAAAATTATTCTCTTTTCATTTTTGTTTGTTATATAGATACAAATATAAGTGATACATGTACCACAAATACAGTATTTGTTGTGGTATGAAAGTGTAGTAATTAACATTTACTGTTACAATGTTAATTCACACAAATTTATTAGAAATAAACAATTGAATGAAAAATGTTGAACATGTACAATGAAACATAGTTTTAGAAATCAATTAGGCCAGATAGGCCTTATAATTTTTTTTAAACATATAAATCGAATGACCATTTACACTCAGGACCAAGTCATCAGTAGGCAGTACAGATGTATTAAAACAACCTAGCATCATATTGCTAGTAGCGGGAGTAGCATTGTCGGGTAAATTTGTTCTTTTTATAAAATTTGGTCAAAGGACATATAATGTTTGGTTCAAATCGATATATGCTTTTTATCTCCCTATTACTTACATTGAAGAAAGAGGTGATACTACTTTGACAAATCCTTGTACATGAGAGTTGTCTGTCAAATCTTTATTTCACAAAGAATGAATTGCATAACAATGAACTGAGCTCAAAGCAAAGTACTTTAATAATACACTTAGACAAAGAGCTAAATCCAGTGATATACTTTGTACTGCAGGTTAACGTTCTTCATGAACATCCATTGACCAAAACCATATCTCAATAAAATGCCATACTACATGGTTGGATCAGAAGTCCTGAAAAAGACATGTTTTTTTTCATATTTTAAGTATGCACAGGTTAAAACTTTCTTGTGGTATAATCATTCAGTATCTACCAACTATCAATTTGCTTCATGCACAAATTGATATAGGTTGAGCGCTCCTCTGTTGGAAATAAGAACACACCTCCTGGCTCCACCTAATTTAAGTCAACTGATGAAGAAACATTCAAAACTATAAAATATTATCCAAGACTTTTCAGTGTCTATTTACCATTGCCACTGAAACACTGATATATTTGTACACATATATATAAGACCAAAACTGATATTCGGTCTTAACTACATCTTCATTCCCCAAGTCATTTTCAAATTTTCCAAATTTAGCTATATTTAAGCTAACTGCTCCTCACACACATGTATAGATTATCAGTTTTTCTACACATGAGTATCGTAAGATATTTGCTAGTGAGCCGCAATGAATATTTTTAGCGAGTGACCCCAGCTAATGAGCTAAAATGAATCAAATTGTGTACTCAGTCAGAGTTGTTGATATTTTAAGGTACATGTATCTTTACAAAGAAAACCTGCAAATCTCAGTGGCAATTCAGCACTTTTCATAAAGGGATGGCCTCTGACTTTCCTAAGGGCTGCCTACCTGTCAAGTTTTGATGATTTCCTATATAATCAACTAAATTTTCCCCACCAATAGGAGGATCTAGGGGGCAGACCCCTCCCCCCCCTTTTTGTTGGAAAAATTTTGTTGATTATATAGGGAATCACTGAAGCATGATTGGAGCGGGCCCCACCTTATGAAAAGTTCTGGATCCGCCACTGCCACCCCCTGGGTCTGTCTATGCATCTGTTTATGGTTCTGCGTAATAGTACCAATACTGGTTTTTTTCACCTTCCTTACTTGGCCCTAGACAGTTGCTTATCTGGTTTAGTGGTTAAGGTTCTATCACTAGCTTTTTTAGACTAGAAATTTCATGCGTACAAATTAAACCGGACCTCAAACGCATGTACTACAGACGAAAAGAGACAAATAATTTTATATAATAACCTTGAGATTACTTTGACTACTGATATGCAAACCAAAAAACAGACACAAAAATATCATAAAATAGCGATTGAAAGATTGATTGCACTTTGAATGTATATTTCAGACTGAGACACGTGTTACATGAGGAGCTGGTTTGTTTACAAATAATAATGTCACGTGATCACTCACTGACATCACAATTTGCATCGATCTTGCAGTACACTAGACAGTTCGCTCAAACAGTACCCATTATCATGCAACGCAAATATGATTGGTTATCAAATAATACAGAAATAATGCATGTACAGTTTTAGAAGAAATTAGTTCATCAAATAGATTAGATTTTCACTTTTGACACGAATAGGTCGGGTTGACGTTTCTGTCATCGGGGATAATATTGAGATAAATGGGATTAAACTGACCGTCAAAGATGTCTAGAGAAGCACATCTGGAGAACTTTAACATAAATGAGCCATACTTACCAAAAATTACTCTATATTAATAAACCCTATGTCAGTGAAATTTCACAATGATTACGATAAACAATTTTGATACTGACGATGATGCTGGTCACGGTTAAATTGGCGCAAAAAATATTCTTACTCCTATTGCTTTACGTAATAAAGTTTGTATAGAATTGAATTTGACTGAAGTTCAGCATACAAAAAAACGTGGATATGCAGAAGCATGACAATATATTACTGATAAAGTGTGTATATATTTCTGTAAACGAAGTTGCCTGTATACTTCACTTGAGCGAAAGGATATCTCTATTTGTGAATCGGTTTATTAACCCTTTGAACCAAGGGTCGAAGTTCAAGATGTTAACATATTAACGGAAATTTTTTGGGTTGCTTTTACATCATTGAGGCTATCTATTTTCATTGCGGGGTTTCACATATTTCAAATGGAATTATAGAAAAAATAGAATGTTGTTAGCAGAATCAAAACAGAAAATGATGAACACTTGATTATTTTTAGCAATACATAAATTGGATTGAGGGTCTGTGTATTCACATTATTTGTAAAACTCTCCTTAATTATTCCTGTGAAGCATGTGCTTTACATAGAGGCTTGCTATGCTTTACATCGACGCCACAGTGCTTCAACCAATCAGGGAATGTTTATTTGGGGCATTCGACCTATTCTAACTCAGATTTTTGAACATTTTAATCCAAATTATAGAAAAATGGAATATTGTTAGTACATATAAAATAGAAAATGATGAATACTTTTAGTTAAAGATGAATTGGATGGGGGTTCTGTGTATTCACATTATTTGTACAACTCTCATTACTGATGCCATATTTTGGAATTTCCGTGACCTAAATGGTTCGCGAAAATTAATATTTTTATATATATAGTATAGTAATTAAACTTCAAAAAGTAAATTGGTTCGATTGAAGTATTATAAGGCGGCTTCACTGTTGTGCCTTTAAAATACACCTATTCTGCACGTACAAACTATGCTAGAGGAAAAACGATGATTTTTCAGTGTTATTTTCAACCCTTTTCAGATGCATAAAGCATTATATTTAGGACTATTTGGAAATTCCCTTAAATTGTCTGAAGATCAAGAATAACTGTATTTACCAATTTCATTCACAAATTATTTCTAGAACGGGTTTGTTGTGACGCCTCCGGGTGTGGGAGCTTCTCGCTGCATTGAAGACCCATTGGTGGCCTTCAGCTGTTGTCTCCTCTATGGTCGGGTTGTAATGGGTCTTTCCCGCATAAGCAATTTCACACAGCAAAATATAATGAACATGTTTACTTTTATATAATATTGAGTTGTTTTCGCATCACTTAAGTAATTACATGTAACGAACTAACATAGGTCCAAGTACTGTGCAGTGGTTGATCCAGGGGAGGGTTTTCAGTTGGAACCGCCCCTTTTTTGGGGTGATCAATGCATTTGAATGGGTACATGGTTGAACCCCCCCCCCTTTTCACAAAATGGCCTGATGTGTTTCAGTTTAGATTAGAGTAGCTGAGACAGATCCAACCATTTTTTAAAAGGGGGACCTCACCCAGAATAAGCAGAGGCGGATTTAGTAATTTTTCAAAAAGGGGGGCCTAATGTAAATTGAGTTTTTTCGCATCACTCACTAAATAACATAGGTCCGAGTAGTGTGCAGTGGCGGATCCAGCAGGAGGGTTCCCGGTTGGAATCGCCCTTTTTGTGGGGTGATCAATGTGTGACGGGATTGCTTCCCTTAGAAAAATTTAGTAGATACTTAGTCAGCCGTAAGCGGTTGAGCCAAGGAAGTACTTCTTTAGCTCAGTCGGTTAGCGCGCTGCCTTGTAACACAGAGGTCCCGGGTTCGAGTCCCGGTGGAGACAAGCAATTTTGTAATGAAATTCGTGCTCTCTGGTTACATTGGCGCCCAACAATAATAACCCACGGTTAGAAGAATTACCTAGCCAGGTTAAAATATAAATATAAAAAAAAATATATGAAAATATCATTATTATAGAGTATAATGACTCTTGACTCTTGAGGTGGGGGAAGTGTGACGGGATTGCTTCCCTTAGAAAAATTTAGTAGATACTTAGTCAGCCGTAAGCGGTTGAGCTAAGGAAGTACTTCTTTAGCTCAGTCGGTTAGCGCGCTGCCTTGTAACAAAGAGGTCCCGATGGAGACCAGCAATTTTGTAATGAAATTCGTGCTCTCCGGTTACAAATTCATTTGAATGGGGACATGGTTGGACCCCCTTTCAAAATGCGGCTAGATCTGCCACTGATGTGTTTCGGTTCTGACTTGACTAGGTGAGACAGATCCAGCCATTTTTAAAAGGGCATCCTAACCCAGGATAAAGGGTCAGTTCCAACTGATATCCCTATCCAAATGAATTGATCGTCAACAAAAAAGGGAGGTTCAACCTCCGGAATCCCCCCTCCCCTAGATCCGCCACTGACCAGAGACTTAATGTGTACAAACCTGACGTAAAATTATGTACTATTGAATAATAAATAATATCACATTACCTCCAAAAATCAATAACTGTTACAGTACATTTCACATGTTTCAATAATCCAAACACGATGTTTATGTAAGAAGTTCCCGCGCAAATGTCATGTGTTACCGAAACGGGAAACACACAAAAGAATTGTAGGTGCATGTTGTCATTCGCATTCCGATTAATTTACACAGTTCAATAAAATATATATGTTAACATTATCTATATTGGTTTTGAATTTAGTTACTAGATCAGAAAAATGATTTGTTTCTCGCAGACAACACAAAATAATATACATATTAACTCGACACTTAATCTAAACATCCCTACAACAAAATGGGACGACCAAACAGATTTCCTAATTTTGATAAAGGTGAAATAGGTAGAATAAGAATTGTGCACTCTGGAATAAGATCATAAATAAAGCCCTATATAAAGTGTAAACCCAAAAAAAATAATGTATGAAATCATTGTTTATTACATCTGCTTGCATAATAACATAATAATATTGAAGTTGAAACTAACAACGATCACGTGTATCCTGTCAACCCCTGAAAAACATAATATTGTCTTCTTGACTACTTCCGCAAACCGTGGTCTGGTAAAATGATATATTGTTATAGTGTATGTTAAATATGTTTTTTTTCTACTGTTGCACCTTTTGAACGATTCAGATATCTAAGTTAATAATGTGTCAACCCCCTACTAAAGAATTCCAGATATTATGTTTCAGTACGCTTCTAGACGTTCACATCGGCTACATAAGACTCATCAGTGGCGCTCGAATCAAAATAATTACAAGGTATAATCAAATACGACGTTGAAGAGCATTGACAAAAAAAAAATCCGAAAAATTTGTACTAAATATGTCTATTATTGATAAACTGTTTATATATGCACAATGCTTGTTTTCCTTTTTTCCTTTTTCATATTTGTTTATTTTGATTTACAACAGAGTAGTACATGTTCCGTCTTCAAATTGAAAGTAGAAAGAATGCATTCTTTCGTCATTATGGAAGAGATAGTAACAGGAAAGGTTCTTTGCTTAGAAGATTTTAATGATTGTTGTGCAAAGTTTATACATCCAACAAATTATGCAGCTGACCATAACTACATCGATCACATGGAGGAAAAATTCAGATTCGAGAGGGATTCCGTAACTTGTTTAAGACAATAAATTTTTATGTTACTGTCTATGGTGTCTAACGATGATCTCAGAAAGATTATTGTCTCCCCTGAATACCAACGACGGATGAACAAGAAGAGCACAAAACAACAACAAAAAAACGTATGACAGTATAAGTATGGGCGGAAAATGTGTTTATTTTTCTTGTTACTATTGCTTATTTTAAAAAAAGGAAAAAGGGTGAAAACATATTATTGTCTAGAACATACAATCACTTTGAAAATTTGTTTATAATTCTCCTTTTTATTTTTTTATTATTTTTTTTATTATTGCACTACGCGTACATTAATGCTTACGATATAATGCAATGCTTATACATAATATTTCTACGGTTGTATATTGTTAATGTTAAGGCCAGTATGTCTTCTTGTGTAAAATAATATCATTGTGTATGTGTTGTTTTAAGTATTATGTTGTAGAATAAAAGTTTTTGTTTTTTCTGATATAGTTTTGAATAACATGTACTCTTTTATCGCTATTTTACGGAATTTTCCTTTGATCTTCCTGACTGACAATTTTCTTTCTGAAGGGAGTCGAGTGATATGACAATTATCGTTAGAGACTAAATTGGCGTTGCTAATGAAATTGAATTGAGATTGAAAACATGTCATAGTCGTCAAAGGTGAAATAGCCATAAACAAATTATCATTGGTCATCTCAACTCGATTGGTATATATCTCGGTTTCGCCGTACCGGCTCAAGTGAGAAAACCAATCTCGATGAGATGATCAACGATAATCTATAAATATATTCATGATGTGCACTTTATTATTGTTAGCATAGACTGTCATCAAATAAATTATACAAAGCTTTATATAAAAGTAAAATCAGGACAACCATAAACGCTTTGCAAGACAAGAGAGTCTGGATTTGGACGAGGGGTGGGGGTCTTTCATATCTGTATTCTTTTTAGGTCATTTTTCTGTATTTATCATATGACTTTTTTTGTATTGCCCATTATTTCTTTATATCTTATAAAATATTTCTTTATATCTTATAAAAGATGAAAAAAAGATGCATATGACATAATATAGGAGGACACTGGTTCTTGAAAGTTGGATAGTATAAAACAGGTACTTCCGCTCTGGGCAACAGAGCAAACATCTTCCCCATCATAATTCCATATATCTATTATATCATTCACGAGAAACTACCATCAAGGGTTTTTTGTCATCCTAAGAAATGGACCCTTTCAATTGATACCAATTATTACACATTTCTTAAGTTACAGCTACTCGTAGAAACTATTTTGCCTAAAATATGTACTACTTTCTTGTATGTTCTTTGTGACTGAGCCAGAATTAATCTACATGTATATACCTTATTGGTGTCAATCGAAACAAAACACAAAGGAATTAACGCACTTATCAACTTTATCAAAAACTACCTCGAGCAAAAACTTTAACCTGAAGCGGGACAGATGAACGGACGAACGGACGCACAGACCAGAAACCATAATGCCCATAAATAGGGCATAAAAAAACTGTAAATTTTCATCCGGTTCAGTGTTGTGCTGTTGGCTAGCTGTTTGATTGATGTATACTCGGCATCTCCTTTTATTTATGTGATTGTTTTATATGTAAAAAAATGTGTTGCTTATTTACTAAACAATGAAAGTATTTTGCATTTTATAGCTGATGATTATCATTTGAAAAGTCTGTTTCAAGGCATCACCCTTTGTTAAATAAAATAATGTGTTTTCTGGAATAAAACCACTTTGCAATTTATGGCTATTTTAACTTAGAATAAAGCGGCTGTTATTTCATATAAAATTATCTGATCCCGACTTGACTGTGATGAAAAAAGCAACATAAGATGTGACAACGGATTTTAACCATCTAAAATGGATAATTAAAACAATAGGATATGCGAAATCATTTCTTTTATCGCAAATTAAGTACTATAAATGATACAGATACAGGGGGGAAATGCATGGAAAGGTGAGTTTACATAAGCTCTTATTATTACGGTACAAGTGATACGAAATGGGATATTTTTGAAAAACTAAAAAGTAACGGATTTAGAGGTAAATTGTCCTTAATTTATGATGGTCACCAATAGAACTTCAATATCAGATGCTTATGACACTTATCAAAACTCTGGGTTAATGGCGTTTTACATTTCATTAAATTTGCCAAAATTATTAAAAAGACAGATTTTTTTCCATTAATGAAACAAGATTTCTTCTGTTTCAATTTTTCGCAAATGTATTAAGTAACAACAGTCAAAAGAAAAAGATTTAGTCGCTCTAAAACATACATGAAATATACAATTAAAACGAATGTTTAATTAATGAATTAACATGTGTTTATATATAATAATGCAGCATATTATGCTTAAATCTACAAATTCACATTAAAATAAAATATAAAACTATATTAAATGTTAATCGTCGAAACTTCCCCAAAGCCATCCTTTCCCAACAAGTGAGAGCGCTTCAACGGTGAATTCGTTATCAAAAACAGCAACTCCAATTCGTTTCCCAACTTTAAGTCCACACCCAGCAAGTTTTGCCTCTACGGTACCATCTTCTACCTTAGCCGCGGTTGAAACACCAACTCCGAGATGAACATTAAAAGGGCCTCCTGTAGCATCTATCAATGTCCCTCTAGCTTTTATTTCTGCTCCAATCACATGTCCCTTTTTGACAAACGCCTCTAAATCAGCCCCAGCTTTTGCCCTGACGTCTACTCCAATAGCTTTTACTTCAACATGTGCTTTTTTATCCTTTAAATTAAATACGTAAGCTTCCGCTCCTGCTTTTGCGCCTGCTCCATATATACCATGCTGTACACCGGCAATGGCATTTGCATCTAGCATATGCACGTCAGCATCGCCATTGTGTTCTGAATATGCATGAACCCCAACTTCTGCATTCATTATAAGCTATAAAAGAAGTCAAGTATTAATAAAATTATTTGTCCTTGTAAGACTTAAGCTCCATTCTTATATTTGTATATTGTATTACTTACAGTCTTTATAGGTTTTGGTATCAAGGTATTTTTATTTTTATTTTATCGATTTTATAAACTGAATAGAATATACTTTCTGCATAGTGACGTGATCTTTACGTTAGTAAGATTATTCAAATCACCGTCTAGTTTTTGAATCATTGTTGTGTGGAATCCCCTTTCTCATAAATGGTCGAATAGAGTTAAGTATTAAAAATAATTACAATCCATTCCTTTACCAGAATAATTATTTTGTTGTATTTTGTTTATGTAAACACAAGCCAAGTTGCAGTACTACCCAATGTACACCCCTCGAGACGATCTTCGGAGCATAAGAGTTCAGACACAGGTTTCCATATCAACTTCAAGACTTTAAACATTGGTTGAAAATTGGCATGTAGAAAGGTGATACCTTTACAATTCAGGATATAATACCTGGTTTCCTTGAGGTTAAACTTAAGGAAAAACATTTAGAAAGCTGTAAAAATTGCAAAATTTGGTTGAACAAATAGGGATTTTTAATTAGGGCGCACTACATTTGCTCGCATTTGGGGATTAAAATGTTTTACGTTTGCGCGCAGCTTTTGATTACATTTGCGCGCATTTATCTTACAGGTACACTCAGGTAAAAAGGGGGTATATAATAAAATATTAATGATATAAAAATTCATTAAATTTGAAAATATACTTCAATCATATATTGTTCATATCGTATTCTAAGACAACTTGATATAAAGTGTGCATGCTAAATTCTGTTATAACTTAAGGCATACATGTAACTTCATTGCGAATTTTTCAGGGTGAACAAGTACTTTATTATATATTCCTATATCTAAGTACCCCGAATAGTGATCTCTTTAAAATTTGTAAACAATCCAAGTTAGTTTGTGAAGTTTTGTCAAGTAACGAACATTTGAAGTTTTTTTTTATTTAGCAAATCGGATTGATAGAATATAATGCAACCGACTTATCCTGCTTGTATCCAACGTCTACCTCCTCGTGGGTGAGTAGGTGACTTGGACTAGCGGAAAGGATATTTTTACTTAAAAATAATTGAATAAATTTATAGATAAATAAGAGTTATTGCCTAAGCTTACCTGAGTCGACCTGCCAAATAAATGCGCGCAATTATAATGAGAAGCTGCGCGCAAATGTAATGGTAATGCGCGCAAACGTAATGCACCGTTTAATTGGTGGTCTGACACCTCTAAGCGTGTGGGCGAATTATTTTCTCCCATAGGAGGTTTCAAATAATATACATGGAAATAATACATTTTAGCAATATACAAGATCTTGACGTCTTCATGTATACTGTTTACATGGAATTCTTTTAACGTCTTCATGTATACTGTTTACATGGAATTCTTAACGTCTTCATGTATACTGTTTACATGGAATTCTTAACGTCTTCATGTATACTGTTTACATGGAATTCTTTTAACGTCTTCATGTATACTGTTTACATGGAATTCTTAATGTCTTCATGTATACTGTTTACGTACCGATTATCAGGTTATCTGCATGTTGATATCGTAAAATATCAGCTGCGAGACATAATATGAACCTTTTTGTCGAGTGAGCGTAGCGAACGAGATCAAAAAGCCTTCATATTATGTCAAGCAGCTGATATTTTACAATATCAATATGCAGATAATCTGATAATCGATTTATCGGGCTATATTTGCGTGTTTCAGAAGTGTTTTCTTTGTTTCACCAGCACACAAAAGATGACTTGATAAGTTCGGGTCAAAGTTATTAACGTCGGTTCAAACATTATGACGTCGCTGATATGTCCGGGTCAAAGTTATTAAGGCCGGGTCAACGTATTTGACGTCACAAAGACATGATACGGAATAATATTAAGAGCTGAACAGAGTGATATAGACAGTGGGACGACCGATAAATGGAATTCTTAACGTCTTCATGTATACTGTTTACATGGAATTCTTTTAACGTCTTCATATATACTGTTTACATGGAATTCTTAACGTCTTCATGTATACTGTTTACATTGAATTCTTAACGTCTTCATGTATACTGTTTACATGGAATTACATTTTGAATGGTTGATTGTTGTCTGTTTTACGTCCTGTGGCAAATATTTCATATAAAAAAGAAGATGATTGCCAATGAGACAACTATCCACAAAAGACCAAAATGACACATACATTATCAACTATAGGTCACCATACGGCCTTGAACAATGAGCAAAGCCCATACCGCATAGTCAGCTACAAAAGGCCCCGATAAGACAATGTAAAACAATTCAAACGATAAAACTAATGGCCTTATTTATGTAAAAAAAAAATGAACGAAAAATAAATATGTAACACATAAACAAACGACAACCACTGAATTACAGGCTCCTGACTTGAGACAGGCACATACATAAATAACGTGGCGGGGTTAAACATGTTAGCGGGATTCCAACCCTCCCCCTAACCTGGGACAGTGGTATAACAGCACAACATAAGAATTTAACGAACTATAAAAATCAGTTAAAAGGCTTAACTCATCAGATGGACAAACATACAAGTGGACGTGGCCCGGTACTTATACATCCCGACACAAAAAGACACAATGAACAGATCTGAGAGTACTCGCAGTTATCTGACAGCTAGTTCAAAGCCACTAACAACTAATAAAAAAATCATGCAACTAAGACTCAATGTATGATTTCATGTATGTTCATGACGAGAACACATAAACCATAGATTGTTAGGTCCTGTAATGGCACAAATAAAGGATCGTCTGTGAGATTTGACGTGGAACTTGGAATGCCACTGAAAAATTTCGATATGTTGGATAAGACAGAAATTTAGCCTACCTACAGTTGCAGCTTGCCACAAAGTCTTATCTTCTATAAATTATATAGCTTCAAGTTTCAAAAGTAACAGGTATCTGGTCTGGTCGCTTTTTAAAAAAAATCTCGCATATTTACGTTCGCATCCCCCATATTCGCCTTTTGTGTCCGTTCCGGCATTTATCTTTATTCAAATACCGATCGATTTTTTAGAAATATATATTAGATTTTTTTTTTATTATAATAAAATTCGTGAATATTTCAAACAAAATAATTTTTTAATTTTAATTATTAATTGTGATTTATTTTAGAAAACTTAAATTAAAATTAAAAAAATAACAGCTTGTGACTACATTGTACATTTTGTTTTGTAGTTTGATAGCCGTTTGAAATCTTCTGCCTTTCTATTACAATAACTAAGGTTGTTTTTTTATCATTTTGACAATATACATTATCCATTTCGCTAAATAGTTCACAAAAGAAAAACTGTTAACCTTTTTAAAATATCACTCTATTTCATTTTAAAACAATAAGAAAACACAATTTGTTTATATATAATAAAACACTAACTAAAGCACGATTAAAAACTTATTCATTACAAAACCTTAAAAAAAAAGAATGTGAACGTGTAAGGTGCAAACGTGAAAAAGGGTGAGCGAGAATGGGAGCCGCGAACGTGATTTTTGGTTCCAAAGTTTACTAACATAAAACCTTTCTCAGAATAATCAGAATAAGAATGATCAATAATGATAAAACGAAATATATTAACCTTGAAAATAAATATTTAACTTACCTGAAAACAGTTATAACTATGATTGAGATTGTGTTAAGGTCTTCTTTCTTTAAAAGCATATAGGTAAGTGCTACTTTTCCGAACAAAATTACTTTTACAATTTCGCGTCACTGTTTCATGTTCAGCCAATCAAATTTGATAAACAATCAAGCGTCCTTAGTTACATTGTACCCTGGTTTTTTTGTAATGTAAAAAGAGGTGTGGCCAAGAACTTTTGAATTTTTGAACTAATCAGGACAAAACCCTTAAATAATTCACCAGGTAACCTACTCTTATGTAATTTAAATTATTAGACATGACAAACCAAGACAAGACAAGACAAGACAAGACAATATTTTATAATAATAATCTTTTATTCGTAAGCAATACAACTTATAGAATAGAAATATTACAAAGATTCAATTACAATTTATTAAACTGTCAAGTCTCACCTATTCATTTTATAAAACACTAGAACACACACGCGAAATCGCGGGCATATACAGCTTGTGAACTGTTGAAGGAGGATTTTTTGTAAAAGATATTATGTATGGAGAATTTCATAAAAGGTATCAAAAGCCCTGTCCCTTTTTCCAAAGTCCAATATTTGTTTCCTTTCTGTTAAATTCAATTATTTTCGTGTTTCTGGCCTCAGACCACAATTATTCTTCTCCTTTGCTACAATGCTTTTTTTGGGGTAAAAGTCGAATCAAATTGAAAATTTGCACCGTTTCAAACATGAAATACAATGTAAATGTAAGTGCTTATATATAGAGCATTATTAGTCTATAAAATATGCTTCTAGGACAATCCATCAGTGCTTTTTCTTTTGAGAGCCTTATTAACATGCCAATGGTAGGATGTGAATCATGTATAAATGACTAAGACCGACTAAGGCTAATTGGAGGGGTGGTCGGAGGGGTCCTGATCCCGAAATCCCGGGCTTAAAACCATGAAATCCCGAGCTGCAGAACGTAAATAAATTCATATCCCGAAATCGAAAAATATATTCCCGGATCCCGTAAGGATCAATCCCCAAATACCGAGCTTAAAAACACCCGATCCCGACGCCCAGAAAAAGGTCATGCCTTCCTCTAATCTCTGCCATTCTTTCATTTTTGCCAAATCACTATTTTCCCTTTCAACAATTAATTTGTATGCCCCATTTATGGGCATTATACTTTCTAGTCTGTGCATCCGTGCGTTCGATCGTTCGGTCGTCCGTCTGTCCCGCTTCAGGTTAAAGTTTTTGGTCGAGGTAGTTTTAGATGAAGTTGAGCATGTTTTCCTTATTTTAATATATATGCAAGTGGTATGACCCCTTAAATAGTAAACATTTCAAAGAAAACAGTAGACAGAATCAGGGACTTTCTATACTAACATAGAAAGTCCATGACAGAATACAGAGTCTCTATATATTAAAGCAGTACATTCGTAGTTTACATGTAGATAAACATGAAAAATAATTGTCCTCTCTATAAGGAGGTATAATAGTTGTGGTTCTTGCGATCTAAACACCATGATATGGAGAACGCTCTGAATGGCTTATTTATTTTTTTTATATTTGTTATCTATCATACGATTGGTTGTACTTTTGTCACATGGTTTACTTATTTTAATATATATGCAACTGGTATGACCCCTTCAATAGTAAACATTTCAAAGAAAACAGTAGACAAAATACAGAGAGTCTCTGTATATTAAAGTAGTATAATCGTAGTTTACATGTAGATAAACGCGAAAAATAATTGTCCTCTATAAAGAGGTATTATATGGGGACGGAATCCCCAATAACAGTAGAAAATTCAATAAAAAAAAAAATACGGGAAAATTTCCCGAATTTTTCATTGTACTAATGAACTCAAAATCGTTCAAATTTTTTTTGTCGTGTTTTGAAATCCCGGACCTGCGCAGAAATGTACAATGTACTTCCTTTTTCCGGTCTCGTATGTATGAAACTTTGAGTAAAATATATATTTATCAGTCTAGTATAAAATAGGAAGGAACGCGCAATACCAATTTCATTTTTAATAATTCCTTGGTATGAAAAAACGTTACCTGATGATAGCGTTTCTTTGTTTACATTGCATATGACGTCATAATTTAAATAACGTCACAACTAAAATCCCTTACAACAGAACCAAAATCGAAAACGTTACGGTATTTCCGTTTCTTTTTTTTAACAAATATTTAAGTTACAAAAAAATAATTCATACAGACTTCGTCCCTATTTACAGGTAATGCCTGCCTCATATTAGTTGTGTTTTTTTCGATCTAAACACCATAATATGAAGAACGCTCTGATTGGCTTATTTATTTTTTCATTTTTGTTATCTATCATACGATTGGTTGTATTTGTGCATGTTTCAACCGGAAGTCTTATCTATGACTAAAAGTCAGTCTGATGACGGAATCATATCCGGGCTCCTTTTTCGTCGTTTTTCTCCCAAAATAACTCAATCTGAATAATCATAAGAATGGATGACAAATGCGACTATGCATGTTACCTATAGGACACAAAGGCATGATGATTGATTTATTGTGGAAGGAAGAGAAGCGACACCCAAAATGAGGTCTTCTCGTTTAATAGTATAGATAGTACATTCAAATAGTTAAAAAAAAATAACAATTAATTTTAAACATACAAGAGCTACTCTTTCGATCTAAACACCATAATATGAAGAACGCTCTGATTGGCTTATTTATTTTTTCATTTTTGTTATCTATCATACGATTGGTTGTATTTGTGCATGTTTCAACCGGAAGTCTTATCTATGACTAAAAGTCAGTCTGATGACGGAATCATATCCGGGCTCCTTTTTCGTCGTTTTTCTCCCAAAATAACTCAATCTGAATAATCATAAGAATGGATGACAAATGCGACTATGCATGTTACCTATAGGACACAAAGGCATGATGATTGATTTATTGTGGAAGGAAGAGAAGCGACACCCAAAATGAGGTCTTCTCGTTTAATAGTATAGATAGTACATTCAAATAGTTAAAAAAAAATAACAATTAATTTTAAACATACAAGAGCTACTCTAAAAAAATTACGAGAGACTATATAAAAAGTATATAATACATTATTTACACAAACATTAGCAATATAAAATACATCTTCTTTTTGAATAAAATGGCATTGCATCATCTAAATAATGTATTATATAAACAAGAGATTACAGATAGTTTATTTTGATAATTATACAAAACTGGCTGAATAAAATATTGACACAAAATACTGGAAAAATTTACGGACTTATAAATTGTTGAATTAAAAGACAATTATGAAAGCGAATTATTATATTTATTATTAAACATTTATCTTAATGATAAAGAAGTGCATTTGCAAACATAAAATGCGGAGTAGCTCCGTTGAGAATCTAATCTGATGTGTAATGATAAGATTGAAGATGAAAACAATATTATAACATCATGCCGTGATATGCAGAAATGCGTTTTTGTTTATAGAGAAGCTATCCAGTATAATGTATATTTTGTCTGATGATACAACAGTTGACGCGTATGTATCTTAACTGCATGACAAAGAAAAACCTAAGATGATATCATAATAAATAAGGAAGTAACATAAGGCTGTTAAAGCGTTCCATTAATATCCGACTTTCTTGATGAAAAAAAAAATCCATATCAATTCAAGTTGGAAAATTGGTTATTCCAAGCTCAGTGGAAATTTTTCATGATTATTATGAAGTCTTACAGTTTACGTATATGCATTTATCCTGCAATTTGGTGTTCTACTATACAGATACAGCCCTACAGATATCGCTATGCTGTATCTGTATACTATACAGATATCACTTTAAAGCTCCGCCCACTGTCGGTCTGAGTATTGTATGAACCCGCGTGACCTCAGATTGTGTATTGCAATCGCATTCGAACGACGTATCAACGGCGAATTAACGATTTCTTTAATACGTTTTGTTTCTTTTCCAACATTTCTTTAGAGCAATAAGAATCACACCAATTTTCTGATAACATACAAAAAATAAACAGCAGTCTTTTCTACGATCATGACAACTATCGATATCAAAACTAGAATGTGTATGATTGTGTAACAAAACCAACCATGTCAATTTCAGCATGCATGTTTAGTGAATGTCGAGTCTGAAGCGTAGGACAACTCGTACACTCCTGTTTCAAATTGAACAATGTTTTGTTATTTGTTTTTACTGTTGAAATTAGTTGTTATGTTAAAATAGATAATTATTCACTTTGAGCGATGTATTATTGTTGACCATTCGAGATTCTTTTTTTGCGAACCCGTCTTCAGCTGAACATCTGTACATCGTATTACTACACGGGCCTCAAGGGATTTCAAATCAAAAATAAATGCGAAACATGTGTTTTTGTGTCTTTCAAAACACAAATAATATACAGAATTAATTGCAGGATAAAGACAATAACTGTTTAGTGTCTTTAAATATCAGATGTATTTGTACTCGGCTCGAAACAGGTGTAAAAGCTCGCTAAAAGCTCACATACACCTTGTTTCCTAGCCTCGTACAAATACAGCTGATATTTAAAGACACTAAACAGTTATTGTCTATTTATCCTGCCATTAGGTATCCTACTATACAGATACGGCCCTACAGATATCGCCATGCTGTATCTGTATACTATACAGATAACGCTTTAAAGCTCTGCCCACTGCCGAACTGAGTATTGTATGAACCTGCGTGTCCACAGAATTTGTATTGCAGTCGCATTCCAATGACGCAGTGGCGAGCCCGTTTACTGCCTAAGAGGGGGCCCGCTCCAGTCATGCTTCAGTGATTCCCTACAACCAGAAAAGGGGGGGACCGGGCACCCTAGGCCTCCCCCCCCAAAAAAAAAAATCCGCCTCTGTGAAGTATTAATTGACCTTATGCGAATTAACGATTACTTTTATACGTTCTGTTTGTTCTCAAACATTTTTTTAGAGCAATAAGAATTACATTAATTTTCTGATAACATACACACATGAAAGGCATTCTTTTTTACGATGACAATTGTCGATTTCAAAACTTAAATGTGAATGATTGTGTTACAAATTCAAACATGTCAATTTCATTATTGGTTGCAGTCGAAACTCGCTGCATCCAATCAAAAAGCGCCTATAACATGATCACGTGTAATTGTAGAACGTGTTTGTAAACATTGCCATGTGTTTATTGTGCAACAAGCTTTTACATCCCTAAACATACGACCACATTCAGTGAAAATTGTAATTTTTTAATCGACTAATAGAAGTTGCTTTGTATATTTCTTGCACAAATGCATGAATGTTGGTGTATATTTTCGTTTCCGGTTTATCAAGTCGTAGAATCTAGACGCTACCGTGTTTTTACCTCCAAATTAAAAAGTTCAAGTGCTACCATTGGTCAAGAATAATGTATTTGGAATATGGGCGTGATTTTAATTTTCCTGAATAGATGGCGCAACATTGTAATCACAAATGTTGGCTTAATCCACCAAGGGTGGAGAGAGCGGGAGTGCATCGTAACTCTTGGCTAGCGAAGATGGTTTAGTGAATGTCAAGTCTGAAGCGTATGACAACTCATAAAACACCTGTTTCAAATTGGACAGAGTATTTTCTTTGACCAGCCTTTTACAAAAATATAAAAATTTTAGGTCCAGGTAGTGAGGCCAAGAAGACTAATTATTTCTTTGGGTTTTGTTTGCCCAAAAGTTTGAACTTTGAACTGGTATTTCGTACTAAACTTATACTTTTTTATACGACCAGAAAAAAATGTTTGTTTTCGTATAATGCTATGATATTGTCGTCTGCTGCTTCATTGTCATCTGAAGACACATTCTGCTTTCAGACAATTACTTAAGTTTGAGTGAATGAATCTCTAAGAAATCCCCCCCCCCCCCCCCCACAAAAAAATGGGTTGGATTGATCTTGGTGGCTATGGTATCAACAGTTTAGGAATTAGGGACCCATAAAAGCTTTTTTTGTAGTTTTCAGACAATAACTTTTGTTTAAGTGTATTGATGTCTCTTAAATTCTACTACAAGGTTCTATGCTACAAAGGGAAGTCTGTAATTGAGGCCGGGGTTGATGGTTTTGCCTTAAAAAAAATCCTAATAATTTTTATCAATATTTTTAAATACCAAATATTTTGGAAAGTTTCAAGAAAAAATCTTCAAATGCACAGTTTTGTGAAAGAGACTTTTAAGATCTTAAACCACATTTATTTAGTGTCTGAAACCTAGATTATGTGAAAAATTAGCCACAATCTTAATTTGGATAATTTCAAGCTGGAATATTGTGTTGAAATTTGTCCAAACTATTCAGGGTTTGACCTCTCGGGCTGTATCAAGCTGTGCTCGGCAAAGCATTTTATTTTATTATGTTTTATGTTCTTTGCTTTTTTATTTTAATGTTGGATAATTGTATATAGCTATTAATTTCAGCAAATATCAATCTGTGTTGTGACATACATGTGAAAATACTGCATCTAGTTAAGAAATTTATGAAATGTTTCCTAAAATAACTTCTTTCCTATAATTGACTTATTTAGGAAAGCAAGTGAGAAAAAGTGTGTGAGTCTCCAGACTAGATTTCAATAGTCATCAACTATATAAAGAGACATTTGAGTATCTTTTCATAAGAAAAATGATTATCATTTATTTGTGGTGAATGGTACTATCTAACCTTTGTTGAACACAACAACACATATTTTCATTAGTTTATTTAATTGATAAAGGATAGATAATCAGTAAAACACTGAAATTAAAAACTTTTTTTTATTAATTTTATATTATGTTTTGTTTAATTCATGCTTCTGTTGCACATTTTTTGTTAGAGTTTAATTAGTAATGTTGTTAGGTATACTAAGATAGATTTAATTAACGCTTTTGTATGAATTAAAACCAAAAGAAAAGGAAAGTATTTAAAGTTTTCTTTATCACTTAAATTGTTGAGTAATCATTTGATAAATTGATAAATGTTTTTACTATTTTTCACTTTATGTTGTCATCATGCTATTTCATTAGTACTCTTGTTATACTATTTTGTTGTAAAATATCAGGCCTTTTAAAGTAAGATTTTTCTGAGAACTTAAAACGAGGAACATA
The DNA here is from genome assembly GCA_019925275.1 of Mytilus edulis. Lineage (NCBI taxonomy): Eukaryota > Metazoa > Mollusca > Bivalvia > Mytilida > Mytilidae > Mytilus > Mytilus edulis. The sequence continues at coordinate 68,136,897 of CM034350.1, forward strand.
TCTAAGAGCTTATTAATAGGTTTAATTATTGTTGTTAAAGAGAATAATTTATACTTCAGCCTTAGCTGGATGGAAAGCTGTAGGGCATAACACATTTTTGGAACCTTATAAAACATCTCAGAAAAGCAGATTTGTTATATTCCTTTACAAGACCTGTTTATTGTCTCTTGCTTATGACCTCAGATACATTATTGCTGTTTGTTTATTGTCTTTTGCTTATGACATAAGATATATTATTGCTGCATATTTATGCTTATGACCTTAAATATATTATTGCTGCATGTTTATGCTTATGACCTTAAATATATTATTGCTGTATGTTGATTTTCTTTTGCTTATGACATTAGATATATAATATTGCTGCATGTTTATGCTTATGACCTTAGATATATTATTACTGTATGTTTATGCTTATGACCTTAGATATATTATTGCTGCATGTCTATGCTTATGACCTTAAATATATTATTGCTGCATGTTTATGCTTATGACCTTAGATTTATTATTGCTGTATGTTCATTTTCTTTTGCTTATGACATTATATATATAATATTGCTGCATGTTTATGCTTATGACCCTAGATATATTATTGCTGTATGTTTATTGTCACTTACTTATGACCTTAGATATATTATTTGTGCAGGTTTATTGACACTTCCTTAAGTTATTTTATTGCTGTTTGTTTAATATTCTGTTTTTGTTTCATACATTTTACTTGATGGTGTTACCTCAGTGAAAGATTAAATATTAAAACACAAGTGCCTTATTTGTTATGCCAATTGAAATGTTTTGTCTTTTTGAAAATGATATTCTCAAATGTACATAACTTAAATGAAGAAGTGTCGAATTAAGTAAGGATATGGTATGTGATTGTCAATAAGACAACTAAAAACCAGAGATAAAGGTATTTTCAGCCATGGGTGACTGTACAGCCTTCAACAATGAGCAAGACCTTTCAATATTTAAATGTCTGCATGAAAAAAACACAAAAACATTCAAATGGATAAACATAGGACACAGTGTGTAAGCCATATAATTATGCAAAACTATATACTGAAAATTCAGAAATTATTGCTAGCAATTGTAAGTGCGATTTTTACCCATTTCAGACCTAAATGCATTTTTTTTTGCAATATTTAGAATAATCCTGTTTAGTTCATACAAAATTTCAATATGCAAGTGTATATTATTGTGATTATAACCCTGTCACTATTTTCACAATAATAAAAACCGCAATAATTTCTGAATTTACAGTAGTTAAATTTTTGTTACTCAATTTGCACTATGACACATAGTGATTTACTTTCAATTAAGCATGTCAAGACAAAAATCGTAGAACTCACAATTATATATCTCTACAATTAAGATACAAAGAAATATTTTTACCCATAATAACTTAGTCCGTTTTGTGAAATTGCTTCATTCATGTAATGAGAGGATTTTTTATGTTTTTTTTTAGCTATATCACTTACCATGGGAAAAATTATTGTTCCCATGGGAAAAAAATATTGTTCCCATAGGAAAACATATTGTTCCCATGGGAAAAGTATTTTCCCATGGGAAGAAAATGAGTTCCCTTGGGAAATTTAGAACTTCCCATGGGAACAAACAATTTACTTATGTTCCCATAGGAACTTTTAAGTTCCTATGGGAACTCTAAACTTCCCATGAGAAAAGTTATTCTTCCCTTGGGAACTTTCAATGTTCCCATGGGGAATTTTATATTCCCATGGGAATTATCAAATTTCCCATGGGAAATGTACTTTTAATCAGCTGCAGTGACAACAGTGACAACAGTGACAACAGTGACAACAGTGACAACAGTGACAAGTTGGGACATATGGCATTTTTTAAATTTTTTAATAATCTATCGCTGGGCAAAATTATTTTTTGATATCTAGTAAACCGACAAAGTCAGATTTGCCGATACCGGAATGGCAAAGTCCCGCACAGTGTTTTTATTTTACCAACATTTCAATCCTACATTTTCTATCCTATTAAATCTTCTTTTTTTTTTTTGCATTTAAGGAATGACTGTAATATTTTTTTCTGACTATGAGGAAATAATTCTTATCTGATTTGTATATTAAGGAATACGTTGATATGATTTGTCGAGAGGACTTCCGGTAGTTGCGTGATCTTGACGTTATTTGTTTTTTGATAGGCGACGTTGATCTATCCTGGTTCTCGGTTCTACGTTCCAGGCATTAGATATTAGCCATGCTCTCTCACGTATTGCGATCAGGAACCAAACTAACGTTGACTAAACTTCTTTTCGTAACCATTGTTAACAAGATGGCGGCTATAATAACACTGACGTTAACAAAATTTATTTATTTTCATTGCACGTTAATCGTGAAATTAAATAATAAACACAAAAACATTCGTTTGAATGATAATAAGAGTTTTTGTAGTTTATTTTTTATCGGATAGAAAATTTCAATGAGTACATAATTATTTTTGCGTTAACCAACAAATATATTCATGCGCCATATGCCTATTCAATGACACAAATATACAAATTACGTGTGATAGAGGTTACAAGTGTGGGAAAATATATTTCTTATCTTCAATTTTTTAGAATTATAAGGATTAAACGCCATTTAAAGGAATTCCTTGGTACACAAATTCGACCAATTTACTCACAAACAAAAAGAAAGTCCGTTTTAGGAATTTATTTGTGTATAAACGGGACCAAGTCACTCAAAAACATATCATAATAGTCCATTGGACTTTTATTTATGAGTGTCGAATTGGTCGAGTTTATACACCAATAATACACCTTCAATAAACGAACATATTTCCTCCACGTTGCACGTATTTTGTCCAACAAAAGGCAATAGCCAACAATATTTTTATTATTACCTATATGGTATACAAATGTTCGACGTCCGTCTGTCCGGATCCGTTGTAAACATGGTACAACATAGTATCCATAGCTTTTTCGCTTCATACAAAATGTACTTCGGTCAACGCTTTTACATCCCAATGAAGTTACAAAAAGAAGCATTTAATTATTAAATACCATCAGCTATCCCACATCGTCAACTGTGCGCGTCGAATGCATTTTATGGGGTTCGTGTTGTTTATTCTTTAGTTTTTTATGTTGTGTCATGTGTGCTGTTGTTTGTTTGTCTTTTTCATTTTTAGCCATGGCGTTGTCAGTTTGTTTTAGATATATGAGTTTGACTGTCCCTTTGGTATCTTTCGTCCCTCTTTTATGATTAGACACTGTCAAAAAAGTTGGTAAAATGTACTAAAGTTTGCCCCTTCAATGTTTGAGAACAGTGTAGCTGTCTGAAACTTTTACCAATATAACTGTCATACTTTTGAATACACAATTGAAATCAAAAATTTGTTTTACTTTTTATTCAGTCAGAATTGGTTTTGCTTTAGTAGGTACACGTAGATGCAGGGTATACCGCCATCTTGGATTGTACTATTGCAGTTAAAAAATAGTCTCGATGCACCAGAGTTATCGTTCGTACAGCCAACAATAACGTCTGGTGGCAATTGTTGAGATGTATGTTATATTCATGAGCCTCGGATACGATTTTTACATTTTTTTCCTAATACGAGATTGGATGGTATTTACATGTTGAATAATAAACTCCTCCTTTACTTCAATAACAACAACGTGGTCGAAGAGCACGTGTATCGTGCTGTTTTATTTTAAAGAGGAGAGTTTTATCTTTTATTTAGATGCATTTAGGAATGATTTGTGTTAAAAGCGAGATGATCAAAATATTTTCATTGAATGTGTAAAACTCCTGTATTTAGATATAAAAGAATCTTAAATAAGGATTCTATAAGTATTTCCATATAAATCCTTGGTTAAAAAATAATATATATATTGTTTTTGGTATAAAAGAAGCATTATAAATCTCGAACCCATTCTCCACCTCAATGATTGAACCATTTATTTTAAAAAGCGAGTTTTAATTTCAGCCTATTGGTGGCACCACTCTCGTTTTTTTTTTAATGCAGAAAAAATATATTGGCTGATTACATACGGGGAATAACCACAGCAGACTCGTAGGCCCCTCTAAGACAATCAGTGAAAATTTATAGACACTCACGACCATTCATGTATATTGACATACACGCTTTGTGTATTATATCAATAAAATCGGGGTTTTAATGGGGTCACGGAGGGGGTGGTACACATTTGTCAGTATCAATACAATAGCGAATATTGTGTTTTTCTTGACAACTGATAGTGCTTCTACTCCACTTTCCATATCGGAAAGATTTCTTGTTAGGAAAATGAACACTGGACACTTTTAATTTGCAAAACACTCATTTGCAAATCCGCCGCCGCCTCAAACAAGAGCTACAATGTCATGTATATGTCGTGTACAAATTGCAATTTTGTACAGGTTATAACATGTACAAAAATATTGTACATGTTATAATTTGAACAAAGCTAAAATACAAGTTATAACATGTACAAAAGTACCTCATACATGTTATAACATGTACAAAATAATTGCCTAAAAATGGTTTTAACCTGTACAAAATTTGCAAATAATAATGAAAGAGAATATACATACATGATTGAAATTTATTAAATTAAAAAGAACAATGATCAAAAGCATAAGAAGGTGGATTATTTGCAGCCTGCATAAAATACTACATTTTCATACATTTTTTTTCTTCATTTTTGTTTTGTTTGTTGCTACAAGACAGAGCTATTTGACACCTTTGGTAGCACAAAACTTTCATTCTTCTCCATTCACACCTACAAGACTTACAACTGCCTTTCTAACACTGACAATGCACTAAACCTTGCCCTCCACTCGATGATAACTTACGCACTATCTCTCTCTCACTCATATCACTCGCTGTGACTTCAAAAACATTGATAGTTACATTTACCAAAACATTAACCTGATTTCTACTCAAGTATCCCTTTATTTTTCCAACTTTAGTTCCAATTTTATAGCCGAGATGTTCATTCATATTCATCACCACGCCTGTCATGTTTCTCTCATCAGCAGGGCGAGAGAACATTTAATAAATTTAGTATATTTTAAAACTTACCAATTTCAATATTTTTACAAGCAAAGATTATTTTTGCTCGATGTTTAATGTTTTTAAAATTTAGTGGGATTTTACTCCGTAATAGTCCATTTCTGAATGAATCTACATAAAATTTGCTATTTTATATTTTAGCCGGAAAAAACGCACGTTGGCCCTATCTTTTCTATTGATATTCTCAAAGCAGTTTCCTAAAACAATCTTCTCATATTTTATTTTACAATTTTTCTGTATTATCCATACAAAATGTGTTGTCACAACCTCTGGCTATCATTTTTTGTTTACCATATCCAATATATATACTACATTTTGGCATAGTAGGAACAAATTTTATCACTATTAATTTAGACTCCTATAACACCTTAAAGTATTTCAAGGTTATTATTAAAACTATTTATCTGGTCATTAACTGTATCAAAAAGATATCACACTAACACGAATGGACAATACCAAAAATATGAGGAAAATATTTTTGAAGTTATGGGCATGCTTTGTAATAGAAAACATATATTAATTTTCAAATTTTGTACAAGTTAAACCCACTTTTAAGCAATATTTTGTACATGTTTAACATGTATGAGGTACTTTTGTACATGTTATAACTTGTATTTTTGCATTGTACAAATTATAACGTGTACAACATTTTTGTACATGTTATAACCTGTACAAAATCACAACTTGTACACGACATATATAACCAAAATGTGCGGAATTACAGGGGATTCACTAATTTCATTGTTTTTTTACTGTTACTTTTTATTTGCTATTTAATTTATAAAAACAAGGGATTTTCGGTATCCCATGGGACAGGGCAAAATCCCATGGGCTTGACCATTATCCAATGGGATTTTGGTTATATCCCATGGGATTTTTTTGGGTCTTATGGGATAATTGTAGTTCCATGGGATATTTGTTGTCCCATGGGACAAAAAAAAAACATGGGACTGTAATTATCCCATGGGATTTTTAATATCCTATGGGATTTTTAATATCCCATGGGACAAATTAAATATGTAGATATAAATATACAGCAATGTGTATGTTACAATGTATACTATTTGGTAGTAAATTGTTATATGATGAATCTTTTTAATTGAATATCTTTTTTTTCTTTGGAAATGTTAATTCAACATATTGTTCTATAACTGTTCAAAACTAAACTTTTAAACAACAAAGCAGATAATGTAAGTATCAATAGATGTTTATTCATGAATTATAGAATACTTTCTTGAAACACAATTATTTACTATTTGAAATCAATGAAAACCTCTATTATTAGGTAGACTTAACATACTAGTAGCTATTTAAGCAAATCTATTTTTTCACAATATCCTTCCACACAAAACATTAATAGTTTCTTATCATCCAGTATTGTGTGATGGTATAGTCCACTTTTTGGTCATTCAGCACAGAACTTTGACATTATTGTGGTTTCAATATCTTTTGGTATTTAAAAAGAACTTCAAATCATTGAATGAGCGATGAACAAAATAACTGATCCAACTTTTGTCTTTGTATTTATTCTGGTCTTGTTTCTATGTTTTCTCCATTTATTCTAGGTGGTGAATTTCAATCCTTTTGAAAAAGAACCAATAAAATCTAAAGTTATGTATTGTACAAAATTGTTTGCAAACATGTAGCAATAATATGATTTTCAATAAAAATAGCTATGCGGTATTGATTTTACTGATTGTTAAAGGTTGTCCAGTGTCATCAGTTGCTAACCTCCTATATCCTTTGGTCTCTGATGGAGAGTTGTCAAATTAGCAATATACCACATCTTCCTATTCAAATACTAATATAACAATCAATTAATTTATTCTTCTTTATAACATTTGGGTATTTACCCAAGTTATATATATAATATATTTCAACTTGTGTTTTATTTCAATGAAAAAATACCTTGAACTTTCTGGACATATTGGAAATTATAACATTGATCCAAAAAATTATATTGTTTTATCCTTATAGTTTGTGTTGTTGGCTTGCTGTCTCATTTTAATATACATTTATACATATATCAATAATCTTCTTCTTTATTAAAAGTAAAAATGGGATATTTTTAATTTTGATAATCTCAAAACATTATACATGTAGTTCTATCGAATAACGTATTACCAAGTTTAAAAACACCAATGTGTTTGATATTAATTTTAAGACATGTATAAATGTTCCAGACCATATCAGTATTTGGACTGTATTTTTACGGTCAAGAACATAAAAGTATCCTCTTACAGTCCCACCATATGCATACAGTCAGACCAGAGTATACTTGTACTGTCTAGTACCAGCTCGATCAAACATGTGTTTTTATTTCAACTGCAATTAAAATTTTTGTAATAGTCTATCAACGATTTCAGTTATGTTGATCTGTAATGTACATTTGTTTTTAATAAACTTGACCAACTTCTTAAAATTGGGCAGACCGTATGCGTACAGTCCAAATACTCGTATGTTCTGGAACATAAACATGATTAACAAGCATTTGACAGGATGTCATGCTAAAATCCCATTTATATTAGTACTAAATTTTGAGTATATACATGTAAATTTTACAAGTTACTTACTGAACACTCATGGCGAACACTCAACAAAAACTTAAAGAGGATACAATTAAGAGAAAGGACTGGACAGATGAATGCACTAACACTATTAAAACTTACCGAAAACAAGATGTTTTACATTTATCCTTCAGGAGCAGGATAATTGAAAAGTTGGGTTTTTTTTTATGTTTCTCTGCCGTTCACCATATAAACTTTTAATTCATTAAATTAAATGCAAAATATGAAAATCTGCAAAGGTAGGACCTTGAACCTCAGCTTATCACCATTTTGAATTTTGAACTGCATATTTGTCAATTTCATCTTGGTGACAATCTAAACATAAAAAAATGATAAAAACATAATTCTAGATTAACAAATGTGTTTTTATTTTTGTTGGTACAAACAATGTTCCCAACTTAAATACGAAAACATCATCACAAAAAAGGAGGTCATACTAACCTCCGAAATATTTAAACAAACCGGAATTATTACTGGATTAAGATCTTGTCATAAATCAAAAACATCGATTCTCTTATTTTTGAAAATCATATATGTCTATTGCATACTTTTATTCCTTTGTACTATAGTATGCATATTAAGATTGATTCCAAGGACTTTAATGGTAAGTAAGCATGCTTAATTTTACAGTTTCTCAGCTCTAAGTGTACATTTTGAGAGAATCTTGCAATACTGTATATTCAGATATTCAGAACTTATTGCGAGGTTTTTATCAATGCAACTGAGAGCTGTATCTCATTCTCATTTTTGATACATATTTATGAGCTGAAGACCAGTGCCGAAATTTTCCCACTGCATTGAAGACCCATAGGTGACCTTCGGCCGTTGTCTGCTCTTTGGTTCGGCTCTTTGTCAGATTCCCAGTTTCCACTTCCTATTTTATAACATGTATTCAGATTTTTCTTAAATTACAATATTCAATCACGCAATTTTGTCCATTATCGAAAATAAGCAAAAATAAATGCACAAAATATTTAACATCGTTATTAAAGGTTTTTTTTAAAATTCAAAACAGTTGCCTACACTGTTAATTTCCTTGTTTGATTTATTTCATATTTTTAAAGCCTTTATAGTTAGCTAGATGGTATGCCGGGGCAGATCCAGCCATTTTAAAAAGGGTTCCCAACCCAAGACAATGGGGATGATCCCATATTCATTTCATTTGTTTTATTGTCTCATACAAGAATATATATGGTTTAGGGGTGGGGATCAGGGATCCGGATATTTTTCACCTAACCACTGGGGATCTCAACCATTTAAAAGTTTTTCAAACATGTGAGGTTGGGGGTGACCCCCATGGACTCTCCCTATATTTCATTTGATGTGTTTTATTGTTCCATACAAGAATATATTATATATGGTTTAGGGTGGGGATCTTGACAGTTTACAAGTTTTCAAACTAGAGGTGGTGGAGTGACCCACTAGAGACTTCCCTATTATTTTATTTATTTTATTTCGTTTATTTTATTGTCCCCTTCAAGACTATATATATATGGTTAAGGGGTGGGGATCTGGATCGTTCACAAGATAATAGCACATTCTCAAATTGAACACTGCAGTGATATTGTTGGCTTTTTTTCAAAACTACCTCTACCCTTTTTTATTGGGAAAATATGCGTTTGGAATGCCACTGAAAAATTTGGATATGTTGGATAAGACAGAAAATAAGCCTAGCAAAAGTTACAGCTGTTCACAAAGTATTACATTGTATATACTTTTGTAAATTATATAGCTTCAAGTTTCAAAAGTAACAGCTATCTTGTTACACGTTCACACCCCACACTTTCGCCTCTTGTGTCCGTTCGCGCCCTACATTTATTCAAATACCGATTGATGTTATTAGATGTTTATACTAAAAAAATATATATATTTTTATCATAAAATTCGTGAATATTGTAAAAAAAATATTTATTTGTGATTAGATTATTTATTGTGATTTATTTTAGAATACTGATAAAAAAAATAAAACAGTTTGTGACTAGTTTGATAGCCGTTTGAAATCTTCTGCCTTTCTGTTACAGTCTTAAAGACGAATGACTTAGATTTTTTTTATATCATTTTGACAAAATACATTATCCGTTTAGTAAAAAAAATCACAAAAGAAAACCGGTTAACGTATTTAAAATATCACTCTATTTCATTTTGATTTCATTTTAAAAAGAAAAACCAAATGTTCTTCATATGTAAAACACAAACTAAAGAACGATTAAAAACTTATTCATTACAAAAACTTTTAAAAAAAATATATGAATGTGTAAGGTGCAAACGTGAAAAGGGCTGAAGAGAATGGGATCGAACGTAATTTGGGGCGAGGGGACCTGGATTCAAAGTTTTATTTGATAATAATATAGAAAACTGACAAAATAAAATATTGGACACAAAATACTGGAAAAATTTACGGACTTATTATTTGATTAAAAGACGCTTATCAAGAAGTTATCAAAAGTACCAGGATTATCATTTAATACGCCAGACGCGCGTTTTGTCTACATAAGACTCATTAGTGACGCTCATATCAAAATAATTACATTAGATGTATGTTTCATTATAATATTTTATTCTGATTGGCTAACTGCACATCACGTGTTATTCCGTAAGCAGTTGCATTGCTCAATACAACTTTTCACTCATGATAACACGTGCTCCAACAATAAAGTGCACAGGTGAATTAAATATTATTATATATATTATAATACATAAAATTCGTGTTTTCATGATCATAGCTAAAAAATGTAATTATAATTATCATATACTTAGACTAAATAACATATAAATTTTACCGTATGATAACAGCATTAAATTGACGTAAATTCCATATTTTTCGAATTGGTGCTTAGCGGGCTGATATGAAAAGTTTATCACATGCTTCGATTGTTATCACATGCCTTTCCGTAACGTTATCACATGGCATTCCGGTAATACTCGGCCAATTCCGGAAAATACACCTCAATGCTACGTTTTCAGTGAAAAACATTAAATAAAAATAAAAACAAACAAACAAATTATTTAATAAATGCATTTTTTAAGTTTTTCTGAAACATAATTTAGAAAGTTTCTTTAAAAAGTTGACTTTTCCAAACAATGATCATTAGGTATATTGTTGAATTATTTTTTTGCCGATTCGTCCATATTAATATGGTTTTTTTTCTCTCTCTCTGAGGCATATGATAGAAAGGTTTCATATTTAATGTATCAAATTTTGGGCTCGACGGCCGTGAACTTTTTTACTCTTTAAACTTCGGGAACCACGTAATAGGGTCAATATATGAATCTGTTATTTTTGTCTACTGTTGAAGCATATGATAAAAATATCATAACATGTCATTTTTCATATCGCATGTATTATCAGCCCTAGGTTCAATATCAGCCAAAGAGCCGCACGGCTCCAACAATAAAGTGCACAGGTGAATTAAATATTATAATACATAAAATTCGTGTTTTCATGATCATAGCTAAAAAATGTAATTATGAGTATTGAATGCTTCTTTTTGTAACTTTATAGGGTTGTAAAAGCGTTGACCGTGCGTACATTTTTAGAAATGTACTTCGGTCAACGCTTTTACACCCCAATAAATTTACAAAAAGAAGCATTCAATTCTTAAATAGTTATAAAGCCAAACAATACAAAGTTGCAGAGCATAGAGGATCCAAATTCCAAAAAGTTGTGCCAAATACGGCTAAGGTAATCTATTCCTGGGACAAGAAAATCCTTAGATTTTCGAAAAATTCAAAGTTTTGTATCAGGAAATTTATAAAAATGATCACATAATTGATATTCATGTCAACACCGAAGTGCTGACTACTGGGCTGGTGATACCCTCGGGAACGAAACGTCCACCAGCAGTTGCATCGACTCAGCGGTGTAAATAGTTATCAAAAGTACAAGGATTATAATTAAGTACGCCAGACGCGAGTTTCGTCTACATAAGACTCATCAGTGACGCTCATATCAAAATAGTTCTTTAGCCTAAAAATACAAAGTTGAAGAGCATAGAGGATCCAAAATTCCAAAAAGTTGTGCCAAATACGGCTAAGGCAGCAACCATTTGATTTTCGGGGGGGGGGGGGGGGGGGGGCTATGTTTTTTTTTTTTCTGGACAAAAAACAATCTATTTTTTTCGCGACAAGTCGAAAACATTTTTTTTCTTTCAATTTTAGCATTACATATAGTGGCAGCTGAGGGTGAAACAAACAATTTTTTTTCTCAGAATCAAAAACAAATTATCCAAAAACTGGAAACAAACTTTTTTTTCCAAAAAAAACCATAGCCCCCCCCCCCCCCCATGAAAATCAAATGGTTGCTGCCTAAGGTAATCTATTCCTGGGACAAGAAAATCCTTAGTTTTTCAAAAAATTCAAAGTTTTGTTTCCGGAAATTTATAAAAATGATCACATAATAGATATTCATGTCAACACCGAAGTGCTCACAACGACCATACCACGAGTTATCCGATTGCAACATGATCTTACCACACTTCTACTGCGATTATATAAATCATAAAATCTACATTATACTGCATATCTTCGATCTATAAATAAACACGCTATTCTGCTTGTAATACCGCAGTCCCACTAGGCCATGATCGCACTACGATCTGTGAAAAAAATGATAAATTTTACGATCGTACTGTAGATCGTAGTAAGGTCATATCACGGTCGTGGTGAGGTCTTCAAGATCGTGATGAGCGTGGCCAACTTTGAACATGTTCAAAACAATCGTGGTACGGTCGTGACGAAATCAGGTCGTAGTAGAAGCGTAGTGAGAGTGCACTAAGGTCGTAGTAAGATCGCAAAGGTCGCTGTACCATCGTAGCGAGAGCGAAGCGAATTCTATTTGGAGAGACTGCAATACGATCTCACAGCGACGTTATAACGACCTCACTACGACCACCACGTTCTCACCGCGACCCAACTACGCTTCCACTACGACTATAACACGTTTAAACAACGCTGTCTAAGACCATAGTACGATTCTAGCACGCCTTTGTCATCCTCATCACGCTCTTCGTACTAAGTTCATACTACGACCATCATTCTCAATGTCATTTTCACATGAAATATATTATGTATCTCCAGTTTTTGTTTGTCTGCATGTAGTTCTTGTCCATTTTCTCTAACGATTCACCCATGCTTATCGTTTATATAGATTATACCGTTGGTTTTTCCGTTTGAAAGGTTTTACACTGTCTAGTAATTTGAGGGCCGTACCTTGGCCTATAATGGTTAACTTTTATAAATTGTTACTTGGATGGAGAGTTGTCTCATTGGAAATCATACCACATCTTCATATATCTATTGACACATCTGTGTCATCTCTGCTATCGTTCACTAAATTATTGTCATTTGAGCTTTATGGTCCAGCAAAAGGTTGTAATTTAGGTTGGATTGGTCGGTCCGAAATATGTGCTACATGTAACTAGGATTGGTTACTATCAAAGCTCCCTCTGCCTCTACATCAAACCCTACCACCACGCCCACGTGTTCTAGAAGATTTTTGTGTCATGACTGTATTGTTTCCGTGAACTCTATGTATTAATCAGAAATAGAAGGAATGGAATTGTATTGATATGGAACACGATATTGACGTTATTACTGATAATCGTTGTAAGATCGTGTTGCAATCGGATAACTCGTGGCATACAATGTAGTCGTAGTGAGAACCGGTGATGAGCGTAGAAAGATCTTAATATGCGTAGAGAGGTCGCAGAATAAGAGCGGTAAGAACGTGGTATAATCGTAGCGGGATCGTTGTAGAAGCGTAATGAGGACGTAGTAGCATCGTAAAAGCAACGAAAATTAACATTTTCATGCCGCTCACACCGCGACCTCAACACGATCTGAATTTATTTTTGATCGCAGTGAGCGTAGTGCGATCGTGGTCTAGTGGGACTGGGGCTGAATAAACTCATCATAGATACCAGGATTAAAATTTTAAAACAACGCTAGACGCGCCTTTCTTCTCAAAAAGACTCATCAATGAATCTCGAATCAAAACATGTTTAAATTGCCAAATAAAGTATTAAGTTGAAGAGCATTGAGGACAAAAATTCCTAAAAGTTTTAAATCTCCACCAGCAGTGGCATCGACCCAGTGGTTGCAAATAAACTCATCATAGATTAAAATTTTATTACTACGCCAGACGCGCGTTTCGTCTCAAAAAGGCTCATCAGTGTAAAGTTGACGTGTTTTTATTTCAAATATTAATTGTTATGATATGATGGTTACCAAAACCTGATTTAATATTTTGAGTAGAAGAAAGACATTTTTATATTCTTAAAATGAAATTATTTTAACAGTCGTATGTAATAAAATAGTTTTATATATAATTTATTTTACAGTCTCTCACAATTCTGATTTCTTAATAATATAATAATGTTTGTCTGTTTACTCTGTGTGTACTGTATATTTATGTTATGAAAGTAGCGAGACTATAATGAAATATTGTATCTTAATCTATGTTTTTACACAACTTTCTACCTGTACACAGTCTAACAAACTTGATTAAAGATACATGTTCTAATTATGCCTGTGTTATGTCTATATGTTGTTGTGGCGTCGCTCCTGGTCGAATAGAAACGGGGAGAAATCAGAATACATGCATGTTTAGAGAAAATGCTGTGTAATCATGTCTGATTGTATTTGTCAAATATATAAATCAAATCAAATCAAATCAAATCATTTTATTGGTGTAAAATCCAAATATTGGATTGTTACCAAGACAAACATGACAATCATTACAAACATATAATATCTAAATTTAAACAACATTCATATTCTTATAAGACTATATATTTAAATGTTTTGAAGGAGTTGATACCTTTGCAAATTTGAAAGTACAAGTACAAACATTCATATTAATGCAATTGTTATAAAATATATCATTACAAATACTATAAGAAAATATAAAATAGTCATAATTTTTTTTTACATCCACTAGTTTTTCTTATCAGCTAGGCTGTTTCTTAATACATATAAGTCATTAACTCCCTTGACAATAATTTTAGTTACGTCATATTCATTAAAAGTAAACATAAATACAAATTTTTCCTCATCAGACATTTTTGTGAAATCTGGAACTATATTCTCTACTTCTTGAAAAAGATTTTGCCTACATTTTTCTAAAATTTGACATTTTAAAGCAAAATGATATTCATCTTCTACATCCTTTTTGCAGAGAGGACATAATCTTTTTTCCAACGGTAATTTACGGTGTGTACCCTGTTCAATATTTAAATAACTATTACTTATTCTTATTTTTATAAAATTTGATATCATGTATCTATCTAAATCTATTAATAAAAATATTTCTAATTTGTATTCTTTTTTTTAATTTTCTGTATGTTCTTAATTTGTTTCCATTAGGGTTATTTTGGTCGTTAAAAAGACTGTCTTTCCAGAAATCTGTATACCTTTCAGCTAATTTTTTACCTACAGCATTTATAAGGCATTTTTTAGAGAACGTACTTTGATTTTCCCATACATGATTAAACCCTATTTTTGAAAGAGCATTTTTTTAATTTGACCGCAAAACCATTATTTAAATTTAAATATATTTATAGGCATTTGAAGCATAACTATCTTTTTTTTGCATTTATCAAATGGCACCAATAGCCAACAGAAGCCTTAACAGCATCAATAGCAATAGGTCACATACCTATTTCTGCTAAAACTGCTGTGTTTACTGCATTTTTATTTACACCAACAAGATATTTAGAAATTTTTTTTTTAATTTTGATGGTAAAAAAGACAAATATCTACTTTCAAGACTTGCATGATCTTTAACTAACATATTAAGTGCCCATATAAACACTGCAATAAAGTAGTATAGGTTTTAAACAACTTTCAAACAGTTTTAAATGTGGATAAATATTAAGTTTATCTGAGAATATGCAGATTTACGTGATAACCTTTTTAATGATGATAGTCACTTTGACTATATTTTATGAATATGAATTGTGTAATGATGAAAAACTTATATCTAAACGATATATAATTAAAAAAAAAAGTGTTGTATATGTTGTACATGTTTAATACTTGACAGAAGTTGTATCTCGAGGCTTTTATATACATTACTTTTATGCTAATTTGTTTAAATCATTTGATCAATTTTTGTTTAGAGTGGCTTATAAATGTTATGCATAAGCCTTTGTTCGCCTTTTATATAATGTCTATGTTACAAATAGGTTTTCATGTTTGTATACACATTTCTGTTACATGTATATGTGTTTTTAATCAGTCTCACGTAACTCTTTTTATAGTGGCTAACGTATAATATACCTTTTATATATGTCTATATTTTATATGTATGTACATACGGTGAAACTTAATTATTTGTTGTGTCTTATCTTGTCCTATCTAGTTCTGTCTTGTTAACTTGGCTTGGAGAGAAAAATAAGTCCACACTTAATTTATAAAATATACGTTAATTATGTAATATATTGATAAACATACTACTTAACAAAGAAAATTCTAGACGAAAACTTCCAAAATAAAAAACTGCAAAAAAGTTTTTTTCTCAATTAAATTATATGAAAATATTTTATAATGAACTTTAAGTTTTCACTAAAAATAAAATTGACACTTTGACATGTCCAAGTCAGGAGCCTGTAGTTGAGTGGATGTCGTTGGTTTATGCTTGTAGCGTTTTTTTCTTTCTTATAGATTAGGCCGTTAGTTTATTTATTGAAATGTTTCATGTAGGGGCCGACCATACGGTATGGGTTTTTCCAATAATAGTTGAAGGCCGTACGATTGCCTATAATTGCTAACATCCACTACATTTGAACTTTTTTGGATGATTTTCTTGTTTTCTCATTGACAGTCATATATACATCTCCTTATTTTTATAAAGTGAGTCGACCTGAGACAAGCGTTAAACATTTAAGAGTATATAACACTTGATGATGCAATGGATCTTTGGCAAAGACAAAGGTTACTAGAAAACAGTGGGTCCTAGTTCTTGGCCTATAATTTAGGACTTCGTAGGTTCATGGCGTTTGCAATCAACGTATTTTATGGGATATTTTGTTTTAGTAATACTATCAATGCTGGACCACGTTTTTTAATGGATATTTTGATTCACTATCGATGTTTATATATAACCATGTGGATCAGTAAAAAAAGTATCCGATTAATAACGTTGAATGCAAACGAGTTAAACATACGAAGTCTTATATTGATTGAAATTGTACGGTAAGCTATAATTACCCCTTTTTTAACAGCAGGCTAGATGAATGCCAATAAAATGTAAGAAAACACGGAAAAGGAAAAAAAAATACCTTTGCTAGTGAGAAGTATCCAAATCGGGGTCGCGTTCAATATCGTAGCGTCTATATAGGGCTACGTAGATTTATGACTATTGAACGTATAGCTAGCCTAGCTGCTACATAGATATTGATAGCAGATAGAATAGCTACTCGTTCAGTAGTAATAAATATAAGTAGCCCTATGAAGCCGCTACGATATTGAACGCAACCCGGATGTACTGTAGTAGATATCTCAGTTTCTCAGAGATGATGCATACAATTATTTTAAGTCGTTTAAGGAATACAATATATATAATTGGGGGAAAAAAGATTCAAAGCACTTTAATGAAGCTTTGCTAATGTGAAGAAAATTATATGTATGACAGACTACGACGGACACGTAAGGATATTGCAATGTATAATGCTAACTACCACATCATAAAATTATTTAAATCTATATGCATATATGAACTCGTTTAAGCAGTATTTTTTGGACAAAAACGAATCCCTTATGTAACCTACAGGAGGGTAAATGACCTCTTTGGTAAAATGTATACACTTTTATGTGTTTTCATGTGAACAAAACAGATCAACCACAATCTATCAGCTACGTTAAATTCGGTTTGGAATAGATCTAATATTGGAGAAAAACGCAAAAACGAAAATATTAAAATGATAGAGTCTCAGACGATTACCAAAATCAAGTGATTTTTAGAGGCGATAACGGACACAATATTGTGGTGCATGTGTATTAGGGTACTTAGGAAACGTATTTGATAATGCTGTCGTTTGATAACTGTTCGTTGTGCATTTTTAAACCTTCATTCATATCCTTAGTGCAGTGTTTTAATATAGTAATTCGTCAAGCTTGATTAGAGTTATTTCAATCGTTTTTTAAACTATAATAACAAATTATAAATTAAACTTACCTCGATTAATTTGATTGACATGCAACGTAGTTGCAGTATTGTCTTATTAGGATATTTATTGAATTTTCCAGAAATTATGAAAAAATATATACAAGGTAATAACACACTTACATAATTTTTCATGGAGATGTCATTATACAAATAAAGTCCTAAGTGTAGACAGTGTATAACTTGCAAATTTTGTTCATACACCTTTCAAATTAATTTCTTTTTATTTTATGCCTAAAATAGGAAGTAAGTGGATAAAAATTACATGTAAAAAGATGGGGGCATGCATTATTAGGAAATGTAGCGATTTGGTTCAATTTAAAAAGGTAAAAAAATAATATACCTGAAGCTGAATTCCAGACCCCTTAACTTGACATCCTTTATATTTTGGACTCTACTATTTTGTTAAATTTATCCCATAAATAGTACACTGCACTATAAAAATCTCTCTTGGAACTAAGAACAGGTACATGTACGATTTTTTATTTCCGGTTTTTTTTTTCTTCTAAAAGAAATGTACTACAAAGTAACTGTGTTATCGGGTCATTAGTTTGAAAAGTAAAGAAGAACTATAATATGACAAGTTTGTCTATTCAAAACTAGTAACGAGATGAAACCAATCAAATGTCGATATGTGTCAGTTTTTCGAGGGTATGGATGGGGAGTCCTGCCACTCTGTATTCTCTGATATATAAGTCATTTATCTCTATTCTTTGTATTTTAACACTACTTTATTCTCTATTCTTTTTTTTAACCGATTGCAAATTTATGTTTCATTGTCATTTTCCTTAGTTTCTACTGTTACTTATTCTTACATTGGACTCGGACTAAACGTTTGAACTGAGTTTTGCTGTGCGTATTGCTGTGTGTTTCTTTATTCTGCATTAGAAAGAGGTAAAGGGGAAAACATCTCGATTTTGGAATTTCAAGAACAGAGCATTCGACTTGCATATGTTTGCATGAAAAAAGCTCTTTTAACTTCAAAAT
This sequence comes from Mytilus edulis, assembly GCA_019925275.1. Lineage (NCBI taxonomy): Eukaryota > Metazoa > Mollusca > Bivalvia > Mytilida > Mytilidae > Mytilus > Mytilus edulis. Next base: position 68,155,647 of record CM034350.1, read on the forward strand.
AGTAATACTCTGCTATTTTTTTTGGTGTTATTTACAATTTTTGATGTAAGCTGGAAAACAGAAATCAGAAAAAGAGTATTGTTTATTTTTTTATTTTTCCAAGATGGATACGTAAGGCATAGGGAAGTTATTTTAATAACTATTTTTATGCTGATGATTGAAATCTTTTAATAAATTAGATTAACATATAATTTCCCTTTTTAACGATACCCTTTGAGAGCCTCTTAATTAAGTCAAGATAAAGAGTTTTGATTGGTTAGCTTTTTTTGGATATTCCATAAACAATATTTCAGACAGAAAGAGGATCGATACTATTTGTAATCAATAAGTTATCTTTGATCTCTTCGATTTTCCCACCCTCCTTCCCCTTCATCTCCTTTCTTTTTTTAATAAAGTTAAGAATTCATGTGCTATTATGATTATGATTTTGTTGATGATAGGTTATTGTAACATATCTTCACATAGTAACGTTGTATGTTGTTATTTTATTAGTATAGTTTAATTTTCCTCTTTATAGATTTTATGAGTTTCTACTCTGTCTTAGCTGGGGCATATGTGACCCCATTCTAGGCCAAGAATTTATGTTACATAATGGTATGTGACAATTTTATTGTTATGTAATTTACTTATGTTAATTAAGAACATTTTTCACTTATCTTTTATATGTTGTAACTAGTTTAAAGTTATGTAATACTTTACGTAATACTTTATGTTTTGACAATTTTGAAAAGTAAAAATTCACAATATCATTTCTGTGTTTGTTTTACTTTACTTTAATGACTTAATTACTTATACTATAAAGACAGTGTTTTAGATTAACGTCTGTTGTGGATTGAAGGAGGAGGGCATAAACAACATTATGGTCGAAAGTTCGGGTTTTGCAACCCTTACTATCCAAACTTTTTTTTAAATTCTGTAAAACACTCTTAGGCCACACCAATTTAATTCCTTGTTCGACGGACCCGCCCGCACCTAATTTTTTCAAAACAGAATTTTTTTATTTTTATTTTATTCCCGCTTCCCGCATCCGGAAATGTAATCATGTCCATTTCCCGAACCGTTTTTTTGTTGTTGTAAATATTATAAAAAGATCTTAAAATTTGTTTTTAAAATTACAGTATAACCTTTATATAACGATTTCAAACATATAAGCAACCCACAACACTGTTACGATCTGTGAGAATATTTGTTCCAGCATAAAACCAATTTATTCCAAGAGGTAGTGCTCCGATATAAATATATAACAGCGGAAATACCTGTATAGAACAAAACATTGGTTTCTTTCCCCCTGACTTATATTCCCTATAAAAAAATGTTCGTTGTTAAAATAAAGTACAAAGAACTTCTGAAGGAGTTGCCTTCAACTCGGCTACAATGTATGCTGGCGGTCATACCCGCTGCAGGTTTGTGCACCTGTCCTGATTGATTCAGGGACCTGTCGTTTGTTGATGTGGTTCATAATTTGGTATTTTCCCGTTTGGAAATATAAATTAGATTGTTGGTTTTCCTGTTCGAATTGTGTACAATACTAAGTTGTGGTCCCTTATAGCTTGATGTTTGGTCTGGATCAAAACTCTGTGTAAAAGACCGTACTTTGACCTATGTTTGTTATTATCAGGTTATCCCTCAGACAAGGGCCTTGAAGGGGTCATTTTACCATGTTTACTTTTGTAGAAAAGAAAATAGAAATACTAAGGATTTGTATAGTGCTATTATACAAAACCTTTGTAAACTTAGAATTTTTACTCAAAAACTTTTATAGAGGAGAAATACATTATATTTTAAACAACTTTTCTAAAAGAGGGGTCCACTTATTTTGAATAATATTAAAACTGTTAAAGTAAATGTGTTAACATGGTTAAAGTCCAGGAATATTACAAAATTCTTAGACATGTTTTGACCATTACCATATAGATGTTATAGTTCTTTGGGAAAATATTAGCCCTTTTGTACTAAAAGTGTTTTTACAAAAAAAATATATTATAACTTATATTGACCCCTCATAAAAGGGATATTCATAACATAAAGGGGTTGTTCTGAACCTGATTATGACTTGGATACATACATAGACCATATTTAATTATTCAATTATTTCTTGTTGAACAGGCAAAAAATACTTCATAGATTAAAGAAATGTCAAGGTACATTTACAAGTGATAAATCAAGTTTTAATATAGTCAAAACCTACTATTTTATGTTTACAAAAAAAAAAAATCGCTCGCCTTTACTTTTTAAGCTTCGCCTCAAATTTTTGCAAATTAAATATTTTTTTATTAAAATTTTCAAATCGCTCGCTCGCCCCAATTTTTGGAGTCCAAAAATCCGTAGAACAAGAAATTAAATTGGTGTGGCCTTACGGCAAAGATTTGTCAGATATATGACACATTGAATTATAAACCGGACATATCCTCTTTAATTATCAGAATTAAAGACGAATACAATGATGACATGTGCATTACAGCATTAAACGTGCAATAAGGATTTGTCATTTGAACACCACAAAAGATATTCATCAAAATTATAAAAATTCAATATGAGAAAAAACTTGTCACGAAGTGGTTGTACTACAGATGATAGAAGATGATAGTTTTTACTTTTGTTGGTGTACACTCAAGGATGTAAATAATCAATTATTATGACAAGAAATGGAAATCACCTTTAAAATATATAATCAATTATTATGACAAGAAATGGAAATCACCTTGGAAATCACCTTTAAAACATATTTTATCTATAAATTATAGTTGGTAACTGTCTCTTTTCACGTAAGAATGATAACATTAAAATATGTCAAGCATTTAGTACGTTTAACTTGAGGGACAGGATATGATGTTTTATAAATAGACGAATAAGTGATATTTAGCATTTAGAATATTATATACTCGTGGTGGTAAAGAAAACCAAGGACAAAGTTCTTAAAATGGACATTAAAATAGAAGAAAATGAGGATTTTTCTGTTGAAAACGGTAAGTACAGTTATATCACCAATATCATGACGAAATACGAACATAATATATGAGCAACAGCGTAAAGCAATAGATATTTTCGGAAGTGGCAATACATAGTTTTCATGAACATCCCACTTGTTGAAAGTGTCTTGGTCCATTTATTTGCTCGCTCGTCAATAATAGTTATAAAAGGTACAAGGCTAATAATTTTAAAATACTTCAGACGCGCGTTTCGTCTAAGACTCATATCCACAACTTTTTTTGAAATATATCGGGATTTCAATGAAACTTTCACATATATCTCTTAGGTTGACCTCATCTCTATTTTCTACACACTACACATATATACGTGTACGTGCTTGCTCTCCTTCGGTCATCAGTCACTGTGCATATAAAAAAAATAAAGCATTAAAGTACATGTATATGCTTCTTTAAATTCAGACAATAAAACCAGCATATCTAATTCAAGAGACAGTGCAAAAAATAACTGTATGCAAGAACAAGATCAAGACGAGGAGCATGCGTCGAGTTTTAAGAACAAAACAACTGAAAGTCCATTAGAGGTAAACATTTAAATGCTTGTCAATTCACCATTTTTGTCATTTTTTTCATTTTTGTTAACATTATGTAAAATACAAATTTACAGACGAAAACTGAAGTTATTATCAAATGTTTATCTTCAACTAAATATGTTGATGTTAATTTCTGTGTAAATGCATAATTGATATTTTTCATATGTTATTACGGTACTGTGTTTGAGATATTGCAGATACATGTATAAAATGGTTTAGTATTAATGTTTAAATTTCTCGTAAATCACTTTGAATATACAAAACATGATTTTTTTTTTATAGATATTTGTATTAATTTGTTATACTGCTATTTATGATGAGATTATGTATAACCGGTGAGTGATTGCTGGTGGGGAGTTTATATATATCGATAGGGTACTTTGGTATTCCATTACGTATAAACTGAAGGTTTACTGTGGATTCATATTTTTGTTAAGACACCTAGCTTACACTTTATTATTTTATTTTTTCATTTATTAGATTATATCTATTTCATTCATTTCACTTATTTCATCAATATATTACCCCAATTATAAATGCATGTTGTGATTTTGAATCAAAACAAATTTTCGCGGTTCTTAACAACTGCTCAATAATTAAAGATATAAAGTCACGTTTACTATTTAGGAATGTAATACAGAAATGGCAGATTCTGGAGTTGAACAAATAGAAATCAATGCAGTTCAGTGGTTGCACGGAAACATAAAAACACGGTACAACGAAAATCATGGATTTCAGCACATATTTATGTTCGACTCGAAAACGACTCCAACACTGCTAATAAGGTAGTGTATCTAAAAGTTATGCAATTTTAAATATAAAAGTTAATTTTTCATCAGATTTTAAAAGCTACCAATTTGTTTGATTTCTTACTGTCACATCAACACAGAATGTCGCGAGAAGCTATTTATGAAAGCAAATATGTTATAAATTCCTGAGTCTACACAACAGTACACGAACGAAAAAATATAAAAAGACCCAAAGCAGCTGTACAAACAACAAGTGTATACATTTACTCCTTAATGAGTAACAGTCCTTAAGTGAACAATGTTTACCCTTATTTGTTTTAGGGAAATCTATAAACGATAGAGAGAAACTGAAAAAATTTAACTGTCAGCAACACACGATCAAATATAGTTAGGTGAACATAGAGCCTTAATACGTTATTGTCAGTCCATTTCTCGTAAGGGTTATTGCCCTTGCATATCGATTTATCTAATGTATAGTTTTTGTCAAAAACTAGAGGAAAAAAATGATTGAAATCAAAATATGATCAGCAATACAAACAAACGAAAATTGTTTTTGCCATGAAGTTTATTCTAGTCTACACATAACTAAGACATTCTTTCGTTTGTCCATTTGTCAAAATAAATGTTCATCAAACTTTGCTCTGCTAAGGTTCCATCTTGATGACGAAAATATATATATATGTGATCGGCAGCTTGATCTTGAAAGACAACTGAAACCTATTAATTTATTGAACTTGATATTTGAGCCAATGCTCCTGAACATACAACCGTATTCACAGTGATACATTGGAATGTTTAAGCACTTTGTGGACCTCACCCATACCTACCACCCAAGTTCGATACTTTGTTTACCAAATGAAATATTGGTATGCTTACCAAAACAACGATTAAAATTCTTTTGTATGTCTCAGGTCTACACTGGTAGAAAATATATGTTTTGTTTATTTGCAGAAATGGGGACCAACTTCTTTCTATAAACGATGACGATGTTACAGTACTGACTAATAAGGACGTCGTGGAACTCTTAGAAAAAATACTTTTAAAAACCAATACAACGATGGTACATTTATTTTGACAATTCTGTACATGTCGATTCTCACTTAGAGTCTTATGCATACGGTATAAATTATGTAACATTACTATTGTCAGTGTCAAAAGTTCTAACAAGTTTTAAAATGTGAAAAAAAACATTAAAAATAAATGATAAAAACTTAATGACCTCAAAACCGGTACAACTTTGTTATAAAACTGATACACAAAGTTTAACATAACTTTGTATAATACAAAAAAATAGTTTTACATTGCCTGTCATTTCGCTTTTTGTTTGCGTATGCTTAGTTCTATTAGAACTGTAGTAAGAAAAATGTTTTTGTAAAACACTTATCAGCTGCATCAAAGAGGTACAAGACAATATGATATAAATAACATATAGCTGATACTGTGATAGAGCAGATTGTTACCCCAAGTAAACATTGTCAACCGCGGCGAAGGCAAGAGTGACAATGCTTTTTCGAGGAGTACCAATCGCTCTATCATCCTCTAAGCTATGTCTTATTTATTTTATTATACTGAATGTCCTATCATTATTGCCTTTTACAGATGAATTTTATTTGAAAGTATTTTTATGACGTCATGTACATAACAACGTTACGGGTATCAGAAAATATCAACAAAATTGAAGCAAGGTGTTTTTTTTATTTTGACCGTCAACAAATAGAATCTTAGCCAAAACGTAGAACTTAAGCACTGGCTTTAATAACATAATGTAAATTCAATTCATTGTTTTTTAAATCATTGATGTTTGATTGGTCTAGACGAGAGAGTGGCATTAAATAAAAATGTCACCCGCTCAGCCATGTGATAGAGTAAATTAACACCCTCGTATTGGCCAAGCAAAACATGGCATTTTATCTTGAAGTATAATAATAACGAATATATCTGTATTTTTAGACTTACTGGAGACCCTCTACAAACTCTGTCACAGTTTTAAAGTTTTGCTTATTTTTATCGGGAGGTTAGTATAAAACAACTGTTTTTACAAATTATGATAAAAAAAAATTACAAATATAAAATAAGGTAATATGGTTCGTTTGTCCTCAAAATGTGGATTTAAGCAACTTTAGATCACTGTACGGGCTCGAATGGGATTAAAACACATACACAAACGGTATAATTAGTTAAAACACAACAGGACAAAATGTGAAGCATTTCAAACAAATAAAAAACATCTACCTTAAAAATCTGGGTATAAACATCATTATCACAAAAATAGGATGTGCCGTATTAATATTTATTTTGCTTTTATCGTTTTGTTTTTATGCTTAATTATTGATGACCGAAATGCATAATTGACACATATGTAATGTTCAGTTTTATTCCGATCACAAATACGTTAATGTGGTATAAAACAGTAACATAAGGTATAAATCAATCTGCGATCCCAGGAGCACGCTACTTCGTGAACTTTCCATTTCTATTTAGCAACATTCTAGCAGCGCCTGGATACATAGTATATATACCGTCAAGTTAACACGATATTCCAAAGCTTGTTTTTCCTATCAAGATTGCCTTGGTAGAGGATTGCTGCTCATGACGAAGCTATTAAATGAATAGTTCCAAGTAATGAAGATGAAATCATCCCTCCGCTAGTTTTACGGACGCAATCTCGAGTCGGTTGAACGTTATCGAATATCCGTTTTTCAGATGACAGCGGATATGTTCGATATTTCGAAACCATAATCCTGTCCCCTCTTTTCTCTTATGTGACCTCACCGAACTAATTTTATTACCGGTTTGTACTAACATGAGCAACACAACGGGTGTCACTTGTACAGCATGATCTGCTTATTCTCCCAAATCACCCCGTTTCTAATGGGGTTAGTGTTGCTTAGTCTTTACTTTTCCATGTTGTGTGAGGGTGTACTACTATTTGTATGCTGGTCTTTTTCCTTTTTAGCCATGGCGTGCAAATCGAACACAGAATCAAACACAAAATTAAACATCAGAATCAATTTTGAAACCATATACGTTAGCAACGATTATCTAGTTTCATTTAATGCTTTTTTTGGTTCTCACCATTTTCAGAAATAATTCGTGCACGTTTCATTGATGCGTCTACAACACCAGTGGGACCAGATTGGACCAAGAATCAGTTTCGCGTTGTTGTTTTCAATAAAACAGGAACAAATTTGTTTATGCAACACTTGGAAAGTCAGAGAAATAGTATTGTTTTTAAGGAACTCTCTTCAGGAGAACCTGGTAAAAAGGCATGCGATTTTGTTGAAAGTAAGTATAACAAAAATTATGCAAATACATGGTTTGTGTATGTAACTGTGTGTATTAGTTATTTGTATATAATTCATCTTTTCTTTATTCTAAAACAAATTAAATTTACATTTTTAAGAAACCAAATATGTATATATAGATATGTAAATCTGTTGTAGAGTTGTCACTGGTTCAGACGTACTTATAAATTTACAAAATATTTGCGAAAGCAAATTTACAGATCTAACATTGTTGGGTTGATGTTTAGACGAGTTGTACATAATGTACACATCCATGTATCACCATCACTGCTGGTGATCCGATGGATAAATCTGTTGTAAACTTGTCACTGGTTCAGACGTACCTATAAATATAATTATTTCTGTGACTGTATCTTATATTAATTTGTAGGATTCTTTACTATAGATAATTTAGCAAATCTGTAAAAATAACATCTTCATGCCTTGTATATCATGTACTGTAGTACGACGCTAGATTAAAACTGACGTGGAAAGGTAACACCCGGCCACCGAAAGCGTCATTTTTATGAAGCCCAGATGGTCGTGTGGTCTAGCGCGCCGGTTACAGTGCAGGCGATTTGGTGTCACGATATCTGAGTAGTATTGGTTCAAATCCCGGCGAGGGAAGAACAAACAATTTGCTCTCTTATAGATCTAACATTGTTGGGTTGATGTTTGGACGAGTTGTAGATATAGGAAGATACATACAACTCATCTAAACATCAGCCCAGCAATGTTAGATCTGTATATTTGCTTACGCATTTTTTTTTTGTTCTTCCCTCGTCGTGATTCGAACTCATGATACTAAGATATATATATATATATATATATATAAAGTGCCTAGGAAATCAACCTAACAATGTTAAAAGAAATCTGACTCGTAACTTCCTCCCCGAGTGGGGCTGGAACGTCTTTTTTTATTTCTTACTCCTACGACAACACCGCATAGCACTGCTCAGACACCTTATTCCGTCTTCTAACTATAGGTTATATAGAATAAGCTTTCGTTTTGAGAGGTGTTACCTATTCGTAGGAATAAAACAAGGATATTGAACTCATGTTACTGAGATATCGGGGCACCAAATCGCATTGCACTATGCTCGACGCGCTAGACCACTCGACCGTCTAGGTTTTTAAATAAGAGCTTTTGCTGGCCGTGTTCTATATTTCCTCGCCAGTTTTAATCTAGCCTCGTAACACAGTACATGATACACAAGGCATGAAGATGGAATGTTATCCATCGGATCACCAGCAGTGACAATACATTCTGTATATATGATTCGTCGAGACATCAGCCCAACAATTTTAGATCTGTAAATTTACACTTACAAATTCCTAACAGGATGTTATCCTGCCACAAAAAACGGCTCCAAATCGGTCACGAATGGCTGACTCGATATGATTTGCCTATGTTTCAACTCACTACGGATATGGTTTTGCAGTTTTCGATTTTTAGATATATATACATATTAATTGTTTGATTTGTATATTCTAATGATATGTGTCATATTTTCAAGTGTAATACATAAACAAAGTGTGTATTGGCATTGCAAGTGATGTATGCATAGCAAGAGACGCTCTTTCGTTAAGCGAACTTGTTTCGTCTCTCTTGGAATTTTTGCGATTCCCTAGTATGTGCTTGGGTTTTGTTTACCTTGATTCCTATCTTTAATGATGCATCTGGAATTTAGAGTTTTGAACATTGGTAAATTACTGCCTCTTCTAAACACAGAGGATGCATATTTTCATATTAACAATAGGTAAACGGCACTTAATAGCATGTGAACAATCAAGATATTTCTAATTACTACAAACGAACATAATTTCAGCCATACATTTTTGTGTTTAGTCCTTTGTAACCAGTTCAGCGGTGATTGCCATTTTCGAATGCTGTTGTACATGCAATGATATAAGAAAATATTCATGTTTTACATATTCGCTTTTCTGGATAAATCGGGCACCACATTAAGTTTACAGTAAACTAATGAAACTTTGTATTCCATTATTGTATCTCAGTGTCCGGAGGATCTGATTTGACCTTAATATTTGATTGTCTTATGGTAATTTCCATAGCAAAATGTTAGATAATCTTAGTGACGTCGATTTCCTTTGTAAATATTTTTTCTAAACGCCTTCAATTTTATGGTAATAGTAAGCATAACCTTCACAAGAGAATAAACAGACTTTTACTACTGCCAATTCCGCTATTAAATTATACAAATTGAGGTTTAGCTGTCTACAAGCTGCGAATGGCATTTTTGGGTTAAAAATTAACTCACGATTTAAAAATCTGAAGTAAACTTCTGGGTTTATTTTCTGTGTTGAATTTCGCCACACTTTAATTTTGTGGGCTTTGCATAATATCTTATCTAATGCACTATGATCTGCAACTTTTAATACAGAAGTATAGAAAGGCACAGTGTCTTTTAAGCAGTTTATGTTAATCAACACTCTTAACTAATTTTCAGTAACGGCGAACATCTGAAAAAGATAGGGATCTACACAAATTGGTTTTTTATACGTCCGTCAAAATATTGACGGGACGTATTATGGTATACAAATGTCCGGTGTCCGTCCGTCCGTCCGTCTGTCTGTCCGGCGTAAACTTGTCGCACCGTAACTTGAGAACGACTTATCTAAATTTCATGAAACTTAATATAGTTGTTTTTTATGATGGTCAAATGATCTGTATACTTTTTGGTGAAAATAAGATTTAAACTTTTTGAGTTACGGCACTTTGTAACTAAAACAGGGGTGTGTTTTTTTTCACATGTCGCACCGTATCTCAAAAACGATTCTTGATTATTGCTTAAAACTTTACACACTTCTTAGTTATATTAATCTTAATATCTGTATACTTTTTGGTGATGATTCAAAATTTCATTTTTGAGTTATTGAGTATTTTGTAAAAAAGGGGGAGGGTTTTTTACATGTCGCGCCGTATCTCAAAAACGATTTATGATTATTGCTTAAAACTTTACACACTTCTTTGTTATATTAATCTTAATATCTGTATACTTTTTGGTGATGATTCAAAATTTAATTTTTGAGTTATTAGTATTTTGTAAAAAAGGGGGAGTTTTTTTTTACATGTTGTGCCGTATCTCTAAAACGATTTATGATTATTGCTTAAAACTTTACACAATTCTTTGTTATATTAATCTTAAGATCTGTATACTTTTTGGTGATGATTCAAAATTTTATTTTTGAGTTATTGAGTATTTTGTAAAACAGGGGAGGGTTTTTTTACATGTCGCGCCGTATCTCAAAAACAATTTATGATTATTGCTTGAAACTGTACACACTTCTTTAATATATTAATCTAAAGATCTGTATACTTTTTGGTTTGATTCAAAATTTTATTTTAGTGATATTTGTAAAAAAAAAAAAAACAGGGTTGGGGGGGGGGGGGGGGGGGGGGTTCACATGTCCCGCCGTGTCTCAAAAGCAATAAATGGTAATTGCTTAAAACTTTCTCAGAAACTATTTATGATTATTGCATAAAACTTCCACACAATACGTCGGGCGTATCATGCGCTCATGGCGCAGCTGTTTATTTTTTCTCTTGTGCAGACCAATAAAAAGTTAATAATTAAAAGGACAATGAAAATTGAATTTACATCAATAATTTTAAAGACGATGCTGACGTTGTACGATTAGGTCTCAAAACTTTTTCATACAATGTACAAATGAAAAATACATCTTGCTTTACTTTCCAATTATTTCTTATAAATGTAATGCTATTATGTACATGCCGTCATAGTTAAGTACTTTCAATTTAAAAGTTAAAAGACAATGATGACAGAATATTCAGAAAGAAAGATCAGTTGTTCACGATTATGTCAATGTATAAAAATTACTACATGCGTATTTTATGTTTTTGGTCGCCGATTGTGTGTTGCAAATCACAAGGGTTTTTTTCGGGAAAGCCCAAGCTAATTCCCAGTGATGTATTACCGATTGCGCATTCATGCGTTAATACATCCATCGTTTATCAACAAAATATAACGACTAAATTTTTTTCGATTAACACATTCACATCAAATCTAAAATTAAGCACATACTGAAACCATTTCCCAAGGGCGAAACTAGTGAAATATAGAACTGATCCACCGATCAAAAGCATTGTGTTTGGATATTTGTTGTCGTCTTTGAGTGGTAAAATACACATACAATTATTTTATAGGTCGCTTTCTGGAAGACAGAAGAATTGAAAGTAATGGAATGTATGCTTTTTACATAAGGCGCTATTCGACAATATTTAAAAAGAAAGAAAAGAAATATCTTCACGTACCAGATGATGGCACACTAGATCTTGTTGATGTAATTGTATATGGGTTAAATTTGAGCTCAGTTTAAGAATTCTTGTTTTTAAATCCTATGTTTCCCTTTGAATTATTTAACGCGTCTTTTGTCGTCGTTTTTTAAAACATGTCTCATTGAATTTCAATACAGATAAGCCATGACAGCTATTCTTTAATAATTGAACGCAAACCTAAAATTTAAAACGCGCCAAATGTCTCAATATTGAATGCATTGTATGGATTGTCTGAATAAGATATGAACATATCATCGAATGCAGAAGTTAAGGTTGTGGTATATCAATACGATGATATAAATATTGCTTGTTTTAGTTAAAATTGCTGTTAAAACTACATCATTATGTTGTCGTGGTTAGATCAAATTCGAGACCGTTGTGTCAAACCATTTACCAATCCCTAGTAAGGGAACTTCTCGAAACAGAATAACATTTGAAATCCTATGATACAAACGTAATGATTGCGATAGAACGATAAATTTCCATTATCCAAGATATTTGTGCTGTTTTCTATTACATGTCAGTCTGTCCTTTTTTATTTCTTATTTTTTAAGATTTTCTTCTTGTTCAGTATTTAAAGGTATACAATAAAAAGAATATATCTGGCTTTAATCGTCCACCAAATACAATCAGCTTAGTCCTTTTAAAATATGTTAAAAACACAGAGTAACAAAATAATCTGAATTGTTTCAAAAATTTCATTGTTATTTATCTATTGATAAAATGTACTAAAATATATAATTGTTTTCAGGAGATCAGCAAGTCATCAATATTCGAACTGATTCCAGCTTTGTTGTATGCATTTCTTGTTATGAAGGAGATGCCTACAAACCGATGTATGAAACTGGAAGGAGATGAGGGTACATTTGTGGGTGTTAACTACAAACCTATTCGCAATATTGGGGATGAATTTAGATTTCAATTATCTAGATGTAGAGAACAATGTAATTCGAAACTTTCGACTAAAAATTGTGTGATTATCTGACTTTGCTTAAAAAATTCGTTCTTACATTTTTAGCTCACCTGGCCCGAAGGGCCAAGTGAGCTTTTCCCATCACTTTGCGTCCGGCGTCCGTCGTCGTCGTCGTCCGTCGGCCGTCGTCTGTCGTCCGTCGTCCGTCGTCTGTCGTCCGTCGTCGTTAACTTTTACAAAAATCTTCTCCTCTGAAACTGCTGGGCCAAATTAAACCAAACTTGGCCACAATCATCATTGGGGTATCTAAATTAAAAAAATGTGTGGCGTGACCCCGCCAACCAATCAAGATGGCCGCCATGGCTAAAAATAGAACATAGGGGTAAAATGCAGTTTTTGGCTTATAACTCAAAAACCAAAGCATTTAGAGCAAATCTGACTGGGGTAAAATTGTTAATCAGGTCAAGATCTATCTGCCCTGAAATTTACAGATGAATCGGACAACCTGTTGTTGGGTTGCTGCCTCTGAATTGGTAATTTTAAGGACATTTTGCAGTTTTTGGTTATTTATCTTGAATATTATTATAGATAGAGATAAACTGTAAACAGCAATAATGTTCAGCAAAGTAAGATTTACAAATAAGTCAACATGACTGAAATGGTCAGTGGACCCCTTTAGGAGTTATTGCCCTTTATAGTCAATTTTGAACCATTTTTCGTAAATCTTAGTTATCTTTTACAAAAATCTTCTCCTCTGAAACCACTGGGCCAAATTAAACTAAACTTGGCCACAATCATCATTGGGGTATCTAGTTTAAAAAATGTGTGGCGTGACCCGGTCAACCAACCAAGATGGCCGCCACGGCTAAAAATAGAACATAGGGGTAAAATTCAGTTTTTGGCTTATAACTCAAAAACCAAAACATTTAGAGCAAATCTGACAGGGGTAAAATTGTTTATCAGGTCAAGATCTATCTGCCCTGAAATTTACAGATGAATCGGACAACCTGTTGTTGGGTTGCTGCCCCTGAATTGGTAATTTTAAGGAAATTTTGCTGTTTTTGGTTATTATCTTGAATATTATTATAGATAGAGATAAACTGTAAACAGCAATTATGTTCAGCAAAGTAAGATTTACAAATAAGTCAACATGACTGAAATGGTCAGTTGACCCCTTTAGGAGTTATTGCCCTTTATAGTCAATTTTGAACCATTTTTCGTAAATCTTAGTTATCTTTTACAAAAATCTTCTCCTCTGAAACTACTGGGCCAAGTTCATTATAGATAGAGATAATTGTAAGCAGCAAGAATGTTCAGTAAAGTAAGATTTACAAACACATCACCATCACCAAAACACAATTTTGTCATGAATCCATCTGCGTCCTTTGTTTAATATTCACATAGACCAAGGTGAGCGACACAGGCTCTTTAGAGCCTCTAGTTTTAAATATATTGTTTTATTACTTTTGATCATTAACTCTTTAATATATACATGTTATCAAATACAACCAAATATACAAATGTTTAGATCTGAAAATAGTTCTCAAAATGTGTATGAAAAAAGACATCAGTAGTATCCACTATTCGAAGGTCATAAGTCGATTGAAAGAAAACAAATCCGGGCTACAGACTAAAACTGAGATAAGCACATCAACTTTAAGTGAACAACAACGAAACAACAGAAACACTTTTTAAAAGTGCGACAAAAAAATTGACAATGCAACACTCAGAGAAACGAACTATAAGATAACAACTGCCCTTTTTTTTTTTTTTAGCTCACCTGGCCCATAGGGCCAAGTGAGCTTTACTCATCACTTGGCGTCCGTCGTCTCCGTTAACTTTTACAAAAATCTTCTCATCTGAAACTATTGGGTCAAATTTAACCAAACTTGGCCACAATCATCATTGGGGTATCTAGTTTAAAAAATGTGTCCGATGACCCAGCCAACCTACCAAGATGGCCGCAATGGCTAAAAATAGAACATACTTAGGGGTAAAATATAGATTTTGGCTTATATCGCTGAAACCAAAGCATTGAGAGCAAATCTGACAAATTGGTCATCAGGTAAAAATCTATCTGCCCTGAATTTTTTAGATGAATCGGACAACCCGTTGTTGGGTTACTGCCCAAGAATTGGTAATTTTAAGGACATTTTGCCGTTTTTAGCTCACCTGGCCCAAACGGCCAAGTGAGCTTTTCCCATCACTTGGCGTCCGTCGTCCGTCGTCTGTCGTCCGTCGTCGTCTGGCGTCGTTAACTTTTACAAAAATCTTCTCCTCTGAAACTACTGGGCCAAATTACACCAAACTTGGCCATAACCATCATTGGGGTATCTAGTTTAAAAAATGTGTTCGGTGACCCGGCCAACCATCCAAGATGGCCACCATGGCTAAAAATAGAACATAGGGGTAAAATGCAGTTTTTGGCTTATAACTCATAAATCAAAGCATTTAGAGCAAATCTGACAAGGGGTTAAATTGTTAAACAGGTCAAAATCTATCTGCCCTGAAATATTCAGATAAATCGGATATCCTGTTGTTGGGTTGCTGCCCCTGAATTAGTAATTTTAAGGAAATTTTGCTGTTTTTGGTTATTATCTTGAATATTATTATAAATAGAGATAAACTGTAAACAGCAATAATGTTCAGCAAAGTAAGATTTACAAATAAGTCAACATGACCGAAATGGTCAGTTGACCCCTTTAGGAGTTATTGCCCTTTATAGTCAATTTTTAACCATTTTTCGTAAATCTTAGTTATCTTTTACAAAAATCTTCTCCTCTGAAACTACTTGGCTAAATCAATCCAAACTTGACCACAACCATCTTTGGGGTATGTAGTTTCAAAAATGTGTCCGGTGACCCGGCCATCCAATCAATATGGCTGCCATGGCTAAAAATAGAATCTGGGGTAAAATGCAGTTTTTGGCTTATAACTCAAAAACCAAAGCATTTATAGTAAATCTGACAGGGGTAAAATTGTTTATCAGGTCAAGATCTACCTGCCCTGAAATTTTCTGATGAATCTGACAACCCAGTTTTGGGATGCCGCCCCAGAATTAGTAATTTTAATGAAATTTTGCTGTTTTTGGTTATTATCTTGAATATTATTATAGATAGAGATAAACTGTACACAGCAATAATGTTCAGCAAAATAAGATTTACAAATAAGTCAAAATGACCACAATGGTCAGTTGACCCGTTTAGGAGTTATTGCCCTTTATAGTCAATTTTTAACCATTTTTTCGTAAATCTTAGTAATTTTTTTACAAAAATCTTCTCCTCTGAAACTGCTTGGCCAAATCAATCCAAACTTGGCCACAACCATCTTTGGGGTATGTAGTTTCAAAAATGTGTGCGGTGACCCGGCCATCCAACCAAAATGAAAAAAAAAAATCTGGAGTAAAGGTGTTTATCAGGTCAAGATTTATCTGCTCTGAAATTTTCGGATAATTCAGACAACCCGTTGTTGGGTTGCTGATCCTGAATTGTTAGTTTTAAGGAAATTTTGCTGTATTTGGTTATTATCTTGAATACTATTATAGATAGAGATAAACTGTAAACAGCAATAATGTTCAGCAAAGTAAGATTTACAAATAAGTCAACGTGACTGAAATGGTCAATTGACCCCCTATGGAGTTATTGTCCTTTATAGTCAATTTTTAACAATTTTCATAAAATTTGTAAATTTTTTCTAACATTTTTCACTGAAACTATTGGGCCAAGTTCATTATAGATAGAGATAATTTTCAGCAGCAAGAATGTTCAGTAAAGTAAGATGTACAAACACATCACCATCACCAAAACACAATTTTGTCATGAATCCATCCTCTTCCTTTGTTTAATATTCATAAAGACCAAGGTGAGACGACACAGGCTCTTTAGAGCCTCTAGTTTGGTTATTATCTTGAATATTAGTATAGATAGAGATAAACTGTAAATAGCAATAATGTTCAGCAAAGTAAGATCTACAAAAAAAGTCAACATGAGCAAAATGGTCTGTTGACCCCTTCAGGAGTTATTGCCCTTTAAAGTTAATTTTTATCAACTTTTCGTAAATTTTTGTTATCTTTTACAACAATCTTCTCTTCTGAAACTGCTAAGACAAATTTAACCAAAGTTGTCCACAATTATCATCAGGGTATCTAATTTAAAAAATGTGTCCGATGACCCTGCTTGCGAACTAAGATGGCCGACATGGATAAAAATAGTACATAGGGTAAAATGCAGTTTTTGGCTAAAATCCTAGAAACCAAAGCATTTAAAGCAAATCTGCTGAAATTAAATTTGTTCGTTAGGTCAAAGTTTATCTGCCCTGAAATTTTCAGACCAATCAGGCAACCCGTTGTTGGGTTGCTGCCCCAGATTTGGTAATTTTAAGAAAATTTGGCAGCTTTTGGTTATTATCTGGAATACTATTATAGATAGAGATAAATTGTAAACAGCAATAATGTACAGCAAAGTAAGACCTACAAATAAGTCAACATGATCAAAATGGTCAGTTAACCCTTTAAGGAGTTATTGCCCTTTATAGCCGATTTTTAATCATTTTCATAAATTTTGTGAATTTTGTAAAAAAAAAATCGTTTATGACATGCACATAGACCAAGGTGAGCGACACAGGCTCTTTGGAGCCTCTAGTTTTAGCTTGGTACAGGACATTTTAAGAAAAAAATGGTGGAATGAACCTGGTAATGCAGCTAGCCTAACATCGCCCTTTTATGGCAATGTTAAATATAACACTAAAATGACAGCAGTACATGACAGGACTACAGTACAAATAAATTGAAGAACATTCAGGACAGAGAAATACACAAATAAACACTACAATAGGACATTTCGACATGATTATAGTTATCAGAGGTACCAGGCTTATAATTTGTTACACCATACGTGCATTTCGTCTACACAAGACTCATCAGTGACGATCAGAGCAAAATAGTGAAGAAAGCCAAACATGTAACAGATGTTAAAAAATATATAAGTTGTTTATGTTGAAAAAAAAGAAGGATGTCTAAATAAGCATTCACTGCTTGTTCTTGCTACAGCTTGAATTACTAAGGAAATTAATAACATCTCTTTCCGTATGCGCTAAGGCTATGAGGTCGTTGATACAAATGTAAAGCACATTACATTACAACTGATTGATAAAGGCATTACGTATTAAATATGCACTGGACACTGAACATATACCACCATGACGTTTACCAATGAGTAAATTCTGAATGATCATAGATATTTTCATAGAGCCGGATCTTCCTTCACTTTATCGGATAACTTAATTTCATAAGTTGCCAGGTCTCCAAAGAGCTTCAATAAACGTCTGATCAAAGAGGGGGCAAGGCGGGTCCCAATAACAGCAAAACAGCAAATTGATTTGGCTTATAACATATAACAAGGAATTAAAATGGACAAAAACAGATAACAGTAAATGAAATATTAAAATAAGTCGGGTCATTGACAAATCCAGTATTTCTTATTACGAGTATAATCCTTTGTAATGAATTCCATTCTCTATGAACATGTTCTTAAAATTATGTATTTAGAATGTGTTTACTACTCAGTATATTTTTTATACGCTCGTTTTCGGGACGTATTATAGAATACTGTTGTCCGTCTGTCGTCAACATGTCAAACATTAACTCCAACACTCTTTAACCAATTTGCATAAAACTTTTGAAAAATGTTTATATTTATTGACGTGAGCTCCCCTTCGTTTTTTTTTTTATAAATTGCAGATTTAAAGTTTTTGAGTAAGGGGGTTTTATTTAATAAAAATGGTTGGTAAAATGGTTGGGTTTTTTCAGTTTTCTGATAATATCTCAAAAATCCTTTCACAAATTTGCACGGAATTTTGGTGAATTGTTTATATCTATTGACATGAGCTCCCCTTCAATTTTTATACATTTTAGATTTTACGTTATAGCTATTGTTGTAAGCGTCCTTTCTATTTTCATTAATTTTAGATTTTATGTTATTTGGTTGAGGGGTTCTATTCATTAAAAAAGGTGGTATTTTCCAGTATTCGGACAATAACTCAAAAATGTTTTCAGCAGTTCTCATGAAACTTTGGTGTACTGTTTATATATATTAACTGAAGCTCTCTTTAAATTTTTATAAATATCTGATATGACATAAGGAAGTTATCGAATATTTCAAAAAGGGCGACGGGCGTATCGTGTGCTCATGGCGTAGCTGTTTATTTGTTATAGAATACTTTTTTCAGCATTTATTTTTAAACAGTTATAGAAACTCACACATGCTTATAATTTAAATAGTGTGTTATAAAATTGAGAATGGAAATGAGGAATATGTCAAAGAGAAAAAAATGATATCTAGTAAAAATTCAAGGGCAGTTATGGTATCAAAGCAGGTCCAATTGATATATACTTCTTGTGTTTGTTGCTACAAAAAAAATGACCTAAAAGAGTTCGAAAATAGATATTCGCATTCCGACTTTTTTTAAATGCCCATTTAATGAGGTGTGTGAATTTTTCTTAATAAGACTATGAGGCAAAGTGGTATATAGGGTAGAAAAATCATAAGAACCAATTATAAGCATGCAATTTATCAAGTACCTCGAACCAATTTTTGACACTCCAAAAGTAATTTATTCCACTATTTTCATAGGCTCAATTTGAACAATTTTTTTATCAGGCTTTTGATTGCACCAAGTGTACTAGTAAATAGAATACATGCATAGTTTAGTAGGGGAACAATGGCTTTAAGACAAAATAAATCTTTGTTTGTAATGAGCTATGTGCAGCTTCGGAACCCAGTACATGGTTGGAACTTTCATTGTACAATGTGTTTGGTTCTGCTTGAAAGGAATCATAGAGCTGAGTCAATGTACATGTACCATATTAAATAAAAGGTTAACTGTTTGTAAGGACATAGTCCTTAATTGAGATTCTTGTCAGATATTCCTGGCCATATGTTTTCCTTTTTGTCATAAATAGGATTTTTCTGATTTAATATGTTGGTACGGGAAACAAGGAACATTATCCTCATACAAAAAAATAAGATAATCCTAAATACATGTCCGAAAAATGGAATTTATTACAAAGGATAATCTTAAGATATACTGGAATTGTCCTGGACCTCACTTCTGTGATGGGTATATGTAAATGGAATCTTTCTCCGAATACGGGACCAACTTATAAGTAGTGGTAGACCCCAATGTCCAATAATCTTCAATTTCTACCGAAAATTTGCTGTAAAAAAATGCTAACATTCCAATTTTCAATAACAGTTAACAGCAAATACATTATCACAATAACAGATAACAAAAAACTAAAAACTCAATAACAGCTAACAAAGAATAAGACAATAACAGCTAACAGCAAATATATTTTCAGAATAACAAATAACAAAGAATTAAATTGCCCCATAACAGCATAACAGTTAAACCCCTTGCCCCCCTCATCAAAGCATTGCACTCCCTGTTTATAATCTTTTAAAGCCGGGCTTCAAAGTTATTGTTAGTCTATGGGCGGCGTGAAAAAGATGTGGATACAATTTTAAAGATCTGTAACGGTATATTTTCTATTGCAATGATATTCAAATATTTGTAATTCTTTCCTGTTCACACATATTTCCAGTTTCATGTTAAAACACAAATTTTAAAAAAATGAGAAAACAATGAAAAAACGTATCTTTTCTACCGTACATTTTATATTATGAAATATAACTTTGATGCAAACAAAACAATCTCTGAAAATAACATTATCGTGATGCTTTATTTCTTTATTGGTAACATATCTGTTACCTTTGAAGGACGTGTTTTTCAGCAAACAATCGGCATACCAGTTGGAAACAACTGTGCTCTTTTTTGACGTCTTGTTCCATTATTCATATGATTCTTACCTTATACAGTGGGTTCGCAGGAAAATCAAATGATTGTTTTATTATCCTAAAACTTTACGTTCCGATATAAAAATAAGTTCCCGTCCTTTCGATTTTTATTACCACAAATGAACAATTAATATCTCTCAGATTCTATCAATTATAATCTGCACACGAAACGGTCAAAATTCAAGCGAAATAATGAGGAGACCTTTATCACTCTCTTTACACCATATCATACTATTTTCCAAAAGTATATGCAGAATATCATATCTTATTATTTTAACCATGGAAAATATCATATCTATTAAAGGCAACAGTTCTAAGTCAAATATAATTTAACAAGACAATATACATAACAACGTTGGTCAGAAAAATTGGAAATGTTAATTACTAGCAAAGGTGTAGTCGAAAGGATTTACAACACATATACCCTGCATGACACAAGAAAGGATTTACAAGACATATATCGTGGTGCATGATACAAGAACGGATTTACAAGACATATACCCTGCATGATACAAGAACGGATTTACAAGACATATACCCTACACTATACAAGAAAGGATTTACAAGACATTTACCCTGCATGATCCACTACAGTTATCCTACATCATCTGATTAGAAAAAAAAAGTTTAAACTCTGAAAAAGGATATGTTCTTCGTGCTATTGTACTATTTCAAATGTTTGGCTTTGAGCGTTCCTGATGAAGGTAAATCCAGAAAGGCGCTTCGGACGCAAGAAATTATTAACGTGTTGTTTTCAATTTTTTACTATTTTAGAAATGATAAGTTTAAAATATATCAGTAATGGATAATGATAAAGTTATTTTGTTACTGCCAGTAGTTGTATTGCTGGGTGCGTTCTATGGATACACCTTAGAACAAAGAATACTCCAAGTTAGAGAATAATTTATTAATGAAGAGATTCAGCATGGAAATAAAATGAAAAACGTGAAGGAAGGCTTGACATCGATGAAAGATCAAATTACTGCACAGTGTAAAGAAATGGACCAAGTAAAACAAATATCGATAGATATTGACGATGCGTGTAGAAAAAAAATGAAGGAAATAAAGGAAAACATGCATGATGTTGTTACTCAAAGACAAAGATACTTCTCACGAGGACACACTAAATTGCGTTAAAAAAGGTAAACAAGAATTGATTATACACTATTATACAATATCCCATTTTCTACAGTTACCCCATTTACTTTAGTAAAAGGAGACGAGCTATATTAAAATCAACAACACGACGGACTTATATGGGATAAAAATCGAGTTGGAAAATCTTTTCATTTAGAAACTTCACGATGCTTCCAGCTCAATACAATATAAGAGAGAGAGAGAGAGCAATACTATTTCATTTACACGACAAAACATATGTCTGTGCGGCATATTATATAATGTATATTCCTGAACTTTTCAATATCACCACTATATATATCCATGTGTTTTCATACTGGTAACATTCCAAGTTATGTCTCTATGAGATGAAACATAGATATCATATCTGGGAACCAGAACGTAAGCAAATGATAATATCAATGAGTTTTATCTCTCACCAAAAAGGCATGGTGTGTGAATCAGATGTATCTACAACATTAAACCTGAATTACCTGATGTAAGAAATTGCAATGACTAAGTGTCGGCATTGCTATTTCCGGAAGCCTTATCATCAGTATGAACTATAAGCATCCAGAGAAAATATATAGGTTATTTTCTCTTTTTATACTTCAGATTCAAGTAACAAATTTCATCTCAGACAACCAATTTTTGTTGTTTATCTAGTCCGTATCCCTGTTGATTGTTAGGATATTAAAATGAAAAGTAAAATAACAAAAGTACCGAACGCCAAGGAAAATTAAAAACAGATTTTCCATTATCGAATTGAACAATCAAAAGCATACCCATTTCAAACGACTGGTATATGTATACTCAGAGGAGTTTTCTGATCCATAACAACATTCCAAAGTTCAGTTGTTTTCAAATGGCGATAATTTGATTGATCATCACAAAAATGTTATTCGTGATATTTAGGCAGGTTACTATTTATAAAAGTAGGGTGCAACTCAAATTCTGATAGTAATACTAATATTGTTGAATGGGTTTTTATATATCGATATGTTTCGTGGTCATAATTAGATCTTCATATACAAGTATATATTCATCTGATCATCCGATGTCACATTTTTAATAAAATGTGGATTTGCTCCAAACTCCCCGGCAGTTCCAGCTCCTATCAGCATACGGGTCCGCTTACCATTCTACATTGATGGAATAAAGGAAAATACTTTCGGAACGGAAAAGATCACTGTACGGAGTTTGGATTTGCTCGGTGGTATTGCGTGCATAGTAGGAGACGTTTACCCTTTCGACGCCTAAGGTCTCGCTCCTGTTATATTTCGTGCTATTTCCTCAGTTTTTGCTTGTTGCCCTTTTATCGATATGCGAGGGATGAACATTGCTAAACTACTGTCATCTTATTTCTGATCTTGTTCATAATTTGTTTTTTGATATTGACGCAGATGGACGACTTAAAACTATACTAGAATACGTGACAAAAGTGATGATTTCGGCTTTTTTATTGTCAGTTTTAAATTTCTTAGCAATAACATACCATTTGCTCTTTCTCATGGCGTTCACAATTAATGTCTCGTCAGTGATGCAAGGGACCAAAATATATCTGAAATGTCATAAGCAAACATTGACGAGCAGATAAAATCAACAAGAACTTCCTGTATTCCTTTGTTTACCATGCTCTTTTAGCAAAAAACAAGTTAAAAGGTGTGTATCAGTTTTCACAAATATTTTGGTCACTTAACATCATTCATTCCTATATTTGCATCGGTAGTTTCCGTTTTTTAACAACTGATTATCCTTAATTTCTGTTATTTTTGTTCAATAGTTCTCTATTGTTTTAGTTTGTCAAAATTGCTCTTTTTCTTATGTACATACATTTAGTTTCTTGCTTTATCCCAGTTTTCACTATTTCCTTTTTTATCATTTATTTTCTATACTGTTAACCTGTCAAACGATCTTTTAACCTCTTACTTGTTTAAGTTCGAGGACAGTTGCTTTTAAGAAGAAATGTGTTACAACAGTAAGTTGAAACTCCCTACATGACAGTAATTTTCTGGTCCAAATTATAATCTTTCTTTTGTTTTACATGGATCGCAGTTATGTTTTTCAATGGCGAATCACAAAGTTTGTCGCTTTGTATTTATACATTCCATAGAACCAAAGTGCGTCCGTTAGATTAAAGAGCTAAGTGCGTACTATAATTCTGATCTACTGTCAAAAAGTTAACGAACGGTGCGGTCGTGGAATAGTTTCCGTTTATACTTTACAGACAAACGGACCTTCTCTAGAAGAATAGTAAGGAAATGTCACATCATAAAGAATGCAAACCAGTACATGCTTCACTTACAGTGTGTGCAATAGGAAATAAAAGATTACAAGACTTATTAAATGTACTCGTTTCACACAATAACAATAATAACAGCATACAATATCAAAAGCATACAATAAATCAATCAAGTCACTCTAAAACTATATAGTTTATTGTGTGATGTGTCGAAACGAAATTTAAATTACATTTTGTATAACATATCTTTTCATTAAATTTTTTTAAAAGGTGTAATTATAACCTTTTTTTTAATTTTACAACTGGCTAACTGGCACTTAGAAAAGACATAAGCATAATCATAAACGAAATGCATCATTTAGCAATGCTTTGATAACTTAAGTTAGCGTAACAATGTAATTGCAATGCAATTTCGCAATATAGATTTTTTTTTACCTTTACCTATACCTCAAAATAAAGACACACTTATCACACTTATCACAGATCAGTAAACATTTTGTTTTTCAGTATCGATTGTGTATTGTTTAGTAAATGGAAGATATGTCTAAGTGAAATATAATATTATGTAGGACAGTCGTGTGTATAGTATAAGATTCAAAACACAACTTTCCAAAAAGATATATTCGGACTATTTACTGGCCGTTTGTTATATTGACAATTACACACAGTTAAATTGAAATCATTACCGAACAGCTGATTATATTAAACATTCATTTTACTGTGTATACTTTGTGTAAGATTCTGTTTACACTATAATTTATCTAGTTTAAAATGATCTTAATGACCTAGTGTGAAAGGGGTCTAAGAACGTTTATCAGGTATGCTATATTTTCTTAAATCATTGTTGGTGTTTCATATATATTTTTGGTCATAAAATATGTGAACTTGTTAGTTTAGTATAATGTTTAGTGAAATTGTCATTAAATATTTCTTCCCTTTCGGGTAACTAACACGTTTTCTAACTTACAAATTATATGAAAGAAAAAAGGAAAAACAACAGATTACAAAACACAAAAGAAATGATAAAGTATCGCGAGCAACATTCAAAACGAAGGGTAAACGTGTTGCGTTTAACATCTTTAAAGGGAAGCAATTAAACCTTCCTAGTGGCACCTGTCATGATGCTCATAACAAAACAAAATCAACATTTTTTCGCATTCGACTATTTAATTATAGAGACAAAGAAAACGGCAAAGTTTCTCTACAATATACCCTTACATTACTGTTCATGGAATTGTAGCTTTATGGAACTTATACATGTTATATGAATTGTTAGAAATACTTTTTAATGCACACATAATTATCAATTGCATGAAACCGAAACGTTCGCAGGTATAAATACATATGATTAAAAGAGCATTGTGTGTGTCCTATATAATTTGAAATAAGAATTATTTCAAAAAACTATATTTGTAATTGTATACTTTTGAAAAACAGTGTACAAACAGCATAAAATTGTAGCCAGTAAATACTTGAGTATCTACATTATTGTTTCATAGAAGCGTTACTATAATTATATAGTTATTTGTGAAAGGAGAATCGAGATGAAAGACTGGAAAATAGAAATTCTGGAAGGAGTCGAAAGCGTCTCATTCCCCGGATGTGCCCCAGGAGTCATTTTTGTTTACGGAGAAAAGTCACAAGCAATTCTTGCCAATAAGAGAGGACATGTTTTATGTGCGGGAGGTTTGTATTCTTGTATGTGATATTATGTTGGTCCTCCTATATTAAGCATAGGCATCCAGTAAGTAAATAAAAGTGTTTCTGTCCCTGCTGGTTACTTTCCTATCAATATTATACAAATAAGATTTTAGCGAAAATCTCAATTGTATTTTTTTCATATCCAATTGCTTCAAATGTTTCGTTTTGTTAATTGTATTTAGAACAATGTATAGCGAGTTCTTGAAACCAACTTTGAAGCAGACACTGGCAGTAATAAATACATTGTAAAAACAAACATTACAAAACCTACAAATAGCGAGGGATAAAATAACAACACTGATAATGCATAGGATGGGCGAAAGATACCAGAGGAACAGTCAAATTCATAAATCGAAAATAAATTGACAACGCCATGGCTAAAAATGAAAAAGACAAACAGAAAAATAATAGCATATGTTTCAACGAAGTACAATTATTTAATACACGTTTAAACAGACTTTGTCAAAACAACGACATTATATTTCCACGAAAACATTATTGTTGCATCATCCAAACCATTTTTTATCCTAGAATAAAAATGAATCACCATCAAACGAAATCAATTTTACAGTATAAAAACGTGTTCTAGTCATATATTGTCATGAAGAAAAAAGAAGGTTTAAAGTGAAAATTTGACAATTAAACATTTCATCATAGATTTTGGTGTATTTTTCCAGCTGAATATGGGAAAGGTAGAATCATTGTATTTTCGCACGATGCATTAGTTAATAGTTTTGGTGAAAAAGATACAGAACGGCAAAATAATCGATTCAACGAAAATATCAGAAAATGGATAACGAGAAACAAGGACAAGGGAAATGAAATAGCTTGTTTTTCTGAGTATGTAAATAACTTTGATGAGCTACCGCCTGAATGCAGGATATTAACATGGGATGGACTTCCGGTTCTGACAGAAGATTATAGTATTTTGAAATTACTTGATTGGGTAGAGAGGGGAGGCGGATTAATATGTGGAGTGTGCCCATGGGGTTTTGCACAAGTTTATGAAATAGGCGTTGACAATATACCATTTAAAATTATCTTCAGGGCAATAGGTATTTGTTACGCTGGTAAATTGATTTACAAGAATGATAACGATTTAGACAAAATTGTAATAAAAGACAATATGGCTGACTATGCTAAGCCGAATGATCTAATTGCAGCGATAAACAAACATCCAGAAAAGATAAATAGGTTAGTTGGGATGATATACAATGTATTTTATTCACCAGAAGAACTGTATATCAATTACAAACCACATGTTGTGGAAATGATTCAGAAATTATCACCAGGAAATGACTATATTCCGACACGAAGTCAACCAGTTGAGGTAAATGCCGCTAAAAGAGCTGCGATGCTTATGTGTTATATGATGATCAGAGATGGATTAGATGGGAATGAAGTGCTAGCACAAGGAATTCAAGAATTTCCAGGAACATTTGAGAATACACCGGAAACTCAGTCTTTCACATTAAACTTTTCCTCACAGACACAAAAATTACATTCAACTGGATGTTACCTGCCTGCTGGTATTGTCATGGAAGTGTCGTGGAGTAAGTCCACAAATCCATGGGATATTATAATTGGTATCCATGGTGACGAACTTCATGATACAAATTCTGAGTTAAAACGCTGGCCTAAGATTAGAATTGAAAAAGAGCTTAAATCAGACGAATTTGGAACACTTCCTTCAATGCCGTTAAAAATTTGCAGTCCATTTGGAGGACTTGTTTATTTACAGTCTCCAAACAGTACAAAGGATAGGATACAATTGAAACTACACAATGTCGTAGCTGCTCCCATGTTTACTTATAAAACAGCAAAGAACTGGGAATCTGTCGAACGTAACAAACCAGGACTATGGTGTGACATTATTGGAGATAAAATAACTTTGACCTTACCATCCACATCTGTAAGACATCTCTCAGATCCAACAATGACGGTGAAAGTTTGGGATTCCGTAGTATCTGCCCACATGGATCTACTAGGAAAGGATCCATCGGATGGTAGAGGAGAATGGGTGGTTACAGATGAACAACCATCTGCTGGTTATATGCATTCTGGTTATCCAATCGTCACCAATCTTGATGTGGCAGATCCTAATAAGGTTCGTTTCAAAACTGACAATATAAATATTTAAGAACGTTTTTATACTTCGTACTTTATTTGGTCTATTAGTGTTTTCAATTCGAGCGTCACTAGTGAGTCTTTTTGTGTCGAAGGATCTAGCTAGCGTACACACTCTTTGTTTGGTTTCTATGAAGTGTTTTTCTTTTTAAATTTCTGGAATTGCAAGTAATATATTGGAAGAAATCATAGACTATTATTTAATGGAATCTTTGTTGAAAAATGTATAGCTTGAATATCGTCTCAAAGGTATTTGTTTTAAATTACATTTGTTAAATCAAGCCAGTATTAGTTCTGTTGAAGTCCAATTTATTTTACAAGTTGTTCTAGAATATAAAAAGTCCTTATATTGAGAGTAGACACAAAGTAATCCTGGTGAAGGAAACAAATCTTGACGATTATGTCAAGAATATTGAACCACACTTAAATTTCATAACATTTCTGACAAAAAAAACTATTGATTTGTTTGGTTCAGATTTGGTTGTCTCGTTCGGATCGTTTATCAATGTAATTAAAATAGTATGAAGATTGTTCTTTCCAATCAATCTCCATTTGTTATCCTCTCACTTAACATATTACAACGTAGAGAATGGCAAAACTGTTTTGAAATTATTGCCTGATATCTTTGAAGTTTTTATGCCGAACCTACGATAGTAGAGGGGCATTATGTTTTCTGGTCTATGCGTCCGTTCTTCCGTCCGTGCGTTCGTACGTCCGTTCGTCCCGCTTCAGATTAAAGTTTTTTGGTCATGGTTGTTTTGATGAAAGTGAAGTCCAATCAACTTGAAACTTAGTACACATGTTCCATATGATATGATCTGTCTAAGTTTGATGCTAAATTAAAGTTTTGACTCCAATTTCACAGTCCACTGAACATGGAAAATGATTGTGGGAGTTAGGCATCTGTGAAATATGGACACATTCTTGATATTTATTTATTTATTATATTTCAATGTGTTCCTTAAAAAAGATTTATTATTGTATGACTTGTTTTACTTTTTTACGTAGATCAATGATGACTGCTTCCTCTTATCCAGAGATCACATTCTAAACGTACACAACGGAAAAGGAAGTTGGGGAATGTTCCATGAACTGGGACATAATTTCCAGGATTATGCATGGACCTGGGATGGTACGATAGAGGTTACTTGTAATGTATTTACATTGCACGCTATGGACGTTATTTGCAATATAAGACCATGGGATCATCTGTGGGTCAGAGATCAGTTCGAGGACGCTAGAACGTATCTCCGGGTAAGGTATATCATAAGTAATGTGTATGGGTTTTATTTCAAATTCATTCACAATCCTTCTGCTTGTTAGGCTAATTTAAATGCAGCTAGTTAAGTCGGCAGTATGTCATCGATGTTCAAAACGTGGTGTTGGCGTCTTATACGTAAAGTTCATTTGCTGATACAAAAATATTTTTTTAAATGAAACTTGTTTCGTATGCCATGAAATTATAAATACAAATATTTGCTTATTCTTATCCAAGTGTTCGAATTACCACTAAACGAAAAGAAAAAATATTTACGACATTTGCATGTACGTATTAAATTAGCAAACAATACACTTGGTCCCAATCATAACTAAATATTCTTCAAATACGGTATTGAAGGGTGAGAATACCTAAAACTAATTGGAAAATCCATATTTACGACTGACTTGTTTTGTATTTAAACAAGTTCAAGTTCAAATTCAAATATTTTGTTATCAATTAAAGACGCATATTACTGGTAGAATAATCAAGTAAAAACCGGAACAAATGATTACAATGATAACAATGCTTAGCTTTAAACTAAATCTATGAGTAAAATGAAAGAAAGGGGAAAAGACACAATACTGGTTATCTATATAAAAAATTATATGTTTTCACATTGACAAAAAGACAATGACAATATTTGATGCGACAGTCGTATAAGTGAGAGGTTTAGCGCTATAAAACCAGGTTAATTTCACCATTTTCCATATTTGAAAATGCCTGTACCAAGACAGGAATATGATAGCTGTCGTCCATTCGTTTTTATGTTTTATCATTTGATTTTGCCATTTGATTAGGGTTTTCCGTTTGCATTTTCCTCGGAGTTCCATATTTTTTGTGATTTTACTTTATACAGGACAGTAAGTAAGTAAGTACATTAACAAAAACAGTGATCCTAATAATATAAAAAAAGTGGAATAAAATATTCGGCTTTACCTGGTTCTGTCATAGCAAATGGTAACAAGCACAATTATATATAGCTAAAATTGTCCATACGAGAAAAATGTGTCAATCTGTTTATTAGGTTTTCAATAGTTTTTTACGAACATTGTTCAAATTAGTAATTAAATTGCTCACTTTATTAAATATGCCACTATCTTCATTGGACGATATTCAAATAAATTGTGATTATAATCTCAATTCTGAAATTTTGTAACGTTGAATTATAGTTGAAATGATTGAAACTTTCTCACATTATTACCGATGAACATTTTAGTAGAAAGTGTTGTTCATCAACCACTTCTTTAACAAAACTCACTATTATTTACAGGAAGGGGCAAAGTATGACACATGGTGTGACAGTCCTGGTGTTGCTTTGTTAGTGTATGCACAATTGGCAAGGGATTTTGGCTGGACTGCTTACAAATCTGTATTCAGGACTTACAACAAATTTCCGGAAGACAAACGACCATCAACACAGCAGGAAAAGGAAAACATGTGGGTACAGACCTTATCCAATGTAGTTAAGAGGAATCTAAGCCCCGTTTTCGAGTTTTGGGGTTGGCCAATTCAGCTGTACGCTATTGATGAGTTGAACAAGTTTTTACCTTACCTTCCTGATGATGTAACAACAAGAGAATTTGCAAAAGACAGAGGTACAAAAATACTTCAAAAATACCAAGATAGTTCTTCTGGTACACGTCCTACTCAGACACCACCACAAAAGGAAAATGCTTATTACCCAAGTACAGTACAAACTAAGGATGACAAAGCCAAGAATTCAAGTTCATGTTCTGCTTTTTAAGTATATTAAATAAAAGAACTTACATACTTAGTATTTACCATGTACTTTGATATTGAAATAAAGTCAATTTCAATATTTTCACTTTGATTCATCACTTCTCATGTCGCCAGTTTTGGGCGACAAAAATACTTAAAATGTACCAATTTACCATAATTCTTCTGGTGCAAGTCCTACTCAGAAACCAAAACAAAAAGACAATGTATTTTACCCAAGTACAGTACAGAAATAATGATGATAAAGACAATAATTCAAGTTCATTCTCTGTTTTGTAAGTAAACATATTAAAGAAACGGACCGGACTTACATATAAATTCTAAACATGCAAATTAATATTGAAATAAAGGAGAAGTTCAATATCAGACACTTCAATTCAACACTTCTCATGTTCCAAACTCTGAAAACACTTAAATTAAATTGAATGTTGAATATAAGTTACATACAAAGGTCACTGCTCATTTAAAAAGTATTATAACAAAAATACAGAACTCCAGGGAAAATTCAAAACAGAAAGTCCTTAATCAAATGGTTAAATCAAACGCTGAAACACATAAAACGAATGGAAAAAGACATATATTATGGATTCACTGTGTGGTCCAACTACTCTTTGCTTCATGTTTGTACTTTGAAATGTAAGACCTCCTACACAGTATTTTCAGTACAAAGAATAGTTCAGAGACTATATTATATTTGATTGTATTGTGCATAGTTGTTTTCCTTTTGTTTAACAAGAAGGATCTAGAAGGAAAAAAAACTATTGAATATGCTTACTGAAGATTAAATGTCTTACTGTTGGTGTAATTATCATGATTTTTATTGAATTGGTAAAGTATGCATCATGACTTTATTTCAAAGTATAAAAACTAGTAGTAGGCAAACCAGTACCTCGAATACCCGAAAATGTAAAAGACGGACTTTGCTTTTAATTGACAGAACCATAGAAATACTAGCGATTCCGGAAATAAAAATTAAAGCTAAGTAGTATTTGATATGCAGAATGTCATACATTTGGAGTTAATTGTAAAATGATAAATGTAATAAAATATAAAATATGTATGTCAAGATGGCATTGCAAAATAAAACATTTAAATTCAATGAAAAAAACTTATTTTCGACCGATATTACATAGTTATCTTTTATCTATCGATAATTAAGTTATTGTCTATGTATAGCCCGAGTCATTTTGCTATAAGTGGACGGCAGAATGTATTTGTGACGGTACAAATATACAACAACAAAAAAACGTCTGAGAAGTATTGTATTTTAATCCAAAATATAGGTTGGGAAATTTGCATTTATTCAATTTAAATTTAGGAAGGATAAAATTGATCCTTTTGCAAATGCCAGGTATGTTGAAAATGGTTGTGCGACATTGTCAAAAATAGAAACTGATTAATATAAGTAAAGGTTGGAAAATATATAGTTATTTTCAATTTTCATCCCCAGCATATCAGATTCCTTTGATTGATGAACATAACTTTTGTAAAAATAACCCTTTTTTTAAATGTAGAAAAAAAAAAACTTACTTTAATAAATAGATATAAGAAGATGTGTTATGAGTGCCAATGAAATGCATTAATACTGAATGAATCAAATCAATTACCCATTTAATCCGACTTGATATGCACACTTTAAACTTTCAAAATAAGATATGTATCAAAATTGATATTCATTAATTGATTAAAATGACCTTGTAAAGATTTATCGACCAAGTATCAACAGATTTCATACCGCGGAAACATCTCACAATAGTATTGATGATGACCCTAAAGCTTATGAAGTGTATATTTTAGTTGTTCTGCTTTGATTAATAACCAAGTAGGACGAGAGCACAAGGAGCATACACCTTCTACTTAAGTCTGCATGATGTGAATTTGCACGTGCGTAACCGACCAATTGAGATATCTTAACGCCACATGATATGAATGTGATTTGTTTTACTGTTGAAAAATAAAAGCTCAAAGTACATATCGCTTCAATTCTGAGAACGGTTTATGTGCTGATATCTTAACATCTATTTTTAAGTTGCTTATATTGTAAAAACAAAATGAACTGAGCCTGTGGTTCATTGTTTGTCGTTGGTTCGTGTCTGTCATATTTGCTTTTCGTAAATTGTTTTGTTATATATAAGGCCGTTAGTTTTCCCAGAATTATTTCATTTTTTGTCGGAGCCTATTACAGCCGACTATACGGTATGTGTTTTTGTCATTGTTAAAGGTCGTACAGTTGCCTTTATTTACTTACTTCCACTTCATTTGAACTTAGGAGAATAGTTGTCTCAATAGAAATGAGAAAATAGAAAAAAGGTATTGCATCACTTCCATTGAAAACAATGTAAAATGACATGATTGTAGAAAGAGTATAATTTGGGTTCTGCTAAATACTTTTGATCCTTTTATTGTTCAAAATTGAAAAATGGTATTAACTTACTTTTCATCTAATATTAATGTTTATACATGGTTATACTTAACAACTGCACTGAAATAGTTTTTCGCACTTTTCTCAAAAAATACAAATTTTGCAGGACTCATTTTTACCAAAACATTGGTTCTGCAACAAATACAGATTTTTATGCATTAAACTCATTCAGACCTTTTGCATGTGAGTTGATAACACAAATTCAATTTTAAACCATAAACGGATCAAAAGCATTTGGTAAAACCCAAATTATACACATTCAACAATCATGTCATTTTACATTGTTTTCAGTGGAAGTGTTGCAATA
The DNA here is from genome assembly GCA_019925275.1 of Mytilus edulis. Lineage (NCBI taxonomy): Eukaryota > Metazoa > Mollusca > Bivalvia > Mytilida > Mytilidae > Mytilus > Mytilus edulis. Next base: position 68,189,197 of record CM034350.1, read on the forward strand.
CTTTTTTCCAGGTATATATATATAAACAACGACTTTTATGTCAGGAATACCCACTAATCATCCGATCCCCGTATGACATCTTGAAGAAAATACTTTATCATGATTTCAAGTATATTTCCCAGAGCAGTTGGTGTAATTTAACAATTTTTTCAATCAGGATTTGTAATGATCATTGAGAGAGGAAGTGATACTACTTCGTTTATCTATTGTAATCGGTCTTTTCCGGAAAATGATTCTTTTTATACAAAGATGTCAAGTACTTAATCCTATATGAATTATGTGAATAAAAGACTTGTTTCATTCTATTCAACCTCATTATTAACATTATTAATACCGTAAGTAAACGGTTGTACTGAGGAAGACACAATAAAAAGAAATAAGAAATGAACGATCAAATTGGAGAAGAGAAGGATTCTTTTTTGGAAAGAGGTAAACATATAAATGGTAATAATAAAATGTTGAAAATTCAGAAAATAGACAAACAAAACAGTCATTGATTTAGTTTTTAGCTATTAAATATTTTAACTTTGAAATGTTTGACTAATTATTTATTATTGGACATTCAATTAAGAAACCCCAATTAAACAGTAATCCTGTCTTTGAAATAGACAAAAATTGTAAAAACGCGGACAAGGACCAAGGCCACTGGTAAAATTAAAACATTATTAAAATTAATGATAACTGATAAATGCAGTAAAGAATATTTTATTTATATAAAGTCACAGAGTAAGCTAATTTGACGCTGCGCTCATATTGTTGCCATGTTGAGGTATTTGACCGTTATGACATATATGCTGCACAAATGATCACAGATATCAATCAAATGTCGTAATAACAATCTTTTATTCTAGAAAAGTATAGGTTTTTTTACGAGTCATGGTTTTTGTTAAACTGTTCATCTGGTATAATTTTTTATTTGTTGTTAAAATGCTATTAATAAAAAGAGTCATTTCAGACAATTGAATATTTTGAATATGTAACCAAAGTCAATAATAGTTAACATTGTATGAAAATACCAAATATTATACACTTCCCTCTTGTATTGCAGCAACCGGACAAAATCCTTTTGAATCTGATCAATCATTTCAAAATTAGGACTTTTTTCGTTATCTATAGCTTAAGCAACGTGTATGGGTTTGGCTATACTTAAGGGATTTTGTTTTATAAGCACTTAAACTTTTGTGTTCTATTGTATTCAAATATGTTGGATTCTATGATTATCATAGAGATATTGGTTGTCTAAAAGCTGATCTGGTGTCGTAAAATTTGTATAGGTAATGGTATTACTAACACAAAGTAGATTTCCCTGTAAGTAATTTGTTATATTGCCTATGGTATCACCAGTCGGGTAGCAAGTGCTTATGGACCGTTTTAACAATTATTCTTTTATTGAGTTCTGTTGGCATAAACATTTAAATATTATTTTAAAAACAGGAATATCTCTTAGCTTGGCTCTGATTTCTTTTTGTGTTTTGCTTTTTTTAATATAAAGTAATTCAAGATTTTCATACTAAGTATTATGTTTTGGATCTTTTAATATCTAGGCCTCAATTATCACCTTACATATTTTGATTATCGAGATGGATATCTTGTGTAGTAAAATTAGTATCCCTTTTGTTATAGTATTCTGTAAATTTGTCTTAATACGGTACAACACAACGGATAGTTGGACAGGGGGAAATATTAATACTTTGACGATACAGCATTTCTTTTCAGACTATGTCAAATACTCATTCACAATACTACATTTACAATTTAAGCATAGGAGCTTTCTTCTTATTGCTTATTTTTTCGATACCTTAGATGACACAGGAAACGGATCTATAGTTAATGAAATATTTTTAAAAAGTATAGTTAGAACCCTTTCAACAAAATTGTCTTTATCTTTCAATGTTTACTGCATATTATATGAAAATTGCTGTAAAATAAAAATGTTAAATAGTTAACCTTTGATGGACTTGTATATATTTATATCACTTTTGGTAATATAACTCTTTGCTCATTAATGTATTACACATCTCACATTTTTCATTAGCTAAGTGTTTATGTATTGACATGGACTTATAACGTATGCTTCTAAAGTTTTTCATTTGTAAATCATAGATTAATAAATAAAAAAAAAAAAAAATAAGGTTACAACTCATAATCATGCCAGGTTTACTTAGATGTTTTCTTCGGAGTTTCGTTTGGTCTTATTGTTCCAGACGAATTCAAAGAATTATGCATTCATGACTATTGTTATTTTGTTGACTAAGCATACCTAATGATAGTCAAAACAGAAATCATTTGCACGTACCATTTTGTTCTTTATTTTTGTCGGTAAATGATCAGTCTCTTTACTTTGACAATATAACGGTCATTTGGTCAATGAAGTAAAAATCTTTTAAAAAAAGTATTTATTTGTATATTTTTAATTCAGCTAAATACACAGAAAAATATAGTTCGATAGAGAGTGAAAGAAAAAACTGTAGACAGGAGTCTGATCACGAGGACGACCATACTTCGAGTTTAAAGAACAAAACAACTCACTGTCCATTCGAGGTATTACATGAAATACAACATACTAGTAGTCGAAATGAATAAAAGTTGTTCACTTATGCAATTAATTTATATTACAATTTTCTGTTTTATCCCCCGTTAGTTATAATTGTCTCTTTATAAGAACGAACCATCGTTACCTTAGATGAGAAATAACTTGATTTTGTCTGTATTATTTGCTTATATACACCTCTTGATATGTTTAATAAAGTTACGAAAGAAAATGGGGAATATGTCAAAAAGACAACAACCCGGACCAAAGTGCAGATAACAGTATTTATCATTCATGATTTTCAAATATGGGTTTGAGAGTTTCTAATAAAGGTTAAACCAGAAAAGCAAATTGGAAGCACAATAATTATGAAGTGCGTTTTTCAATCAGAATTAAAAATCTATTCTTCGAAAACAGATACCTTAAGACCAAATAAGGTAAAAAAAAAAAAAGATTTATGCCTTCGTTTTTACGCCTATATTTAACATTTTGAAAGTCAATCTTATTTATGTGCAGAACTTAATTTAGCCAACTATTTATAATTTTACAATATAAAGTGTATTGCAGGAAGTATTCAGTAAATCGTGTTGTTCGAGTTGAAAGTGATCAATATCATTCATTAAATCATTGGATATTATACAATGACTCCGGATTTAAAGTACATGTGCAAGGCTCTTCGCAACTATCCCTCATTCACAAATATATGAGGTTTATATCAGTAAATATTAACTAGTCTAATATATATTTAGGAATACAATCCAGAAATTCAAAACTCAGGAACAGAACAATCACAAGTAAAGACAGTTGAATGGCTACAGGGAAACATAGAAACACAATATATAGAAAATCAAGGTTTCCAACACGTTTTCATGTTTGATTCATCAAACAAAACCTCCTCAACTCTGAAACTTAGGTATTTTATTCAAATAGTAGGCAATTATGTGCATGTTTATTCTGCAAGTAAGTAATTAATCAAGCATCCAATGCTTTATAACAAAAGGTAACATATTCCGTCTCAAAAGTATTAAAACGTTATCGATCCGACTACAGTTAACGAAGGAGACATATCAAGGTGGCACTGTAGTATTTCCTGGCCCATAAGGGATAATGATAGCCTTTTTAGAATTTTCACCACTTTCTAACACTGCAAAAAATTCTACATTCACAGTTAACTGAAGTACTTTCATTTTATTATTCAGAAATGAATTTGAATATGTATCATGACCGTTTACTTTTTTGCTATTTTTAAAAACCTAAGGCCACTAGTACTTTTAGGTCTTTTATGGTGCAGTGGATACAAAATTTAAAAAAATTCTCAAAAATTCATTTTTATCTGTATGTAAAATTATTTCATATTTTTATAGACCTGATTTATCCCTCAGTTTGGGAAAGTATGTTCAGTTGATACTGTACTTTTGTCCAATCACACTGTTTAGATACATTTACCTAAGTAGGGTACACAAAAAAAGCAACCTAAATTCTGGAATGCAAATACTACAGTGCCACCTCAAACGACACACGAAGGAAGGTGTACAACAAAAAAACAGAAAAACACACAGACATGGAATACAAGCAACACGGATGATGTTTGATAATTAAGAGGTAATAATATCTAGTTACGTATCAACTATGCATTGGTCCACTTCAATTATAATTACTCGAACATTAGCATGATAGGAAAGAGACTCAAGCATAGTAAACTTATACATTACGAAAGCAATGTACTATTTAGCCATGGCGTTGTCAGTTTATTTTCGATTTATGAGTTTGGTTGTCCCTCTGGTATCTTTCGTCCCTCCTTTGTCATCAGAGACTGAGACTGCGGTCGTTTAAAGCAACATATTTGTGTTAATGACCGCACACTTTTCCGATGTCAATCTTACTCGCCCTTTTGCCTAATTGAGCTGGAGCAGTTTTTGTGTTGCTAAACATGCAAGCGCATCAGTGGAAACACTCAAAAATGCCTTAAAATTGGAAAATGTGTTTGTTTCTACTTTGAATTAGACAATAGGTGAACTTTGCTATTAATCCTCGTTTTAAAATCTATCTTTATCACTTGATACAAACAGGAGATAAAGATAAAATCTAAATCACCACCAACATAGAAAATGTCTCAATAATGTATATATGACTTTTTAGAGTATATCGATTGATATACATTGCAATAGACTTGAGTTTTATTGAAACGTCAACACCATATTTACATTACAATTGAGTAGACCTCAATACTTATCAATTATCTTTAAAAAAAAATGATTTCTTTTGCAGAAATTCTGACCAACTTCTTGATATAAACGACGAAGATGTTACATTGATGTCTCATAATGAAGTCTCAGAACTCGTAGAAAAAATACCTTCAAATGGAAATACAACGCTGGTATGTCTATTTTCATTTTTTAATAATTATATATACGTTATATGAAAATTAATCTGTGTGTATGTAAATTTGTATCTGATTGAATATTTGAATTTTGAGATATGATTACCGTTTGAACAATTATGTATACTTGTGTTGTAAATACGCCTAGATATTTTCCAAAAGATTAACGATGTGAAATTTCAATTAAAAAAATATTTTAAAAAACATATATGATCCTGACCTCTGTATATACGTAAATTCTTTATCTCCATTATTGCTTAAGATGAATACTTGGAATACATATTATTAAATGCAATTTATATATGTATATATAATTAGATCTACTGGAGACGATCATCGAAGTCTGTTACAGATGTGAAGTTTTCTTTATTTGAAGTTAAAGGTAAGTTTAAACATAATGAACATTCATTTGAAATTATCAAAACAAATTACAATACTTATGCACATAATATGTGTTTGTTTATGTACCATCAACAGATCTTAACAACGTCACAATTTTTTGCATTCACGAATGAGACATTTATGTATAAATTAGATCGAACAGAGAATTACCGGCGTTCAAGCCTCAAAATGTCATTCAAACGTTACAAAAATAAATATGAGGAAATCGCATGAAATCGCATAGGCGAAACCGGATGTATAGACAGCTAAGTAGTTCATGACATTCATTTATCCCCTTCATGCGAAAATACAGATTTACAAATGTGTATTCTGGTAAAACACACAATCGTTTACTTAAAACCAACCAGTTGTGGTGCAAGGCAATATACATGTTGATTGTGCAGGTTCGATATTGTTTATCTATTCTTAGACTGAATCACTGCTTGTTAAAATTACTCTCTGGAATTACAATCCGACCAAATACAGTGTTTCGTCATTATTCAAGTGATATATTTTGGGGGAATATCTCACGTATGCACTGATACATGTTTACTGCTTACCCTTCCGGAGCACCTGAGATCAACCTCAGTTTTGGAGGGGTTCGTGTTGCTTAGTCTTTAGTTTTCTATGTTGTGTGTTGTGTTCTATTGTTTGTCTTTTTTTCTTTTTGAGCGTTGTCGGTTTATTTTTCGATCTATGAGTTTCCCTCTCCCTCTGGTATTGTTCGTCCCTCTGGTATCATTCGTCCCTCTTTGATACGACGGTTCCAAATCTCTCACTCAACAATGATCTTATGTGATTCTGGTGGTTTAAGCTATTGCATATAGACATTTTGTTTTATATTGCCGGTCATTTTAAATGTTTGACTTTCAAAATTCCAGCGTACTAGATGAAAATTACTGCGCGTAAATATCAAAATTGTAAAGGCAAATATCATTGATATGGTCATATTTATAAATTAAATGTAACTGTTAACAAAACTTTTTTTGAGTTTTAGAAAAACTAAGTCTAAGGAATATATTACCTTAGCTGTATTTGACAAAACTTTTAGGAATTTGGTTCCCATTTCTCTTCAACTTCGTACTTTAAGCTTTTTTAAATTTTGGATTCGAGCGTCACTGATGAGTCTTTTGCAGACGAAAATTTATCTGTGATGAGTTTATCCTTATGGAAATTAGCTTATTATATACATTATCTCAACTGTAAACGGAATTTAAATCAAATGAAGCATACGAAAAGAAAGATAAATAAACTCATCATAGATACCAGGATTAAAGTTTGTATTTACGCCTGACGCGCGTTTCGTCTACAAAAGACATACCAGTGACGCTCAAATCAAAAAAAGTTAAAAAGGTCAAGTAAAGTACGAAGTTGAATAGCATAAGTAATGGCAAATCATAACAGCGAGCAATGATTATTAGACTCATTGAATGTATCTTTCATTTTATTTTAATTTCAGAAACCTTTATGGTACATTTACATCATCATTCTACGAAACCGGACTCGACTACAATTCTTAAGCGCACGGTTGTTTGGAATAAATACGGGATGCTGAAATTTATGCAGCCCTTGGGAAAACAGAGTAACAGAATCGTTTTTAAAGAACTCATATCCAAGATACCAAATAAAAAGCCGTGTGATTTTTTTAACAGTAGGTAAATAAAATAATACAGATATGAAATGTGCGCGTCAGTAACATAAGGATTTTCTTTTCACGTATTCATGTGGTTTCTAATAAATGCTTATTCATAGATACATATTAATTAACTGTACGAGTATACACATATGGCCCAATGGTACGCAACCATTTATGGCATAAAAATACATACATATTCCAGCATGACGACACACTAATTATGTCTAGGACGAATAAAACGAATAAAAAAATCACACGGATAAATACTGTTGTGTTATGAACTTGTATTTAAAGTAAAAAAAATATAATGAAAAAATACTGAACACTAATGAAAATTCAAATCGTGAAATACCTTATCAAATGGCAAAACCAAAAGCTCAAACACATCAAAGGAAGGAAAACAACTGTCTTGACTTTTGTAGTAAATATTGGATTCAATCTGCTTTAATAGCTGGCTTAACTTCTCAGTTGTATTACAATCGCATTAAATTCCATTCTATAGAAAACAATGTGTGAACAAAACAAGCATACATAATAGGTACAAATGTAAATTAAACAGCAATCAATAGTGTGTTATAATTCTAATCACTCTAAACACTTTCAATTATGACAACAACTAAAACAAAATGGCAGATAGACATTCTATAGAAAAAACACATAAGCTCATGAGTTGGGAAATGAATATTACATGTGCAGGTGAATTTGGTATATTCCTGCTAAGGTGGAGAAATTGGTAATTTCAAAATCATAATCAAAATCGTCTTGGTTGTCATAGTTTATAGTAATGAGATGACCGCATATGTCAAATTCGAGGCATAAGTCTAAAATGAAGCGGAGTAAGCCATGTATGTTTCTTTAATTTCCAGTAATGACTTAGCCATCGGGGCTGTTAATATAAGGAGAGTGGAAACAGTCAAGGCAGAGAATTTATTTCGGTATTATTGTTCTAATTGTTCTTACTCATGGTACTGGTCCCTCAATGCTTGCTTATAGTTTAAAACTTCCGGTGAATGGTTTTGTATGTATTTTACCGTTAGTTAAAGTCATAAGAAACCTCAAATAAAAAAATATAATGCAAATGTTTTTTTATAACTCAATGGATAGTTTTCATTATAAAACTTATGTACATATACTTTTTTCTGAAGAACATTCTTTAGTTTATTCATATTTAGAAGAAGTTTACTTTATTTTAATTGCTTCCTTCCAGGAATTTCCCCCGACATATTTCCGTATGCAAAGTGACCTCAGTGTGACCAATCTCGTAAAAATCCGGTGCTCACAATACGCCTGGATGTCCTTAAAATAAACTATTATCTGAATTTACATGTTTAACACGTGCTCAATTTCCATGCTTTTTTGTCGATTGTTGACAAACAGGTGACAATCGTTAAACTTCGGCTTCAAAACACGAACTTTAAATACTTGCCATATTTTGACAAAACTGACTGATTGAAAAAAAAATGACGATTATACGAAATTTACACGAAAAAAATGATAAATTCGTGCACAGAAGGCTACATTTATGATGTTTGTATGCATTGATTCAAGAATTGGAAGAGGATTATTTTTCACCGGTCACTCGTTTCTTATGACTTTAAGAGGTATTATTATTTGTATTCCATGTTCCTTTATTGGTTTTAAGTTGGTCTTGATGTCTACATGTCTTTTGTTTAATTCAATAACTGGGTTGATTTTTAAAAACAGATTTTTTTTCCTCTTTTTTTTATTTTAAATCATGCACCAACTGTGAACAATTCAAACTGACGTAACTTATATGAAATAGAACTATGTCACAATTCATTTTAAATCATGTTTATTTTTATGTCCTGAAATCGGAATGGTGAATATCTTTTTTCAACTATTCTAGGTCATTTTCTGGAGGAAAGAATACTTGAAGAAAATGGAACGTCTCCTTGTTATATATATAGACGGCGCTATTCAACAATTTCTCAAAATGGAGAAAAACAATATCTACACGTTACAGATGCCGGCGACCTTATCCTTGTACATGTAATTATATATTAGTGTAACTAGTCCTTGAATTAAGTTTTTCATTATAAAGTACCGATTTATGTTCCAATTATTTATGTTATATATATCAGGTGCTATTTTTCTGGTTTGAAGACCCTTTGGTTTCGTTTAACGCTGAATAAAAACATACAAGTAATAAGATTTGTGATATGGTCCGTACACGTAACAATTATAACAAATTCCTCCATCTTTTCGACGTTGAAATATCTTAATCAATTGCCGAATAAGATGAATTACTGAAGACACCTTGAGCAGTGTAGGTTGAAAAATTAGTATATATTTGCCTCTCAGCAGCCAATAATAGTAGTAAGATGCCCAAATTTTAATATTATTTTTTCTCAAATTCTTCTTCTTCTTATGCCTTTCTGCAGCCATTGTATACAAAAATTTAATCAACGTGTGGTTCGTTTGATCTCAATTCGTCATTGGTTAAAATCCGAATATGACGTCAAATTTTCTTGTATTCCTCAGAATTTCCTATTGTGACGGCATGAAAAAGGCGACCATGCCTGATGACGTCACATAGAAAGAACACATCTTTTGAAGATCATTCAAAAAGAAGGAATGAGTTTGCCTGCATATTGTTAGAAAATCATTAGAGAAACAGATTCCACCACCAAATTTCGTGTAATACGATATTTATCTACTCTCGACAATTATTTTTTTAATTTTGAAAAATCTCGGCAAGCCTCTCGTTTTAAATTTGAAAATTTAACTGTTTCGAGTGGATAAATATCGTATCACACTCGATGCAGTGGTAGAATCTGCATATAACAGACTTATAATGTCTAATGAATATATGAAGGGTGTAAATTCATGGATTAGATTACTTTTTTTCAGGATTAAAACTAGTCTATAAAAGCCTACTCCTTTCCATCATTCATGTGCACTTGTTTGACAGGTATGCACTTTTTAAACAGTCAACTACAATGAATGGTATATTTCACAGAAATACCGGACTTATCGTTAAACATGTTTTTGAAACGACAATAATATAAGTATAAGTTATGAAATTTTCAATATCATCTTACTGCGTTTCAGAGTCTTGCGATTTCAATCTTAAATCTGTCAACAATAGAGGCGGATTTAGCCCCCCCCCCCCCCCCCCTTATGGAGCGGCGTCTTATTTGGTTAATCCAGTTTTTTTACTGGTCCCACCACAAATTGTTTTTTTTTCAAAATCCTTGATCCGCATCTCAATAAGGCAAAAAAAAATAAACAAATTCTTAGATAGTCAAACAATTAAAACATCATTCAGACAGCCAGTAAAATACTACATACATAATATCTTTTCAGAAATCAGGCAAATTATCAAACTTCGAATTCAAACTCATCTGGCCAGCTCAATTATCTGCATTTTTTGTTTTGAATGAGATACCAACAGATCGTTGTATGAAACTGGAAGGAGACGAAGGTAAATTTGTATGTGTAAACTACAAATCAGATATTGACAGAATTGGGGATGACTTTAGATTTGATTTACAGAGGTGTAATCACAAACGTACCCATAATTGGTGTGTGATTATCTGAAACTGTAAATACACATTATGATTTATTACCGATATTATTACGTATTGCCGTTGGCCGTAAATTCAATGTCATATTACCAATTCCTGTTGGAACAAATATTCTGTACCATTCATTCCGTTAGGAACATGTACTGTAATATGTATTCTGTTGAAATAATATTCCAGAATAGTTCTTCCTTTTGGAACTTATATTATGAAGGAACTTCTATTCCATGACAGGACAATTAACCTATGAATTGTTAAATGTATATATTGTAGCTTATACTCGTAAAGATGTTTATTTAAATATGTGTAAATGCTACACCAAATGTTTTTATAATATGAGCCAAATGTAACAAAAGTTATAGTATTTGTTGCGATTTTTGGTAATGTTTTCTGACAGTAGTTTGTTGGGGGACATCAGTTCTGTCTTTATTAAGATGTAGATTATTATACCGACAAACATACAGGTTGGCAGATAACTATTATACTCATGATTTATATTATATGTTGCAAGCACTGATAATGAGTTATACTCGAACTTGACAAATCGTTTTCGGAAACTATTAAAATTATGTCTAGCATTTGAAATATATCTAATTAGATGTATACTTTTGAGATGTATTTAAGTTTTTCCTAAAACTTCCAATGATGAACAAGAAAATTGGCATAACATAGAATATCACCTCTCTTCTAATAGTTCTTTTTTAGCTCACCTGGCCCGAAGGGCCAAGTGAGCTTTTCCCATCACTTGGTGTCCGTCGTTGTCGTCCGTCGTCGTCCGTCGTCCGTCGTCCGTCGTCGTTAACTTTTACAAAAATCTTCTCCTCTGAAACTACTGGGCCAAATTAAACCAAACTTGGCCACAATCATCATTGGGGTATCTAGTTTAAAAAATGTGTGGCGTGACCCGGCCAACCAACCAAGATGGCCGCCATGGCTAAAAATAGAACATAGGGGTAAAATGCAGTTTTTGGCTTATAACTCAAAAACCAAAGCATTTAGAGCAAATCTGACGGGGTAAAATTGTTTATCAGGTCAAGATCTATCTGCCCTCAAATTTTCAGATGAATCCGACAACCCGTTATTGGGTTGCTGCCCTGAACTGGTAATTTTAGGTAATTTTTGCTGTTTTTGGCTATTATCTTGAATATTATTATAGATAGAGATAAACTGTAAACTGCAATAATGTTCAGCAAAGTAAGATTTACAAATAAGTCAACATGACCAAAATGGTCAGTTGACCCCTTTAGGAGTTATTGACCTTTATAGTCAATTTTTAACCATTTTTCCTAAATCTTAGTAATCTTTTACAAAAATCTTCTCCTCTGAAACTACTGGGCCTAATTAATCCAAACTTGGCCACAATCATATTTGGGATATTCAGTTTAAAAAATGTGTGGCGTGACCCGGTCAACCAACCAAGATGGCCGCCATGGCTAAAAATAGAACATAGGGGTAAAATGCAGTTTTTGGCTTATAACTCAAAAACCAAAGCATTTAGAGCAAATCTGACAGCGGTAAAATTGTTTATCAGGTCAAGATCTATCTGCCCTCAAATTTTCAGATGAATCGGACAACCCGTTGTTGGGTTGCTGCCCCTGAATTGCTAATTTTAAGGAAATTTTGCTGTTCTTGGTTATTATCTTGAATATTATTATAGATAGAGATAAACTGCAAACAGCAATAATGTTCAGCAAAGTAAGATTTACAAATAAGTCAGCATGACCAAAATGGTCAGTTGACCCCTGAAGGAGTTATTGCCCTTTATAGTCAATTTTTAACCATTTTTCGTAAATCTTCGTAATCTTTTACAAAAATCTTCTTCTCTGAAACTACTGGGCAAAATTAAACTAAACTTGACCACAGTCATCATTGGGGTAACTTGTTTAAAAAATGTGTGACGTGACCTGTCCAATCAACCAAAATGGCTGCCACGGCTAATAATAGAACATAGGGGTAAAATGCAGTTTTTGGCTTATAACTCAAAAATCGAAGCATTAAAAGAAAATCTGACAGGGTTTAATTGTTTATCAGGTCAAGATCTATCTGCCCTGATGTTTTCACATGGATCGGATAACCCGTTGTTAGGTTACTGTCCTGAATTGGTAATTTTAAGGAAATTTTGCCGTTTTTTGTTATCATCTTGAATATTATTATAGATAGAGATAAACTGTATACAGCAATAACGTTCAGCAAAATAAGATCTACAAATAAGTTTTACATGACCAAAATAGTCAATTGACCCCTTAAGGAGTTATTGCCCTTTATAGTTAATTTTTAACATTTTTCATAAATTTTTGTTAATTTTTAGAAAATATTTTCCACTGTAATTACTGGGCCAAGTTCATTATAGATAGAGATAATTGTAGCAACAAGAATGTTCAGTAAAGTAAGATCTACAAACACATCACTATCACCAAAACACAATTATGTCATGAATTTATCCGTGTCCATTGTTTAATATGCACAAGACCAAGGTGAGCGACACAGGCTCTTTAGAGCCTCTAGTTTTTTGTAATAATACTCCTCCTGCGTCCATAAATTCTGCTAGTGGACTATTAGCCCCCGCTGTTATCAACAGCCCAGTGGCCAGTACTTCGAATATGGCATGAATAACGATAGTAGTGTTATTAAATCGTGATTTTACAAGATTTTCGAACTTTTTATGAGTTCAGGAATATATCTATGTTATGAAAAGCTATAATGTATTGCTCGGTTTGGATTTTAAGTTTTGACATGTTTGTGCTTTATATTTTGCACTGTTTGGGATATTAGTGTTTATTTAAAATTTGCCATTTCGTACCCAACATTTACCAAATCATACCCACGATATTATTCATTTCGTTCCTTATGGGCCAAATGTATCTACCAATTGTTACACGATGATGACTGCTGTGCCTATATTTTGACAATTTTATTTATTATGTCTGTTTAGTTCATTGTAAATATAACGGAATTTGATGAGACTTTCATCAAAGTGAGAGGTTTAGCGCTATAAAACAGGTTTTATCCACCATTATCTATATTTGAAAATGTCTGTACCAAGTCAGGAATATGACAGTTCTTGTCCATTCGTTTTTTATGTGTTTTGTCATTTGATTTTGCCATGTGATTATGGACTTTCCGATTAGATTTTCCTCTGAGTTAAGTATTTTTGTGATTTTACTTTTTTCGTACCTTATGGACTTAATACACACGTGAACCATTTCATATCATATTTATGAGAAAAAAAAATCATGATATTTTAATGTTTTTGAAATTTTCATATATATTAAATTATGCATATAGACGTAAACATTGCATAGATATTCTTTGTTTGCCATGTTGGCATTATATAATTGTTATTATTAGTGATGTCTGTTTATATTGTTTTGTATATGCATACCTGTCCAATGGTTAAATTAAATGAATATTAGATGTGTCTGTTTTCTGTTTATACATAATTGAGTATTTCATTGTATAATAAGGTCATGTGGAGTATTCGTCTATGAAACAGTTTTCACCGAGACATGTATCAAATATGAATATTCCATAGATACGAAATAGTAAGCATGCAAACCTTCCATGAGGTACGAAATGGTAAACCTATATATATGATTTATATATGTTGCAAGCATTAATAATGAACTATACATGAAATACATGAAAAATCGTTTCGGAAACTATTAATATTATGTCTTTTATCTGAAATACATCTAACTAAGTGTATACTTTTGATATTTATTTAAGTTTTTGCTGAAACCTCTCCTGATTAGCATGAAAAATTGGTACAACAGAGAATATCACCTCTCTTCTAATAGCTCATTGTTTTGTAATTATATACTACTGCTTGGTCCATAAATTCTGCTGGTGGAATATTAACCTCTGCAGAGGCGGATTTAGGGGGGCAGGGGGCCCGGGCCCCCCCTTTTTTGGGAAAAAATTTGGTTGCTTATATAGGGAATCACTGAAGCGTGACTGGAGCGGGCCCCCTCTTAGGTCAGTCACTGGGACCCCACTTATGGAAATTTCTGGATCCGCCACTGCTCTGTAGTGATCATTCGCTCAGTAGCCAGTACTTCGGATATGGCATGAACACACTGAAATTGTGTTATCAAAAGTTGTTGTTATAGATTCTAGAACTGTTTATGAGTTCAGGAATATATCTCTATCCACAAAAGCTCTAATTCATTGCTCTTTTTGGACTTTAAGTTTTGCCCTGTTTGGTATATTAGTGTTTTTTTAAGATTTTCAAATATTTTGACCATAATAAATTATGATATATTACCGATGTTATTACGTATTGCCGTAGGGCTATTAACATATGAATTGTTCAACGTATATCTTGTAGCTTATACTCGTAAAGAAATTCATTTAAATATGTGTAAACGCTACAAACATACAGGTTTGAAGATAATTAATATACTCATGATTTATACGTGTTGCATGCATTGATAGTGAGTTACACTTGAAAAATCGTTTACGAAAACTAAACACATTATGTCTAGCATCTGAATATATATCTAACTAGGTATATACTTTTAAACATCCCATGATGAACATGAAAATTAGCATAACTGAGAATATCCCTCTCTTTTAATAGCTCATTGTTTGTAATAATAATACTCCTGGGTTCATACATTCTGCTAGTGGACTATTAGCTCTCGCTGTTATCAACAACCCATGCAGTAGCCTTTACTTCTAATATGGCATGAATAACGGAGGTAGTGTTATTAAAGGGTGCTTTTACAAGATTTTAGAACTTTTTATGAGTTCAGGAATATATCTCTATCCTGAAAGCTCTAATTTATTGCTCGGTTTCGATTTAAAGTTTTGCCCTGATTGGGCTTTATATTTTAGCCTGCTTGGTGTATTAGTATTTCTTTAAGATTTACAAATATTTTGGTCATAAAAAATTATGATATATTACCGATGTTATTACGTATTGCCGTTGGACAATTAATTTGTGAATTGTCAAATGTATATATTGTAGCTTATACTCGGTAAAAATGTTCATTTAAATATGCGTAAATGCTACACCAAATGATTTTAAAATGTGAGCCCAAAGTTACAAAAGTTATACTATTTGTTGCGATATTTTGGTAATGTTTTCTTATGTAGTTTGTTGGGGAATATCAGTTATGTTATATATATATGTTATATTTGTTATTCTCGTGGGATTTTGTCTATGTGTGTTACATTTTAGTGTTATGTCGTTGTTTTCCTTTTATATTTAATGCGTTTCCCTCGGTTTTAGTTTGTTACCCCGATTTTGTTTTTTTGTCCATGGATTTATGAGTTTTGAACAGCGGTATACTACTGTTGCCTTTATTTATGTCTTGATTAAAATTAGTATACCAACAAACATACAGATTGGTAGATAATTAATAAATTCATGATCTATAGATGTTGCAAGCATCGATAATGAGTTATACTTGAACAATCGTTTTCGGAAACTATTAATACTATTTCTTGCATCTGAAATATATCTAACTAGGTGTATACTTTTGAGATTTATTTAAGATTTTGCTGAAACATCCCATGATGAACTTGAAAATTGGCACAACAGAGAATATCACCTCTCTTCTAATAGCTATTTTTTTGTAATTATACTACTTCTTGGTCCATAAATTAATTTCTGCTGGTGTGATCATCCGCCCAGTAGCCAGTACTTCGGATATGGCATGAACACACGAAAATTGTATTATTGAAAGTTGCTGTTACAAGATTTTAGAACTGATTTTGGATTCTGGAATATATCTCCCTCCTGAAAAGTTTTAAATGCCCGGTATTGGCTGCACATGCTGTCCTGTTTGGTATAAAAGCTTTTCTTTTTATTCAAGATTTTCAAATATTTTGGCTATAACTGTAGAGTCATTTATTGTCGAAAAGCGCATCTTAGGCATTGCAGTTGGTACCGTTAGTGTTACTTTGTTCTATTTCCACCCAACAGTAAGTTGGCTCCGACAATGGACCAGCCGTAAACAAGTACGAACATGTAGATTGAAGCTGCGTCTCGTATTTTGAATATCAAACAAACTACAAACTTTGTGTACTCTTTTTTTATATATATATATTGACTTGATGTTCACATAATGATCGTTTGGATAGATTTTTCCTACAACCTATATATTCTTATTTATTTGTACTAGTCAGCATTTACCATCAGAATATTCCCAGCTGTTCGTTAACTCTTTCACAAAATAAATGACCAACATATCTATTTAGTAGACAATAACAATCAAAACCAAGGAGTAAACAAAGACTCAAAAACCAAAGGACATTTACATCAACAGTTATAAATAATAATTAAGAAACAACACGAACTCCACTAAAAACCGGGAGTGAAATCAGGTGCTCCGGAAAGGTAAGCATTTCCTGTACCGTATACGGCAAATATAGTAAATATAGACTCAGAATGTATGTTCTTTCCTTTAATGTATGTTATTAGGAAAGTCATAGTCCACATATGTATAAAAATCAGTTGGAAAGCGGTCGACTCATAAAATCGTCACAAACAATGAATAACTATCAAAAAAATAGTAAAACATAAAAAAAAAAAAAATACCGATCCGAAACACTCAAAATTAATGAAAGATAGTTCAAAGCCAACAACAACAAGTAAAATTCATAAGCCAGCACACGTCAAACAAATTTACTGTTATTTAAGACGTCATACACATTATGAGATGTATGTATGTGCCTGTCCCAAGTCAGGAGCCTGTAATTCAGTGGTTGTCGTTTGTTTATATATTTGTTTTTCGTTTATTTATTTTTTACATAAATAAGGCCGTTAGTTTTCTCGTTTGAATTGTTTAACATTGTCATTTCGGGGCATTTTATAGCTGACTATGCGGTATAGGCTTTGCTCATTGTTGAAGGTCGTAAGGTGACCTATAGTTGTTAATTTCTGTGTAATTTTGGTATTTTGTGGAGAGTAATCTCATTGGCAATCAAACCACTTCTTTTTTTATATGAATGTGTGCCAAAATTTATTATCCTATTTTAAGATTATATATTTTCATGTTTAAGACGATTACAACACCGTTATGTAAAATACGAGTTTTCTAGCAATTTCAACTAAATACGGAACGACAAATGTAATTATTGCAATGACTTGATATCTTTTAGGTTTATTTGTGTTGTTGAGATACAAGCTCATTTAGGTATATTCCCAATGTTTGTGGAGAGGGTTAAACTTATAACCGTGAAAGGGAAATACATCATTAATCCCATTATTGAATAGACCAGATACATTTAAAGACCCTACCTTCATTTTTATGCCTTTTTTAGTGTGTTTATTTAATATTTTGAAATACACAACCAAGTGGAAGACAAAGACATACTTTTCCCAATATCACACGGACTACATACACCCGTAGTGATCTAATGCGATAAAATTGATTGATTGATTTTTGTGTTTGTGTTTAACGTCACTTTCAAAACTACTGGCTATATAGTTGCGGTAAGTTTTTATCGTAGGAGGAACAACCGACAGTTGGCAAGAAAAATTACCATCCCAGTCAATATAGGTTACTATCAGGCTAGTGATGCAACAGATGAACTACGTTAACCACTCGGCAAGACAAATGACAATCCCAGTCAATATAGGTTACTATCAGGCTAGTGATGCAACAGATGAACTACTTTAACCACTCGGCAAGACAAATGACAATCCCAGTCAATATAGGTTACTATCAGGCTAGTGATGCAACAGATGAACTACTGTAACCACTCGGCAAGACAAATGACAATCCCAATCAATAGAGGTTACTATCAGGCTAGTGATGCAACAGATGAACTACTTTAACCACTCGGTAAGACAAATGACAATCCCAGTCAACAAAGGTTACTATCAGGCTAGTGATGCAACAGATGAACTACTTTAACCACTCGGCAAGACAAATGACAATCCCAGTCAATAGAGGTTACTATCAGGCTAGTGATGCAACAGATGCACTACTTTAACCACTCGCCTCACTGGGGTTTGCACAAGATAATTTCTGATTTGTTGGAGATATAATTTCACAAAAAGTCAATTTAATGGAGAAAACCAGTAAATATAAGATTACTTTGAAAAGTTACACAATCCGGATTTTTGTATTACCCAAGATCAAATATTCGTCACATTATCATAAAACTTTTGAATTTGGAAAACCAAATAGTCACAAGGTCACATGCCTTGTTTTCAATAATTTTCAAGGTTTTTACTTAAAGAGAAGTGGGAGTCGAGATGTAGTTTTGTAAATAATAATTGACAAGTCGAGAAAATTCAGATGAACTTTTATTTATAAGTATTATTTAAAATTGAAAATGGAAATGGGGAATGTGCCAAAGAGACAAAAACCCGACCATAGAAAAAAAACAACAGCAGAAGGTCAACAACCGGTCTTCAATGTAGCGGGAAATTCCCGCACCCGGAGGCGTCCTTCAGCTGGCCCCTAAAAACATATATACTAGACTAGTTCAGTGATAATGAACGCCATACTAATTTTCATATTGTACACAAGAAACTAAAATTAAAATAATACAAGACTAACAAAGGCCAGAGGCTCCTGACTTGGGACAGGCGCAAAAATGCGGCGGGGTTAAACATGTTTGTGAGATCTCAACCCTCCCCCTATACCTCTAGCCAATGTAGAAAAGTAAACGCACAACAATACGTTGAATATTAAATTGTTAAAAATTGACTATAAAGGACAATAACTCCTTAGGGGGTCAATTGACCATTTTGCTCATGTTGACTTAATTTTAGGTCTTACTTTGCTGTACATTATTGCTGTTTACAGTTTATCTCTATCTATAAAAATATTCAAGATAATAACCAAAAACAGCAAAATTTCCTTAAAATTACCAATTCAGGGGCAGCAACCCAACAACGGGTTGTCCAATTCATCTGAAACAGGGCAGATAGATCTTGACCTGATAAACAATTTTACCCCCTTTCAGATTTCCTCTAAATGCTTTGGTTTTTCAGTTATAAGCCAAAAACTGCATTTTACCCCTATGTTCTATTTTTAGCCATGGTGGCCATCTTGGTTGGTTGGTCGGGTCATCGGACACATTTTTTAAACTAGATACCCCAAATATGATTGTGGCCAAGTTTGGATTAATTTGGCTCAGTAGCTTCAGAGGAGAAGATTTTTGTAAAAGTTAATAGACGACGACGACGACGACGACGACAACGGACGACGACGACGACGGACGACGATGACGACGACGACGGACGACGATGACGACGACGACGGACGACGATGACGACGACGGACGACGACAACGACGACGGACGACGACGACGACGGACGACGACGACGACGACGACGACGGACGACGACGACACACGACGACGACGACGACGACGACGACGGACGACGACGACGACGACGACGACGGACGACGACGACGACGACGACGACGGACGACGACGACGACGACGACGACGGACGACGACGACGGACGACGACGACGACGACGACGGATGACGACGACGACGACGGAGACGACGGACGACGACGACGACGACGACGGACGACGACGACGACGGACGACGACGACGACGGACGACGACGACGACGGACGACGAACGCAAAGTGATCAGAAAAGCTCACATGGCCCTTCGGGCCTGGTGAGCTAAAAACATGTTTTTAAAAACTGATATCAAAATGGAAATTGCAAAACCAACTTAAATTTCACAGATAGATATTAACTTAACCAAAATTAAAAGAGTTACACATGATAAATCAGCAAATAATTGTGTTTTCCCGCGTTTCGTTTAGTATAGCGGGAAAATATTGTATTGACGGGTACGGGTCGTATGAATATATAATAGGGTCACACGTAGTGACCAATGGGTATACTTTCTGGTAGTAAAGCATAGGGTCACTTTCTAGCTGTCGTGCAACGAGTGAACACTCAACTTTAATTTTTGATGTACATGTATATACGTTGATTTTTTTTCTGCATTCAATTTGCCAGTACACACATGTTTGAGGTGTAGGTCAGAGCACCTGACCCTGGAGACGGGATTGCGCACTTGGCATCCACTGACACAGGTTTCTAGAGAATTTTGGTCGATTATATCGTTTTATCTCTAGTTGTTCCTGGCCGGCCTTGACCGTCTATGAAGGGGTGCGTTTAGTCGGAAGTTTGGTTTTGGTGTATTTAGGATAATATGTACATTTGAATTGTATGATGTTTGAATATGCATTGTAATGGTATTAATGATGATATTAATATTTGTAAATATTTATAATACAATCTGGCGTCCATCGAGCATGACGGGCTGTCGGCAAACTAAGATTATGTTTGTGTTGTTTATATTTGCCACGAGTATGTAGTTAATACAGCAGTATTATACATGTACCGTTATTAAAACAGTTGCGAATATTAGACCTCCGCCACTGATTATCGTTAAATATCGAAATATACGTTTTGATCGGGGACAATATCGTTCATGATTTTTCTATATATACTATTGTTTATATTTACTTACTTACCTATATAAAATTTTGAAATCTATAATGTAAAACAGTGACTATACAACACTAGCTATACACACTTTAGATGAAGCATCGTTCATATCCCCATCTAAACAAGCAATGATTTTTTTTTTAATTCAGGAAAACAATTGTTGTTATAAAATTATTTTATTCTCCCGGGCGCTTTTTTCCCTTCCCCGGCGCTATTTTTCTTCCCCGGGCGCTTTTTTTTTGTTCCCTGGCGCTTTTTCGTCACCCGGGCGCTCACAGGCGCTTTTTAGTAGGACCGAAAAAACCGTGGTGATCGCAGCTCTGCAAGTGGCTACCGACGTGTTAAGTCTAATTCGGTGGGTCACATTCAAATGAGGTTGATAAATATCTTAAGCAAGAAAATAATATTCAATGATTTTATTCATCAGAAGTATAATAGTAGAATCACCAGTTTTGCCTCTCTTATCAGATTATCTCAACTGTTTCAGCAAAGAAACGACAACACAAAATTCGCAAATTCTGAAGAGATTCGAAGACTCGTTATAGTAGGGTTATGTCCTTTCAAAATTGCTTTAAAAAATGTAGGATTGTCGATGTAGCAATCCTCCTATCTCCTATTTTACTGGATCTTACTGGTATAATACCTTTTTACGATCTTTTAAATTTCTACTAAACTTGTTAAATTCAGGTTCACCATGAATAATGTGAAGCCTCTTCAAACGAATTAACTAGTACAATTTTGAATGGTGTCATTGTTGTAAGGGTCGTTGAAAAATTGGACCAATCATATCTCGTCATTCATTTAAAAGTCAATCATTTGTAGAGGCTGCAGATTATTAATGCATAGAAAATTTACCTCTGATTTTTTTTATCAATTGATATTTTCGATGTACATGTTGCAGCGATCAACTGTGCTTTTTTTTTATCCCCTTTATCCCATACTGCCTGAACAGAAAATTCAACATCATGGCTCAGAGAGAAAAAAGGCAAATCTACTTTTAAGAAAGAAAAATTACTTCACACATACAAAAACGCGTTATTACTTTAAAGAAAGAAAAAGTGTATACAGAACAACGACAAATGAACAGTATCTGCACTGTTTGTGTTGTATTTAGACTTCATGACTAAAATTTGCTGAACCATGTTGTCTCGTTGTCTTCGGCTTTCGTTATTTTCGATCTGTATTCCTGGTGGTCCAACGTCAGCCTCTTCTTCGAGTACATTGAATGATATGCAATTAATTATTTCCTATCTTTAACTATTATATCGTATCGGCCAGCTACATTTTGCTAGAATTCCATTTAGACTTATTCGATGAAACAATGTTAGACTATGTGTATATATAGACAACGGTCCCTCATTTTCAATAATCTAAAGGTTTGTTCGATTGATTGAAACTGAATAAACCTCAAAAGACAAGTTTTAGTCCATAACCTCTATCGTCGTCATTTTTTGTTCTTCCAGGTTTAAAAAATTGCAGTTGTTTAATGTGTGTGAGTAATGCCGCGATTGATCCTGTCTTTGTGCTACTGACGAAGTTTATGTTTCTTTCTTAATAATTGACCGATCCATCCTTAAACCAAGAAGATTTTGGTCAGGAGTAAACGTCTTCAAAATAATCTCGATTGCCAGTTTCTTCACTTGCTGTTCTACATATATAAAATTATGCGGCATTTTTTGTAAAAGACTGGTTATAAGGGTTGGATTGAACCACACTTTTACATTTCCTCCATGTATGTTTGTAACTTTCGATCTCAGTTTGTAAATTTATTCTGTAGTAATCCCAGTGTGAACAAGGTACCAAAGATGAATTATATTTTATTATTCTTATTTTTATTAAAGAAAGATATATGAAAAAAATATGGATCCTGTATGAATATTTTACTTTGAAATCAATTCTCTATTTATATCAAATCAAACAATAATATGTCACATTAATCAGTGCTTTATAGATATCTAATTAATGAAAAAATGTGTCCCAATTATCAGTGATTCATCGAAGACAATATACCAATTAAATTGCATAATTTACGCAAATTTCATGGTAAATTACCGGTTTTGAACTCGCAAAAATGCAATAAAACTGATGCATCTCTGTTCCTCAGTTCTATTTCTTTAGTCACTATAAATCATTCTTAAATTGAGATGAGGAAATGTGTTTCTTAATTAAAAAAAAAAAATGAACCCTCGTTTTATAAGACCGCGGCACCGGATCTTAATTTACCGGTAATTTTAGGGGAAAAAAGCATTGTTCAAAATTCGGAAAAACAATATAACAATAGATCAAGAAGAAAAACCTCTGCCATCCTATACAATGTTCACTTTTTTCCAACCAGAATACAAAAAACTTAATAACGACTTAAAATTATCATTTGAGTATTGGTCAAGTTAGACAGATCAACGTAGAAGCCAACGTAGAATGTAGAATGATGAAAAGATGTTAATATAATGCACTAGCTATCAGCAAAACACGATAACAGTCGACAGTAACGCAGTCGCTTTGGTTGATTTGAGTTATTCCCCCTTGTGTGTAATAATTTCCTGTCGACCACTTTACCGTTTTTATAATTTGATGCCGTTTTTATTCAAATTTCTTGTAGATTAAGAATTATCAACAACACATTAATTATTTTTTTTGTTTATGTTAAACAATTTCTCATTTTCAATAAAATCATACATATATATTACTGTTTCTATGAACGCGCATTAATTTGCCTCCTTGACAACAGATAAACTAACATCGGTCTGTGTTGGTTGCAAGTGTTGTAGTGGGGGAATAAACAGTTTACAACTTAGACTTCAGACGGTAAACTGACAACATGGCACTGCCATTTCTTCCAGGAAATTCTTTTAACAAAAATGTAAGTGACTAATATTGACTTATCGTCTAAGAAATACAATTATTGTAGATTTGAAAGGCTGCATTTCTGTACATCATCTGTTCATACATATACACATGTCATAAAACTAGTTGTTTTCTCACTTAAGTTGTTTTGATATGTTCACCTATGTGATCATTAGAAATAAACATATGCATTTGATGTGTAATCGTTTTGAACCAGAAAATTATGAGGTAGCATCGTCAAGACTGACAAGAGTCAAGACAGCAAGAGGTGTCTCAACAATTAAGATTTGGGGTGCTGAAGTTCATTGGCTGAACACCTCAACCTGCATATACAACTTTCAAATTCAAATATTTTCTGTACATTTAAGATGTCATGATGCTTATGTTAAGCTGTCATAGTAATATAAATAACATTTGTTTAAAAATTATATTTACATGTACATGTATGCTGATTATACTCAGATTCATAGATTACTGTATACATGTCGTGTACATCTACATGTATGTGCCAATAGACGACTTTCAAATTTCATTTTTTTAATGAGCTGCCCTGGATGAACAAGAGACGTTTGAGAAAAAATCTTTATCATATGACATTGTGTCGTGAAGGTGTTTGCTTTGCCAAATCTAAATTTTTTGTGAAAATGCATGTCCCATTATATATTTACTTCCAGTCCCAAGTAATAAAAAGATATACTAAACTTACCCTGAATGTAACTATTCCTAAAACCCAATTTAGAACAAAGCTAGTCCAAATAATTATAACATCTTGCAAGGCTATTTTAATATTTTTTTCTGGGACGCCTTGGTTCTAATGTCTAAACATTTTGTTTTATGTTTTATACATTTATATTTTAAACTGATTCCATTCAGGATATAAAGCATAGACAAAAGATGATGGATGTATTGGTAAGGGTAAAGTGAGACTAGATGATTAGAAAATGGAATGTTCACAAATATAAATATATATATTTCAGCAGCACTTAGCATGAAAACGCTATTTTTTAACATTAATGATTTGTGTAATAATTTCTTGATTTCTTTCAGATCAGACATAGAAAAAAATGTTAACTGCATTCTTGTTTATGATTTATTTATTAGATATATCATTTAGGATTAAAAACTTACAGAGAAGCAGCATGAACAGTGACAGCCGAATTTTTCAGAGCTTTTCGCATGCAAAAACTAACAATAACAATTATATACAATGACAAATTATGCATCATACATGTACATGTATTGCATGTTACTAGCTTCATAATACATAATTTAATTATTATATTTCAAACATGACAAAATGATTTTTTTTCTAATTTTAAACTTTTTTCTATAAACAAAACCCATAAGAATATCATTTATAAAAATTGGGCATTTTAAAATGGTAAAATATGCTTGTCATTTTCTGTAAAGTGACAAGCCATTGTAAAAAATAAAAAAAGTGTTCAAGTCTAAGCATTGACATTTTTTCTCAACGCCGATTCTTTAACTGTTGAAATTTTGTTTAGATTAACCTGTTATAATTGTATAAATAAACCAATTGTTCAAGACATTTCGGCCGTTGGCCTTCTTCAGTTGTTTATTATTCCTCTAAACTACATGGCTGCCATTTCTTTTTTCAATCACTTTTTTAACGATACAAGTGTATGAGGAATCCTGGTTCAGGTAACCTGTTATCTCATTATGGCTGTAGGATAAGATTCAAACATTGCTATTGCACTTTCATTCTTCCAGTTTTCTCGATGACTTGCGTAATTTTTCAATGAATTAAGAATTTGATAGAAGGTTTTGAATTTTTCAGCTTGGTAAAACAAAATACCACTTGTCCCATCACTTTGATACTAAAAATGATGTGACTATGATGGTTGGGGAGGAGAGGCCAGGAATTGGTGGTGAACTCCTTAGGGGACAAAAGGTCAAACCAAGGAGCAGTGTGTTCCCAAGAGGAAATGGTTCCAATTTACCAGCCTGGGTAGCATTTGATAGACAGGTCATGTGCTTTGATGCTTTTTTCCAAGAAGCTGTGCATGAGAAGCGTGAAGAACAATTCAGAGTCAGAAACTGTAAAATTTACTTCTACCTTGAAGATGATTCTATCCAGGTCATTGAACCAAGAACAAAGAACAGTCAAATTCCACAAGGTAAACAAAATAAAAAAAAAGGCTGTTTGTTTTATATTTATTTCTTAGATAATATTTCAAGACCAGAGAAAAATCTTAAAGAGAGAAGGAGGTAACATACAAAATAAAACATTTTCAGTTTCACATGTACAATAATTAAAAAAAAGTTCTAATTCAACAATGCCCAAAGTTCAAACCATAATGTATGTTACTTATTTTCAAAGGAACACTCATCCGAAGACACAGGGTACCCAAACCACCACCAAATGATGATGAATTCTACACCATAGAGGACTTTAATGTAGGAAAGGAAATTAGCCTCTATTCTAAAGTATTCAAAATTACAAATTGTGATGAATTTTCAAGGAATTTCCTGAGAAAACTTGGTGTAAAAGTGAATGTTCCAGATGAAAATCCAGCAGATCCATACACAAAGTACAGAAAATCTGTAAGTTTATACCACATGAAGATATTTACTCTTTTTTATAATATTCCTTTTTATGTGTTTATATAGTTACACATCCTTGATAAAATTTCACTTTTTTAACGATACAAGTGTATGAGGAATCCTGGGTCAGGTAATTCCAGAAACCCCTTAGTATGTAACAAATTTACGGACTGTTATTTTCAATTGTTTTATACTGTTTTTTGCTGTTATTTTTTTTATGTCCCTTACATGTACTATAGTTAGGAAGACATGTGTGTTTTTAGTTATTTATGTTATATTAAACTAGATTTAAAGGGTTTCAGTACTGGCTTTTTACGGTTAACATTTTTAAGCTGTGTTTTATTATTAATCATGATCTAACAATTATAATTGACCACTTTGATAAAACAATATTTTTTTTTCATTAGATGGATGAAAGCATGCAAGCTCTAAGACCATACGAGAAACATGACACACTCAAACAATTCCTTGACCATGATAGACAGGTTCTACGTTTCTTCTGTTATTGGGACGACACCGATTCTATGTTTGGTGATCCAAGAGAAATGATCCTACATTACTTCTTGGCTGATGATACAATTGAAATAAGGGAAGTAATCTCACCAAATTCTGGTAGAGATGCTGCACCCATGTTTCTCAAACGAGGAAAATTACCAAAGAATATTGAAACTCTTAGACAACCTGGAGAAGTTACAGACAGAACAGTACTTAATGTATTTGGTCCAACTGGTCATGGAGGAAGATATATTCTAGACAGTCTGAAGGTAATTTTCAATTTCAGGCTTTGAATTTTTGAGGGGCTAAGAGGCTAACAAGTTTAACTGGGTCTGATTTCTGAAAATCCATAAAAAAGGAAAGTGAATGTGACCATTAAATTTTTTATTACATGTAATCATCATTAAGCTAAATGTAAATCAAATGTTATGACTATAATAAGGTAAAATTTAAACTTCTATATTTCAAAATTACACAATGCAACACTGTTCTATCACAAAATTTAATGCTTATACATGTAGACTAGATCTGTTCATTCTCAAACTTCCGTCTAATACAATGTATGTAAATGTATATATGTTTGTTTCAGACTGGGGCAGTTCGCACAGATTTCTATAAGGACAGTGATCTAACATTAGGCTCTGTGTTGAATGTCTGGGGAAGGAAGTACGTTATATGTGATTTAGATGACTTCACAAAGGAATATTACAGAACCAAATTTGGCATTGGTAATTATGTTTAATGTCTAATGAATTTAAAATAAAGGTTATAACTCTCAAACAAAACTTATTGCAAATGTTGTTATCTCCCATATTGATGATTTGATTTTTTTGTGTTTTAACGTTACTTTTAAACACCACATTTAGGCTATTTTGTGGCGTCAGTTTTTATTGATGGAGGAAGCTGGAGTGCCCAGAGAAAACCACGACCTTGGATAGGAAATTGACAATCCTAGTCAATTAAGATTGGAGTTGAGTGCTCCCGCATGAGCAGGGTTTGGACTCACAACCTCAATATTGACTGCCACTGGCTATAGTGATTTCAGAAGTAACTACTTAGACCACTCAGCCAGCGAGGCCCCTCTCCCATATTGAACACATGAATATGTGTTGAAAGCATTTACAGTGCAATCAGTTGTAAATAATTTAAACTTGTTTAAAAATAATTTGATAGACTTTTTTACTTGTTGTCCTGTTTAACACATTATTTAAGTATGTCAGAAAGTATTAAGCGTAAGATGAAAGCCATTGTTTTGCAAACAAAATTGCAAAAGTTAGAATTTAAATCTGATCAGTTTATTGCCAAAAATTCTATTTATGACATCAAAGTAATTAAACAAACCTACACAAACTCAACAATAGAAATTCAACCAATGACATGACATAGTTTTCATTTTGGGGCAGAACAATGAGATTACCCATAGTCCTTTAAATTCTCTGCTTATTGAGATGCATGTATTATAAAATTAAACATAGAAAACATAGAAATAAAGAACTTTTATTGAGAAATGACAAAACAAAGGGTCATTATCTCATATACATTGTAGATCTGAAATAAAAATTTAAAGGTATTTTAATTTCTTCATAAAGTACTTGCTTACATGTATATGATATTGTATAATTGAAAATTTACAGCTTCATACAATGTACAGCAATAAAAGTACATAAGTTTAAATATGTTGATATATATATATATGCAAAATTTTTGTTGAAAAATCTTGATTTAATATCCTGAAGAAAATCGTCTTTACTTTATTCTCCATATAGTATTTTTGACGATTTATCTAGATGATGACCCTATGTAGTGTTATGAATACAAATTAATTGACTTCTTTTTTTTTCTTAGAGGACTTCAATTCAGTTAGTTACAAGAAGGGAGGATATGGAGGTGTTGAACGACAGTGGCCACCATACAATGGATGGGGAAGTGAAGAAGATTCACTATGTTCATGTATGGGTCTATTGCCTAAACCTCCAAAACGCGACTTCATCAAATTCATGGAGAAAGATCGTCGTGGTTTAGACAGCAACGTTCTTAGATTCTTGGCTAGAATGGACACCTCCAAGCCAATTGATCAAGACAGAAGATTTATCATATCTTATTTCTTGTCAGATGATACCATTCTTGTCTTTGAACCACCAGTGAGGAACTCAGGTGAGGAAATGTCAATTTGTAAAAGTATTAGTTTTCATGGAGATTTTTTAAATACTTTTTCCAATTGTGAAAAAATAAACCACCAAAATAGTAATACTTATATAGTGATTATGCTTTTGTGAAATTTTACCATTTTTAAAAAAACAATTAATTAAGAATTTATAAATGATACATTTAATTCTTTATATTTTGATACATTGTACATAATGTAGATCTATATATTAAAATAATTTCTGTGATTTTCAATAATCTGTGCTCATACATGAAAAAGGAAAACAAAATTGCACCCACATCAAATATAATCATTTAAGAAAAAAGCTTCTACTATCCTATGTAGTTTGAAAAGAAATTTTATTATCTCCCCTTTCAACAGTAAAATTTTACAAATTTATTAGTTTTGATGAAAGAAATACCAACACACACTTGACGCAGTGGTCAACTCTACATCTTCTTCATGTATGTTTACATTTATCCTTTTTGTTTTAGGTATAATTGGTGGAAAGTTCCTGGAAAGGTCCAGAGTGAAGAAGCCAGAACAGCCCTTATACAGTACACAAATGTCAGAATACTATCTTAGCTCTGACTTGTACGTTGGCTCTAGAGTTATATTCAATAGCCATGTATTTTTACTCATTGATGCTGATGAATATGCATTTAGATATATGGAAGAATGTCCTCAAGAGGTAATTAAATTTAATCTGTTTTTATTTCCAAATATATGTTCCTAAACATCCAATATTAAAAACCTAGTTTATAAAATATTAAAGTGGAAATATTATACTAGTACTGAAATAGGAAAGCACATGGGGGGATGTAGGGGATGGAGAATTTTCACTGAAGGGCTTACTAACAGCAAGTTTAGTGGGTAATGGAAATATGATTAACTTTACTTGTTTGACAAGAATACTTGTCTGTACATTTGCTGTGAGGGTGAATGTTTATATAGATAAAAGATGTGGTATGAGTGCCAATGAGAAAACTCTCCATCCAAGTCACAATTTATAAAAGTAAACCATCATTATTTTATAGGTCAATGAGGCATCTACGGCCTTCGACACAGAGCATTGGCTCACACGGAACAGCAAGACCTTAGTATAGTCTTGTGTACAGAGAATCATTTACTCTATTTGTGAGAACTATTACAATAACTCTAGGTGAATCATGGGTTACCTATAGTAGACATGCCTGAAAAAAATGTTGAAAAATGTTCTTTTGTTGTTTGAATGTTGCCTGTATCATATTTTTTGTCAAAACATTTTATTTAAATGTGTAAAAATGTTCTTTTTTTTCAGTTTCCAAAAGCAAATATAGAATCCATTATTAACAGATTACGAGGTTCTGTAGGAAAGAATAAAGATGAAGTGAAATCTTTCTTCATGAGGAATGACCCTGGGGGTTCTGGAGTTCTAGGCTATGACCAATTTGTATCACTGTTGAAACAAGTAGATTCATCATTAACTGATCAGGAGATCATGACACTAGCCCGATTCTACAGTGAGCGACCATCTGAAGATGCAATTGATTCTAGGAAATTATTTGCAATTATACAAGAACAATTAAGGAAGAGAAACTATGAAGGTTTTTCAAAATTGGTTGAAGACTGCCAACAACATGACCAGGGAAAGTAAGTATTTAGTAGTATTATTGTCAAACAAAACAAAATTCTTCTTGAAGCTGCCAATTCACTTTTGTGCAATGGTTAAAGTGATATTTTGACTATTTATGACACTTTAATAGAAAAAAATAATGAAGTCTACAGAATTAGAGCATCAATAATGCAGCTGAAAATTTTAAATGTTTACAGATTACTTCACAAATGCAACTAACAAAATATTATATAATTCAGAAAGTAAATTAGGCATAGGATTGTCATGAATCATGATATCCAACTTACTATTCTCTAAAAAAATACATTAAGGGCTGAAGAACCAATTAGTTATATTTATAGAAATACATGTAAGAAGATGTGGTACAAATGTATGAATGCCAATAAACAACTCACAATGTGTAAAAAATGTAAAATACCTTGCTCTTGTTGAAGACTATATTATATCTTTTTTCCCTCCAGATGTTTTTGATGTTAATGTTCTGTCTCATTGAGTCAATTTTACATGCATCTACTTATATACTCAACATTTCCTTTTATTTATAACTTGAAATTTACATGTTGTAAATATTTGAGCTTCTGTATTATATGAAATTATCTATTTTCAGACAAGGTTTCCTGGATCCTGAAACAGTAAGAACTGTATTACATGCCCACCATGTACCACTGCCAGATGACCTACTAAGAGCAGGAATTGCTATGTAAGTAATTTGGATTTAAGGTACCTATTATAGGTATATAGTTAGAAATATGAATCTTGTCACCAAACAACACTCACAATTTGCTGATTTTAATTTTAATTCAAATCCTTTAAGATTTGATAAAAAGAAAAAAAGTCCCCATTGATATATTTAACATCAAGCATTAGATGACAAAACAACACAGGTTTTACATCAGACTTCAATGTAGGGTGTCAAATGAGCTTTTGCATATTGTGTTTTTGATTTTGAGCCTTCCATTTTACTGGACAACCACAATACAATAAAGCAAGTGCTTCATCCTAACTTCTGGCCCACCAGCCCAGGCTAGAAAAATTCCTATCAGGCCTGTGAAAATAAATTCTACTGGCCAATAGAATCTTAACAGTTCAGCTTCTGGCCTGTGGATTCAAAAGTTTGTCATGAAGATTGCAAGTCCTGCAGTATTCAGACTTCACTTTCACCTAATGTTACACATAAAAATATGCATAATTAAATTTTGAATTTTACATTGTGTACCATTACCAATGCAATACAGAAGTAGAAGTTGCATTTCAGCCTAAGATACTGATTATAAATAGCATTACAAGAATAAGCAGTCAACTTTTTACTAACCCAAAATGTTTCTGGTGGATAGTTATTTCATGTTATGAACTGCGAACTTTCAAGCCAGATGTTTAATACCATGACTAGTGAGCTGGATTAAAAAATCTAATTTTAAATCAAACTTTTAACAGTCTAAGGGAGATAAATCACAAGAATAATATAAGTTTATTTTTATAGCGCAAATGATTAATATTGTTTCTGTAAAACTTTTTAAGTAATCTCTAATGTTTACAATTGTTGCCAGTAGTTTACAATTGTCGCCAGTAGTATTATAATCAATCTATTATCTTTCAGGACACCAGCCAATGAACATGGTGAAGTGCAGTATGCAGCTCTCATCAATCAAATGAACTGGCGTGATGCACCAGTTCCACCAATGCAATACCAGCCAATCGTTGATGATTCTCAGTGGCAAGGAACCAATCAGAGCAACAAAATATCTGTATCCAGAATCTGTTACAATGTGCTGCTAGAAGACTTTTTCGGAAAATCATCATAAAATAAGACACTTTTTAAACTCCAATTTTAAAATTTGAAGTATCTGTGATATGTGTTTTTAGCTTTGTTGATTGAGAAATTGAAAAATGACCAAACGGAATAACATTTTTAATAATCAACAAACATGATAAAATAACAACAATAAATAATGACTAGACTGGTGGTCTAATAACAAATTGAATTTGTACAAAGTATATGAGAACTATTTATAAAAGATATAATGTATATGGATTTAGTTATTTCTTTTAAATTCCTTTGGTGAAAGATGTCCATCTTTAATGTACATATATTAGTGATGATTTAACTCATTTAAAAAAGTAGAAATGGCTGTACATGAAGTCAATTACAATGTATGAAAAAATTATAATAGAGGAATCCAGATACTAATAGCAGATATCCACTAAAATGGGGAATAAAATTCATTCTGATATACACACACATGTTTAAAAAATATATTTCATCTGCACACTGAAACAGATTACATTTTGGACTAGAGATTTTCTTTAAATATATAAAACCTGAAAATCAAATCAATTGATAATTATTGTCTATAGTATAGATTGTGGCCAGTGTTTCACAATTAAAAGCATTAAATTTACCTTCAACTAGATTTAGAAATTTTAAGGTAAAGGTGATTACTGAACAATGAAACATCATTTGGCCCTTACATAAATGTTTGTAAAAATCTAGCAAAAGGCTTAAAAAAGTTTATGGATAAACTTTATTCAAAATTTTAATCATGTTGGGGTCTTCTGACTACCTAATAATTCCCTATTTACCTGTTTTAATTCATAAATGAAAATATTTAGCAGTTATTGAAATTTCCAATAAAATTTTAAAAATCAAGATGAACAAACAAAATTTTGGTAACATGTCACTATCTCAGTAACATATATGAATAGTCATGAACTAAAATCAGATGGCTTCTATCAGCTGCTTAGCACTATCAATTTGTCCTTGAATACCTTGTAAACATTCAGTTGCTTTGTGATGTTCATCTTGGAAAAACAACCTGTAAATAAGATTAAGATGAGATAATTCAGTTTATACATCTGTAAACTAGTAGTTTTTTTGGTGTTGTAGAAATCAACTTTAAGTTGTTTTTTGTAAAACTTATAGATCTTTTATTCCTGTATGTTATAAAAACAGTCTAACAACCAAATAATAATGGCATATTATCAAACACAGAACAGACATTTGTTTTATTGCTAAATGCTACTTATTACGCATTATTTAAACATAGCATGTCCTGTGTACAGTTGAATTTCAAATGTTTTATAGTTATTTGGTATAAAAGACAGATGGTGGCTTTTAAAACATCTAGTGGCAAAGAAAATGCATATTCAGTACAAAATCATGATAATGTGATATGGATATAGACCCTGCTTTTTACTAGACCAACACACAGAGTTAATTTTGTTAACATGATAGGTCACAAGGTAACAGCAGACAGAAAGACACTAGTTCTTCCCAAACACAATTTTCAGACTCTAAGATGACCAGTCTTTGCTCTAACTCCTTAATGCTGTTTATTAGCAGAGTTTTGCATTCAAGGTTGCCATAATTTTATTTTTAATGTTTTTCCAGTTTCTGATTTTGGAACTTACATGACAGTGGAAAATCAACCAAAAATATGACCATTCTAGATAATACAATGAATCCTGTATAAACAACACATTTACTGCTATTGTATGAATGCAGGAATGAGATGCAACCTACTGAGTCGCTGGGCAGAAATACTAAAGCTTACCACATATCTCTTCTTAATTCCACTGGTATATCACTGTAATGTGGTTCATGTTGTGGATTTATTTTCAGTTTGTCAAATTCTGCCTCCATTCCTTGTAAACTGTTCTGGTAACTTATCACTGCAAGATAAATACTGAATCATTCTATCTTTTTTTTTCTCTGAATTCTCGCTGTATGATAATGATCAAGTAATAGATCACTGATAAATTAATAATATTGTTGATAGTCTGTAAACACTATTACTCTCAAAGAAGAACAATGTTTCAAAAATAACAGAGCTTCAAAAACTTACTCTAAGCCATATTTTTTTTTAAGAGACATAGGTAGTGCAATTTTTTTTAAAGGATTATTAATAGACATTCAAGTATTAGTATGGGTCAGATTAGTACAATTGATTGATTGTTGTTTTTCTTAACATTACATCTAGTGGCATAACTTCTGCAATAAAGAACTAGAGATAAAATGGAATGATAGAGTATTGAAAGATAGATATTTTAAAATGCTTTCAGAAAATTTAAGCAAAAATGGGCTTGTTTTCTCCCTGTAAC
This sequence comes from Mytilus edulis, assembly GCA_019925275.1. Taxonomy (NCBI): domain Eukaryota; kingdom Metazoa; phylum Mollusca; class Bivalvia; order Mytilida; family Mytilidae; genus Mytilus; species Mytilus edulis. Next base: position 68,223,878 of record CM034350.1, read on the forward strand.
AATACAAAACAAAATTATCTGAGATATCTCCCCTTAGAAAAAAAAAATCTGTTTTAGATTGTAATAAAAGTTGTAAAAGCATGAGAAAAAATAATATTAATTCCTTAAATCAATTGAAAATCCTCACAAATAAATTGCATTTTTGCTTCAAAACTGGCTATTTTTATTGATCTTTACCATTGTTAAGAAATCAACCTTTTTAAACATGCAAGTAATTAGTATATGAAAGCAGACACAAATGACTGCATGGAATTAAAAGTTAGGAGGCATTATCAGTTAGACAAATGAAGATATGTATAGAAACACATATCCAAAAAACAATATGATTCTCTGTCACACACATTTAGTATAACAGTAACCTATAGGGTAATGTTTTTTTTTTTAAACATTTAGCTATTTCATAGTAATCTTTGAGAGAATTAAATTTTGTATTCCTATTAAGGGTAGAATCAATTATGACATATACTAGAACCTTTTTAGTTATCCTTTTTTTCTACTATTGAAAGTTATTTTATTTTGAAAAAAAAAAAATTTCAAAAAAAAAAGTTGAAAACAGTATAAAGCTAAATAAACAAAGCTTGGTTATGTTTGTATTATTTCAATTTCTACATTCTTTTTAGAATTCTATGGGACAATATAACTATCTATAGGATTAAGAGCTTTTTATTTTAACTTCATGCATACACATGGATACCTTTTTCATGAAGTTTCTTTTCTATATTCCCTGCTTCAGTCAAACAATTCTGTAAATTTTCATCTGTCTGTATAAAAAAGGTAGTATAAAATATCTTACAACTACAAGTATCTTCATTTATAAAATATAACTAAACAAATTCTATACTGCTAACTTTAATTATGTATGATTTCTTATTTTTTGTTCATGGTGCAGTTTGTTAAAACAAAGCATATATTCATAAATTGATTCTTTCTGTTTAATGACAGTGTATGCACAGAAATAGATAACTATTTGATCTTTCTAAATCCTGTAACTATATAAATATCAATGATTTGGAGAGAGTCAAACATACAATGAATTTTTTTTAAACTGTTCATTACATATATTTGAATTACAACTTTTCAGGGATCTTGGGAAAAGCAGTAAATTTTGTGAATGCCTTGAGTTTCCATTATAAACTTACAAATACTGTCCTTGCTGAGCATAACTGATCTGACACCTGCGACAAATTCTCTTCAAACTGTGTCCTGAAAAAAATAGATGAAAAAAATACTATCTAACATGGATTAAAAATCGTACATCTTACCACACATTGAAATATTGAAGAGAACTCAAGAATTCAGTGACGTAAATAAGACAAGAAGTTTCATGGCTCAATATATATCCAGTTGAAGTGTTTTACCAAAAACTATAGTCGCCGTCACGTAAAATTGGCACTATGTTTTTTGTCAAAATTTTCTTAAATATCGACCAGGTTTACTTAAGATCATGTTTTTCAATTAGCGGAATCAAATATCATTCCAAAAATCAACTACTGTCCTACCTTTTATTGTGTTTGCACTGTATAATCCTGACCTTCACATAATCCAAGATTATTTTGTATGGTGGAATCCGATATTGTTATTACCGGAAGTGTTGCCGTGGAGTTCCACGTGCTCTCCATTTTCTTGTGTCTCTTGGAGCTTTTCGTCATCTTTACGTAAAAAGCACAGGAAATTGTATCATCAATGAATATGATATTACCGGAGAGTAACGAATGTTATGGAATAAGGGACCCTCATAGAAACCAAGATGGCGGTTATACAATGTTAATAATATGGAAAAATGTGAAGATCAGGATTATACAGTGCAAACACAATAAAAGGTAAGACAGTAGTGGATATTTTGGACAGGATTTTACTTCCGCTAAATGAAGAACATCATCTCGAGTGAATGCGGCTGATGTTCAAATTTTTTTTGACAAAAAACATGGTGCCAATTTTACGTGATGGCGACTATAAGTTATTTACTTACTCTTGTCATAGAAATGACACAATTAGATTTAAAAAAACAAGCTATTGTGATTCACACATGATGATAGTTCACTTGATCAGATATTGATTTATTTTGACAGAATTGCAGAAATAGTTGGTATGACATATTTCCTGACCTTCAAGAGAACTTCAACATGAAAACTAAATGCTAAGCTTGAAAAATAAGCATGAAAACATCTGCATACAATTGTATGACACATACTTTTTTTAATAAAAACAATTTCAGACTAGAGATAATTTTAATGTTTTCTACTGCATATTCTATATACTTTATATAAATGTTTACGGGAAAGATTAAAGCAATGTTAAATAGAAAAACTAGAAGATAATTTTAAATGGAATATAATGTACAGAATATAAAACAGTATTTTGCTGTATCCTGATAGTTTTGCAGCATGTGATAGGTGCTTTCAAATGCTATCTATGCTGACTAAGATAGCCAGTTTTTATGCCAACTGTTGGTAATTCTGACATGGCACTCCAGCTTCCTAAATGATTCCTGGATTTTTGTTATCTTAATTCAAAATTAAAACATAAGTCTATGAAATAATGCATGAAAACTCAATAAATAATGGAACTTCATGAATTTATCTAGCTTACACTTCTTCCATTTGCTTCTTTTTCTCAACATTTAATTTCTGGTTAAAATCTTCTATACTTTTCTTGTAATACTCATTCCTATCATCTAAACTAAAAGAAGAAAGTAAGATAATATAGTTTTAGTTATGAAGCTATGATCCTTTGAGTGAGTAATTATAAAACTTACTTGAAGACCTTTAATGTGTTACAAGCAATTTGCTGCAAATAATCATAACTAGGAGCGTTCTAAATTTTCAATGTCTTTATTGATAAGAGTAGGAGTCTTCAAAGTAAGATGTCCAACTGGCAGGTGTCATCTGACCTTGACCTCATTTTCATGGTTCAGTGGTTGTAGTAAGTTTTTGTGTTTTGCTTTGTTTTTCTCATACTTTATGCAATAGGTCTACTAATTTGTTGTACGGAATGATTGTAAGGTGTACATGTCTAGCGGGCAGATGTCATCTGACCTTGACCTCATTCTCATTGTTCAGTGGTCAAAGTTAAGTTTTTGAGTATTGGTCTTTTTATCTAATACTATATGCCAAAGGTCAACTATATTTTGTATATGAAAATATTTTATGATCTACATGTCAGTCGCACAGATTTTATTTGACCTTGACCTTGAATTCACGGTTCATTGCTCAGTGTTAAGTTTTTGTTTTTTGGTCTATTTTTCTTAAATTATAAGCAATAGGTCAACTATATGTGTTGTATGGAAGCATTGTTAGCTGTATATGTCTGCCTGGCATGGTTCATCTGACCTTGACCTCATTTTCATGGTTCATTGATCAATGTTTAGTTTTCTTGGTTAATGTCAAGTTTATGTGACAGTTGTAATAAAGCTTTATATATGTAGGAGTATCAACATAATATCAATGATTAGTAAAGAAGGCGAGACATTTCAGTGTGTGCACTCTTGTTATTATTAGTGTGGTCTTTTTTTCTTGAACTCATTCATTCAGTCACTTAATTCATATTACCTATCAGCAAGGCCTTGCGTCTGAGAAACTTTATGCTGTGCAACTTTTAGGGTTTCTACAACACAAAGCAACAGTGTAGTACTTTCATTGAATTCCTAAAGTTAAAGGAAAACCCCAAAATATGAATTTCCTACAACTACAAGAATGTATGGCTATGCAGAAGATTTTGAAACCACAAAATCAAAAGATTTTTTAAAGGCACAATTTTTTTAAAGAAACGACATAAATTGGTACACAAAAATAAATGAAACCACAGTATGCAAATTTCATGCATTGTAAAAGTGAAGACCAGTACCAAAGCACTGTTACCATAATCAGTGTTCTAGGATTCCCATTACCCGGTACCCGGGGTAAGTGGATTAGGACAACGGGTAAGTCATTTTTTAGCCTTTGTCACCCGGTGGTAAGTCAATTTTCAAGTTCGGGGAAGCCGAAAAACTCTTGAAATTTCCCGGTCCTCTTCAATTTTCCCATATCTGCTTTTTATTTTTATTAAATCACGAGAAAAAACTTTGATAAAAGATCGAAGATCTTGTCGATGTCTATCGGCGCTTTTATTCAAGCACTCGTTTACTAGGTGTAATCAAGCGCAAAAGAGACCACATTCTTCTCCTATCATTCTAAAAGTCGGTCACGGTGTCGGTAAAATCGGAAAATCCGGATTGATAACTGGTGCTTAAATCGGGACATAAACGATTTTTTTTCTTGTCATCGGAGGAAAATAAACTTACAGTTGCATTTATTATAGCTCTTAATAAATGACATAGTAATAACTATAACATATTTGTCAAATTTAGTAAGAAATCGTTTTTTTAAATTTTGTACAAAATTCAATCGTATCCGAATCCAGCTTTGTTCAGACAAACTTCACAACATATAATTTAAAGCATGTCATAAAAGTTTTTAAATTTAAAATCTATGTGCAACAAATGACTTATCCTTAATCATTAATGTTCAGTGAATCAGCCTGAAAAATATTCAGTATTTTATAAAGAGCATGTCTGATTTTTAAAAAGAGTTGCATGTAAGTCCCTTATTTTTTTTACAGTGGATTATTGGTATGAAAGTCAGTGAAGTACTGTTATAGTTCAATGTACTTTTCTGGTGGTATAGGTATATAGTTACAATTAAGCCATATATTTCAAATACTTTTCAATACACTTTAGTCATCATTGCTTCATACAAAACATCATTTGACATCACAAAAAAGGGTACTTTCTGAAGCATGAAAAAGGTGCCAGGAAATGGCTAGAATGCAGGATTTTGCATCATTTACCCCAGAGCTTCCGCATTGGGTGGCGGATTTAACTTTTAGATGTGGGTAAGTAATTTTTTTATTGATCTTACCCGTGGTAAGTCAAGGTGCCAAAAAAATCCTAGAACACTGCCATATGAGATATGTTAAATTGTCCTGGATAATCCCCTTTTCCAAGAATACACAAAAGTAATTAAAAGTTGTTTTTTTATACATGTAATCATTATTTTTTTGTAGATGAAAAATCTGAAAAAAAAACTTCATATATTACAAAATTCTCTTTACATACGATAAAACATTTCAAAATCTGATTTCTACATTTATTTGTGGCTTATCGCATTGAATCAAAATAAATCTCTCACTTTATACTATAATAGTAATAAAACATATTTTTTTAGAAATTTTTCACTATTATAACACATTAAAAGAAATTAAAAACAATGTTTCAAGTTTAAGATGCGGAATTCTAATGCAATTCATTTGCAATGATAATTTTCATTGGACATTGACAAATATTTTGAAGGGGTAAACTCCACGTTCTACCAGTCCGTTACTAAGAAAATCACCATTTTGAAGTCCAATTATTTTTTATATGATTGTTATTTCTCTCGAATGAAACATGAAAGTCACATTTGAGCCTCAAAATGTTCTTTTTGTCAACGTTGATACCATTCTGAAGTGTTCCAATGGTATAAACACTTTTAGAGTTTTATGTTTGACATTGTGAGTATACATATGACATCACATTGTTTAGCTGCTAGAGACAATGCAACAGTTTTGCAGACTTTTTCATTATTGTAATTTTACACCAAAATATTTATTAAATGGTATTTTTATTAATATGCTGCATTAGAATGGAGATAACTGTATTGTATTTTAAGCTTGGCTTCGTAAAACTTGATTTTACTGTCGCAAATATCCGTTTTACGAAGGCCAAGCTTAAAATACGATACAGTTATCTCCTATAAGTTTAATGCAACATTTTACATAATATCACCCATTCACGGATTCTAATAATATTATATTTATAAATACCATTCATTTTTGTGTGAACATCTTTAATCTGCAAATACTTTCCATTGACTGAAATGAAAATAACAAAATGTTAAGGAGTACTGTCAACAACAAAAAATAAACACTGCTACAGTATGAGAATAAAGGCATACAGAGTTGATCATGAGAGAAGAGCCATTGGCTGAGAACAATTGCTGTAAATTTAGAAATTATTGCATGCATTTTATTATTTAGATTTTTTAAGAATGAACAAAAAAGTAAAATCAATTTTTATACATACTGACATCAGAATCTGAGTTCTTATTATTGCTATTATTGTGATAATCACCTATTTGCATTACAAGCATTGCAACAATAAAAAATTTGAAATCATTTCTGAATTTTCCTTCCATAAATAATTCATTAGTAATTTGAGAATCAATTAAAATGTATGTTATATACAATGTATCCCTTAACTATCATGATTATAATAATTAATTGAAATTTTAAGTCTGTCTAAACATTTAACTGTCAAAATCACTTAATTGTTAAAAATCCATTTTTGCAGCAGCAGTGAGGCAATATTTAATCTTTAATTGAAGAAGTGAAAAGTATGATAATTTTACAAGCATAATGGTTTTTACTTTTCATGAGATTTTAAATACTTCAATGTAACCAAACATATGAAGCATTATCATTTGTTAAATATCATTTAAATTGAATCACATGATTCATTAGCAGTTACCATACCACTTTCCAGTTCTTGTTCAAGTTGTCTTCTCCTGTTTCTTCTTTCATTCAACTTTTGTTCTAAATAACTTTTTTCTGAAATATATCAATAAACCTTATTATGAATTGTAGCTTGCAACAAAAAGTGAGATCCCCTGAAATAGATAAAACTACATTGGCATGAAAGCATGGATATGACTATCGAGTTATTGCTCTTTAATTGATGCCCAGTCAATGCCAGTACCAATATTTAAACCATCAACACTTTGCAGTACGATGAAATACCCTGTTCTTGTTCTGTTGATGGACACTGCCATCATGGCCATCAATTTGTAATGTACAAAAAAAAATAAGTCATACGATTTCTCACAAATTTGTTTATCAGATTACCAAAAACACATAACATCTGAATCATTTTAAGTGCTCACTTTGGAATTCTTGAAACTTTGTCCAGTAACTTAATACATACCTTTTGTTTACTTTTTTTTTTAACTATTTTAAAATTGTTATTTGGATGGAGAGTTGTCTCATTGGCACTCACACCACATCTTCCTATTTATTATCTACATGTATCATGTGTATTTCAAAGTGCAATTGATCACAAACAAAGCCAGGACTTATGGTAGTTTATACAGCCATTACAGGCATTTAACTTATTAAATAAATGGGAACTACTTTGAATCTTGCGCAGAATTTCATTGTATGCTCTGAAATTTATTTCTTACAATAAATTAAAATACATAATGATTTAAAGCATAATATATGCATCATGGCAGGGTTTGAAATTAGCAGGGGCCCACTCGCCAATGGCCCCTAAGATTTGTTGTGGGCTACTTAAATCTCTGCTTTTCTAAGTTTTCTTGTAAAGGACTATATATATGTGGGCTACAAAATTTAAGCTGTGGGCTACAAAATTTAAGCTTTGGGCTACAATTGCCAAAGTCTTAAGTTCGAAACAATCCCTGTTATATGTCTGAGCAAAGGCGTTGAAGAGTCAATGTAGAAAAAGTTGTAATACTGATAATTAACACCTTTAGTTATTACAGGCATATGATTTCTGTAATAACATCAGTGTTAACTATGTATGATTGGCAAACTATGAACTGCTACATCTTTCTAAGTTTAATATACTTATTATTAGAGACAATAATAATATCAATAGAACTTGTATAGTAAAGGATGTATATTGTCCCTTTTCAAAGATTTCATTAATTACTACATTAATAAGACAACCTTTAATAGTAATAAGTTTATTTAAAGGTTCAAAGAGTTTACACGGGTCACATACATGTAGTAATTTCCTCACTTTTAGTACAATGTCAATAAAGTTTATATGTTCCCAGCTCAAAATTTAGATGTGAAATACGTTTTCTACAGGTACAGCCAAATTTACTAATCAAATCTTTGTTTAAATGTATGAAAGAATTTAGTAAAAGTCTTGTTTTATTTGCTATAAAATCCCCTTTTTCTATTAAGTGCAATAAAACAACAAATATTGAAATTATGATTTGCACGAAGTTTCCCGTTGGCTTATGCTAAAATGGCCCATCTCTATATATTTGCTGTCTCGAGGTCTTGATACTATTGCAGTTTGAAAATTTCGCAATTTCATGGCTACAGAAGGGGTCATAAACCTTCTTCACAGATTATTTATTCTTTTTTGTCAGTTTAATATTTGGTGCTGAGACCACAGGCACTCGTCTCAGAAATTTGTTTTCCTATATACCTTTATATAACACAAGGTACTTACATGACTTAACTTGCGATTTAGAAAATTTCAGGTGGTGACGAAATTCTGTTATATGCCGATTTCTCGGTTGTCAACGGCACTAAAACGTGTTATTTCGTAAATCTAAGTTGATTTATCTTCACAAACGTGTATAACATGCCTACTTTTGTTGTCGGAATCATCCATAGCAATCCTACCCAAGGATGTCAATCGTAATTATTTCGTCTACCAACGATCGATTGGCAATAAACGTGTCATGTCTTGTATATATCTCGGTTTCTGATTGGTCAATTCTATGGGAAAGTCTAAATGATTCTCGGAGTTATCTGATCTTGTTTCATTTCATATGACTAGTCAAAAGAGAGTCTAAATGACATTAACGTCATGGGAAAATTTGTAATTTATAAGACATATACCACAAATAACACGTTAGATTTTTTTCATGGTATCTTATACAATTTTACTAACTGGATGATAAGTTCTATTCATACGAAAACTAACAGTTTTTTTCTGAAACAGTTTTTATAATTAATCATTTACTGCAAGATGTTTATTGCCAATTCCGTGTAGGTTGATGAAATAATTACGATTGACATACTTGGGTGGGATTTCTACGGATGATTCCGACAACAAAAGTAAGCGTGTTATACACCATTGTGAAGATAAATCAATTTAGATTTACGAAATAACAAGTTTTAGTGCGGTTAACAGCTGAAAAATCGTCACCACCTGACATTTTTCTCAATCGCGAGTTAAGGCCAATTAAAATTAATTGATAGATTTTCATCCTTGCCCGCCCCTCTGAAATCGTCCCACCCTGATTTTTTTATTTTGAAAAAATTACGATTTCCGGATTTTGTTCATTCCTGTTTCCGGAAACCGTCAAAAATTTGGTTTCCTTCCAAACTTCCTGTTTCAAATTTCGGTTTTCGTATTACTTCGAGTAATTAGAAAAGATTCTGCAGCTCTATAATGACAAAATCGTCTACAGAGAATAGAGATTGATTTCGAGAAGAGCATGAAATATTCGGGCTACAAGTAATACGCTGTGTCCAAGATGTCAATCGCGGCATGACACAGATTTCTGGGATTTAGAAAACCATTGATTTTTTCATTGATAAAATGAATTTGTGGCAGGAATTTTGGATTGTGAATTATATCCAAAGAGCAAGAATCGTGGAACACATTCGTACAAAACCATAACTGAATAAACAAAATGACGCAAGTACGAACTTGTTAGGTTTATGACAGTATAATTGAGTTCAAAAAGTAGGCAAACATACACTTAGATTAACCCACGCATGGCCTTTTTTTTGTTGACAAACAGCAAACACCTTCTGTCCCAATACCCTCAAAAGAGCCATTAAACATTTTTTTTGGTTAAGTTCATGTTTTACATATTAATTATATTTGCATCTTTAAGATGAATCATCACCTTTTGTTTTCAAAACTGTTTCATTTTATTCTGTACTCGTAATTCTTTAGTTGCTTATTTGTTTCATTTTATGGAGACAAAAAAATGGTCGTTTAAAAAGACACATAAATTAGGTGAAGGTAGTCCAACTGAAGAAAGCATTCTTCTTATATGTGTTTGCTGGTTAGGTTTCTAAAGCAGCAATTACACGTAGAACAGTGGTTGCCAATCAGAGATTTTTATTCATGTTAAGATTTGAAATATCATGTACGATTCCTTATACATGTATATACATGATATAAGCTTATTATTACACTTGCATAATTGAAGAACACGTCACTAGAGGGTTTCATAAGAAAAATAAAATTTAAAAAATAAAATCCAACACCCACCCCATTTTTTTCAAAAATTTGGATGAAAATCTACTAATTAATTTTAGTTGGCCTAGAAGTACATTGTGTTATATAAAGGTTTATAGGAACTTTTTTTTCTGAGACAAGTGCCAATGGATGAGACTATAGTATAGCTGAGACTACTATAACACTGTGTAACAGTGCGTACAATGGGAGGCAACTCTCATTGTACCTAATTGATAACGCCGTGTACTAGATTTGCCTCCCCTTGTTGCGTCATCCGATGCTTAGTTAGCATGTGGTTTTAGCAAAGAGCATGTTCCAGCCACATTTTATTATGTATTTGATTAATTTTTTTTATTTGATGACAATGCGATGGAAAATAAGAGAACTAGGAAACCTCCAGCTTATCTAAAGGATTTCACTTTACCTTCTTTTGATATGCAGAACGAGCTTTGCATCAGTTTACGAAGTTGGAGATTTAACCTCTGAACACGTGGTTCAATATGAGACTTTTGCACCAAAATCCGATAAAGCAAGTGTTAGCGTTCATCCAAAAATTCTTACGTCTACAAACACGGTGAATGAACTTGATAAAACAATTGAAGAATTAACAATTCAGAACAAAATATTGGAACGGGATCTGTTGTTGGCTGAACAAAACGCGCACCTTGTGGCTAAGAAAACTTTCGGTGTCGATAAAAAGACTTCATGTGATAAATCAGATAATGATAGGAATAATTGCCAAGCGAAAATTAAAGGTAAAGATTTTCCATATCTATTGTTCAAAGACAAACAAAAACGTAAAGCAGTTTCGGGTGAAGCAAGGGCCGCTAAGGATCGGGTAAAATACGATGTGCCATGGCCACCTGAACATGCCCAAACCAAATCATTGAGTTATTCTGATGAAGACTTCGGATTCGTACAGTTAGTTAGAGGTGAACTATTTATTATGCACAACATAGAAGAACAAGCCATTTCAATGCTAAGACAAAAGCATTTAATTATTCTGTTATATCTTGCCGAAAAATATCCTTTACCGAGATTAAGGATTTTCATGCCGAAGTTTTGCGTTCGGTGGAAAGGGGTCACAAACATTGGTCTCATACGTTTTCAGAAGAACAAGGCAGCACTTTCGTCTCCGTCCTTAAAATGGACCTTAGAGGAAGAACTGAACGATAATAATCGCAATCCAATTTGCTGCTCCTTCCAAGCAGCAACTAGCCATTCTGTGGATCAATTTTGAGACTATTAAGATGACAAATTTTTGCATCTATCGCTAATATTATAATTTTTTTAAATTTTTATATTACATATTAATGATGATATTGTGAAACCTCCTGCTATGTCAGGTGTGATGCTTCCCCTGTTGTTTTTTTTTTTTTTTTTTCAGGTGTGTACTATATATTATGAGTAACAACTCAAATATTTTGATATTATTTTTAAACCCCCTGCAGTGTCAGGTGTGTTTGCTTCCCCTGTTTTTTTCAGGTGTGTACTATACTTATGAGTAACAACTCAAATATTATGATATTATTTTTAAACCCCCTGCTATGCCAGGTGTGATTGCTTCCCCTGTTTTTTTTCAGGTGTGTACTATATTTATGAGTAACAACTCAAATATTTTGATATTATTTTTAAACCCCCTGCAGTGTCAGGTGTGATTACTTCCCCTGAATATTCAGGTGTGTTCTATATTTTAAGAGAGAGATCATATTCCCCTGCTAATGCGGTCGTGTTTTTGTGTGATAACTCCGAATATCATAATTTTGCAAAACTCTTGCAGTGACAGGTGTGATTGCTTCCCCTGTTTTTCAGGTGTGTACTATATGATATAAAAGAGATAATATTCCCCTGCAGATGCGGGCGTGTTACTGTGTATGATTATCCCCAAGTTCGTTTAGAATATCTTTGAGGCAGATATGTTTAGTAATATCATTATTTTTTTTTTTGTTCCTTGCATTATAAGCGAGTTATAAGTTCACCTAGACTAAGTAGTGTTTAATAGTGTGATCACTAGTGCCATGATTGTGTAGTGTAGAAGTCCCCCCTTTCCCTCCGCTGTATTTACAAGGGTGTCTATTTATGACTGAAATTATCCATATTTTTGTTAATGCCTTTATTATGCATGATGTAGCACTGATTTTGACACTGTTGTCAAAGATAATAATTACACATGAATTACAATGTTGTTGATGAAATTTTAGTTTTACATATTTGTCATTTGCTTGATTAACGAAATTATTATCATGTACAATGTCAAGCTGTATGAAGGGTATCCTTCTTCTCTTTTTTTTTTTCTTTTTTTTTTTCTTTCCTGTTTGGCGACTTCGTTTGGGTTAAGGTGCTTCATATTCACACTTGTTCATTGTTGCTTATTGATACCATGTTTGGTATAATTGTATATTATTGCATTATTATAATAAAGCACCTTTCGCCAAACACTATTAGTTGTCAATTGCGTACAATGGGAGGCAACTCTCATTGTACCTAATTGATAACGCCGTGTACTAGATTTGCCTCCCCTTGTTGCGTCATCCGATGCTTAGTTAGCATGTGGTTTTAGCAAAGAGCATGTTCCAGCCACATTTTATTATGTATTTGATTAATTTTTTTTTCCTTCCTTATAATTTATATTTAATCTTACCCAGATTGGGTTAAGGTGCTTCATATTCACACTTGTTCATTGTTGCTTATTGATACCATGTTTGGTATAATTGTATATTATTGCATTATTATAATAAAGCACCTTTCGCCAAACACTATTAGTTGTCAATTAGTCTCAGAGTATAGGTGTTGCTTTTTATTCGTCAAGATTTTTTTTACTTGTGATTGTCCCTTTTCCGTCATGAATTTCTAAATATATAGAGGTATTTAATGTACTTCAAACCTTGTTGTATTTCCTTCAAGCTGGCTAAAAGTGTTTCTACTTTAAAAGACATTTCCAAAGAAGTGCAGACGATTTTTGTATTGAACCTCCGGTCCAAAGGGAAATAACTACGTTATAAATCTATCATAAAACCAAATCAATATTTTAAGCTAAATTATGAAACAACGTACAGTAATTAAAATGATTACAGGTGCTACGGTACTCACGTTTAATAAACATTGGACACTTGCTGTGTTCACCCATAAAGAATGTATATTGCCCCTTTTGATGACAAAATCAATGTTTGGGCCAATGTAAACAATATTCAAATATCTTATTCAGTAGACTACATTGACCATTGATCATTAATATTGCTACCCTACTTGGATATCAACAATGATATATTCAGAAGACGATCTTGTTAATTTATTATTCCTGCTTATTTCTATATGTTTTTTTTTCTCAAATCCTTTGAATATCATCGGTACTATATCAAAAATCAATAGCCTCGGAGGTCATGATCAGTGGATTTTAGACGTGAATTAGAACTGTTTACACATCCACAATCTCTATAAAATGAAGTAATATTCTCATGCTTCTTTTAATTGGTGTATTCGATAATTTTAAAAGTGAAAGAATACTGCATGGTTTTGTGCATGTAACGTGATGTTGTTAATATCATACGGCTACAGCCGAAATTATGGAACGCCACTACTGCCTTGTGTTAATAATCAGCATTATACGCAGTGTTCCCAGCATTATATGAAGTGATCACAGCATTATATGTAGTGCTCACAACATTATATGAAGTGATCACAGCATTATATGCAGTGCTCACAGCATTATATGCAGTGTTCACAACATTATATGAAGTGCTCACAACATTATATTAAGTGCTCACAACATTATATTAAGTGCTCACAACATTATATTAAGTGCTCACAACATTATATTAAGTGTTCACAACATTATACGTTTGTTGTTGTATGATGAGATTGATGTATGATGAGATTTATGAATGATGAGATCATTCGGTAAACTTCGTTTTTTAGCGGAGATTACCGAATCCATAGTTGGTAAATAACGGTAATGCCCAGCAAACAAATTTAAAAAGTTATTAAAATCATGTTATCATAAGGTAGCATACAATATTTAAAACTGATTGAAATAAGTAAGGAAAAGATGAAACTGAGAGGTGAATGATTGAAGTAGTTCTGTTCGTCGTAAGAAATACGAATGGCAAAATTTAAGTTAAATAATAAAAAGTTTATTTAATGAAATATCGAAGGAAAATTTGTATGATATATTCTCGAGTTCATTTCCTACTGAAGAAATTTAGCAAGGTGCCACTTTATAGTCCGTACTCAGTTTTAAAGAGCTTAATTTCCTTTTAAATAAAACAGTCAGCTTTCTATAACACATAGGTGCCATATTACGCTAGCTTATATATGTCATGATAGAGTCATTTTTGGCATCGATTTTCAGAATTTTGCATTTTTACATGTATAAGTATCTAACAGATATGGAAAATGCAGTTTAAAGCATTTCACTGTAGGTGTTAGACATAACTTTACATCAATTATTCCATTTTTTTACAAGCTTTTTAGCACGGCAAGTACTAAGATTGTCTTCTAAATATGATCAGCAGTCTTATATAGAAATTTAAACTTTCATAGAAAAAATTACCCTTTCAAGACCCTGTTTAACATATTCATTTAAAGTTATCATCTCTTATGAAAATTGAGTTTGTGGGGGTGAATAAAACGTTTACTACGTTTGTTCGTCAGTTTGCACGGTACATATATATATAAAAGTGGTATGCTTGCCAATGAAACAACTTTCCACAAGAGACAAAATGACATCACAGAAATTTTAAACAGCTAAACGGCCACAGTACGACCTTCAACAATGAGGAAAGCCCATACCGGATAGTCAGCTATAGAAGGCCCCGAAATGATAAACGAAAAATATTCCTAATTTATGTACAAACAAACGATTGAAAAATTAACATGTATATATAACACATTAATTAACAAACGACAACCACTGAAATAAAGGCTCCTCCTGACTTGGGACGGCCACATATATGCAAAATGTGGCGGGTTTTAACATGTTAGCGGGATGTTGGTATCCTCCCTCTAACCTGGGACAGTGGCGTAACAGAACAACATAAGAACGAACTATGAAAATCAGTTGTAAAAGGCTTGTTAGTTTTCTCGTTTGAATTGTTTTACATGGTCGTATCGGGGCCTTTTATAGCTGACTATGCGGTATGGGCTTTGCTCATTGTTGAAGGCCGTACGGTGACCTATAGTTGTTAATGTTTGTGTCATTTTGGTATTTTGTGGATAGTTGTCTCATTGGCAATCATACCACATCTTTTTTTTTTATATTAACTCATTAGATTGGTACAAATATAAATACATATGATCTAACAAGAAAATAGAGTGAACGTGCATGTGGGCGGGTACTTGTATATTCCAATAAAAAGACTGATCTGAGAGTATATATAACTAATATAGTACCATGCTGTTGATTAAAAATAACATCACTCCAGACCCTTTTGTTTTCCACATAATTAATATTGCCAATAATTAAGAAGTTCGGGGTCGAATAGATACCAATAATATATTCACCTGTTAACTATTACATTATCTGTACGTTCCGCATCTGACAGGAGTACCACGCAACGCTGTATTTAAGATTTTGCTATATACACGGGTCGTAATCACAGGGTTGAAACTACTTAATTCAATCATTGTCACATTGTTCCCGATTGTAGTACTTTTAAAATCAGTATGACTTTCTAAGATGACAATACGAATAATAAAAATCTGGACTTACAATAATGCGTATAGGTACAACATGTACAGTTTTCAATTTGTTAGACGTAAAACAGCGAATCAAAGATTCAATTTTATTCATAACTCATAAAGGACAAAACTGTTGATTAAAAAATACTCCTTTCCAGAGACTTTTGTTTTCCAAACAAAATCAATAATACCAATATTAAATTGACAAGTTCCAGGTCGACGGATTCAAACAGAAAGATGTTAAAAGCAGAAAAAACTTCATCTTACAATCGGCATGACTTTATCAGATGACAATACCAATACTCAAATAAGGCTTACGCATAGTTATATTCTTTAATTCAGTCACAGACCCGCGATATCACGGATGTGTTCTAGTAAATATATATACATATTAATTTGTGAATATGGTGAAACTAATCCTCAAAATAAGTTTAAAATGCCCTGGTGTGGAATAAACTTGGGTTAAATTGATCATACTTCTTAATTTACTTATTTCAATCCGTTTTAAATATTGGATACTGCCTTAAATGATCACATATATAATAATAACTGTTTAAATTTGTTTGCTGGGCATTGATTTACCGTAATTTACCAATTATGGATTCGGTAATTTCCGCTAAAAACGAAGTTTACCGAATGATCTCATCATTCATAAATCTCATCATACATCAATCTCATCATACAACAAAAAACGTATAATGTTGTGAACACTTAATATAATGTTGTGAGCACTTAATATAATGTTGTGAGCACTGCATATAATGCTGTGAGCACTTAATATTATGTTGTGAGCACTTAATATAATGCTGTGAGCACTTAATATAATGTTGTGAGCACTTAATATAATGTTGTGAGCACTGCATATAATGCTGTGAGCACTTAATATAATGTTGTGAGCACTTAATATAATGCTGTGAGCACTTAATATAATGTTGTGAGCACTTAATATAATGTTGTGAGCACTGCATATAATGCTGTGAGCACTTAATATAATGTTGTGAGCACTTAATATAATGCTGTGAGCACTTAATATAATGTTGTGAGCACTTAATATAATGCTGTGAGCACTTAATATAATGCTGTGAGCACTGCATATAATGCTGTGATCACATCATATAATGTTGTGAGCACTACATATAATGCTGTGATCACTTCATATAATGCTGTGAACACTGCGTATAATGCTGATTATTAACATAAGGCAGTCGTGGCGTTCCATACGAAATAGTCCGGATGTTTATGCAATCATAGTTAAGGGTTCATGATAATGCAAACGAAAGAAGCCTAGAATCGCATGATCAGTTAGGGAACGACCATTTACCTTTAAAAAAAGGGAGTATGTTGGGTTTTTTTTTCCCCAAAAAAAGTATTCTAATCACCAATTTGATAAAAAAAAAATTGGTTAAGCAGATGACAAAAAAAAACTATTCTGATTCCAGATATAGTGTTTCAAAATTTTAAATGATTGATTGGATTGAAAGCGTCTAAATCCTAAATAAAAAATGTCCACCCTCTACAAATTTCTGACTTCTAAATAAAAAAAAATACCCCTCTCCTTTTGAAGTTAAATGGTTGCTCCCTAAATGGATATCAAGAAGTTTGTCAGGTTGGGCAGTTGCAATTTGGTGTTGACTAATATTTACAAGACCCTTGGTTACACGGTTATCAGACTTTCTTATCCATACACGATCATACACCGATATACTTGAAGAGTGTAGAAAGTTTGTTAACACACTCATATTCAAATTCCATCACATTTATTAAAATAAAACATACCAGTTTTGACTATACATGTACTATGGAATAAAAATGAAAAAAACGAGGAGCAGTGACCGTATTGTTTATATTGGATTTATATCGTGTCTTCTCTCTTTAATATTAATTTAAATCCGCATCCGATCAAACTATTTAAGGGCGGTTCGAGTCATGTTTTAAAGATAGGAGTGACCTACAACCCAGAATAAAGGAGAGGGGTCGAACAATATGTCCCCATTCCAAAGCATTAATCGTCAGAAAAAGAGGTTCCAACCCCTGGAACCCCGAATCCGTCACTGCTTTTTATATTAAATACATGGTAATACTGTATTGTTACATTGTAATTTAAGCAAAATTAATACCCTTCTCGAGAATGATTAAATCTAATTTAATTAAAAGGTTTAGAAATTGAAAAGTCTGTCGTAGTTTTATGAGTTATGACCTATTCGTATTTCTAGTGGAGAAAACATGATTCCAGCCCATGTGTAAATGAATCTCTAAATACTATATAGTAACAGCTTTTGTTTGTATGATCCAACACGCAAATGATAAAAACTCAATCATTTCTGATGTGTCAACGATTTCTGTGAAGCATACAGAATAAAGAAGAATGGTGTTTGTTTATAAGATAACTGCTCTTATAATTGTATTCTGCTTATTTGACTGTAAGTATACATACTTAATGTTACTCAGATATTTTTATCAAAGAGATAAACTTTCCTGTAAAGACAGTCGAAATCACTTTGTCATGAGTACATCACCACGCATAGTCTTTTAAAAACCTGCTGTGTCCCGACGGCACGACCAGTGGCAGTTCAAAAATATCGTCAGACGTCAGAGCAATCTCAGACTACTCCACACCTTGTTTGTACTTGAACGGAACGCTACATTGTTGACCAAAATTTATTTTGTTTCGACCAGTTGTCATTGTAATTGTTTAAAGCCTCGGTCACACCTTACCGGATAGCACAAACGGACGCCTAACGGATGAAAATAAAAGTTGTCCGTTGACAAAATTGTTATCCGTTGGGAGTCCGTTGATGTAATGACCGAATAAAACGGACGTGTAACGGATGCATAACGGACACACACCGGATATGCAACGTACGAGAAACGGACACGTACCGGACAGAACGGATGTCGAACGTACATCCAACGGACGAGTAACGCATAAAACGGACACCTTACGGAAGCGTACCGGATAAAACGGATGAACAAGATATACGGAAAAATCAAAGGCGACAATAATGATACACATAAATTGCATAAATATCCAAAATATTTCTGTGTAACTGGTTTTGGTTTGTTCTTCAAAATTCCGCCAAAGGGCAGTGTCTGGCCTGAATAAGAACTGCTTGATCGTGAAGACGTGCCTATACTCTAAGATCGATTAATAATAAGAATTCATCACCTTAAGAAATCTGACATACCAATAATTGGCATTTCTGACGCGAAATTTTCAATTGGCATTTATCCGTTTCAGATCCGTTCATCCTCCGTTTTATCCGTTATACGTCCGGTAGAAGTCTGTTTCTCATCCGTTCAACATCCGTTTTATCCGTTAAACGTCCGGTAGAAGTCCGTTGGTTAATTTATCTTCCAGATCTCCAACGGATGTATAACGGACACGTAACGGATACAAAACGGAAACGAAACGGACGAGTACCGTACAAAACGGACGCCTAACGGACATGTTATCCATTGGACGTCCGTTCAAAGTTTTGAACATGCTCAAAATTTTCCACCGGACAGAACGGACGTCGACGGATAAAACGTACGCTTAACGGACATGCAACGGATATAGACGGACGTCTAACGGATAAGAACGGACGTCTTACGGACATGAACGGATTGAAAAAAAAAATTATCCGTTAGGCGTCCGTTCGAGCTATCCGGTAAGGTGTAACCGAGGCTTTATCAAGTAAAGTACGCTGGTAGTGCAAAATAAGTTCTAAGTTGAAGCCATTCATCATTCTCATTACAATATTATATTTTAATTGACTCAATATTACCAAAGGCCTCAATCTCATAGGTCAAAATATATTATAAGTTATGTCCTCGTACACTTTTACTTCTTCAAATCAAACAATTTGTATGCAAGTAGCTACATGTATAAGGATAGGGGATACGTCACGAACAGGCAATACAAAAAAACATAAGTTCAATAATTACACACTCCAGGCCTGTAAGTGACATAAAGACCGACAAACAGCAGTTTGTAAAACAAAAACAAACATTAGAATGTTTGGTACCATTTAAACGTTTAATCCCGCTGCAATTGTTTGCACCTGTCCTAAGTCAGGAATCTGATGTTCAGTGATTGTCGTCTGTTTTAATATGTGGTTCATAAGTATTTCTCGTCTCTCATTTCTAAATAGATTAGACCGTTGTAATTCCCGTTTAAATGGTTTTAAACTAGTAATTTTGGGGCCATTTATAACTTGCTGTTCGGTGCGTGTTGAAAACCGTACCTTGACCTATAATGGCTTACTTTTATAAATTGTGACTTGGATGGAGAGTTGTCTCATTGGCACTAACACCACATCGTCCTATATCTACTTAAGATTGATCAACACAAACCCCATCAAACACTAGGTTGAACTCAGGTGATCCTGAGGGGCCACCAGTTCCTGTTCCCCTAGTAGCCCGTCGAGTAATTCTTGTAAAAAAAAGAGGCGAAAGATAACAAAGGGACATTCAAACTCATTATTCGAAAATAAACTGACAACGACACGTCTTACAAAGAAAGGGGTCTCTTTTGGAGAGTTGTCTCATTGGCAATCATACCACATCTTCTTTTTTATAAACAGCTAGACAAACAGCAGTTTACAAAACACTGCATAAAAAACTAGACGAAATAATTACGATTGACATACTTGGGTGGGATTTCAACGGATGATTCCGACAACAAAAGTAGGCATGTTATACACCATTGTGAAGATAAATCAATTTAGAGTTGCGACATAATAAGTTTTAGAGGGATTGACAGCCGAAAAATCAGCATATAACGGAATTTCGCCACCGGCCGACATTTTTCTAAATTGCGTTTGAGTTCCTTGTGTTATATAAAGGTATATAGGATTTTTTTTTTCTTGTATTGTGTTTTGCATTAATATTGTATTGGTATCACTATCTCTCCTGAGGGAGGCTAATAAAAATATATAAAGATATATATATATATCATCTTGAAAACTATAGTTTTGGCCCATACAGTTTCCTTTCAACAAAAAAGTCTAGTGTGGTGTACCAATGCAATGTTATGCACAAATTCTAAGTGAGAACAATTCGAACATACAGATTTCATAAAGCGTCTATTTGTTTACTTGGCTATCGCCCATGTTAGCTATCCAAGTCAAATATACATGTAGATAAACACTATGATATTTAACCACATTTAGAACAGTAATCACAAATTCGACAAATTATTTCTGCTAGTAGTTCATAATGACATTTATTTGGGGAATCAAAGTGTGTCAAAATATAAAGGTCTAACTAATTAATATTTCGACTTACAAAACCATATTTATCATGACTGTAATATTTATTTCTGTCTATGAAGAAATAACATAAAAAATGTGGTGCACACTTAACAACGTGCGTAGCGGGTTATTTAACAGCGTGCACCACATTTTTTATGTTATTTCGAATAGACAGAAAAAATATTACAGTCATTTCTTATAATTTAATTCTAATTTCCATTTTAAACCGTAGAAAACCATGAAAAAACGTTAATGACGTCACGGTCACATGACTAAATTATGTATATGGGCTGATAACAAAATAACGTCAGCCAATCAGAAGACGCGTTACATCCAAAATTTAATTATTCCTGTATATCAAGCAAGTTAAACTCTTGTTTTTTATTATAATTTATAGTTTTCAGAACATGTTGTTTTCGTTTTGATTTGGTTTTGTAAATTTCTTTTTCGTTCGGTTCTTTAATATTCCGTTTCGCACTTGTCACAGGTATCAACATTTTAGTCCTTTAATTTACCCCTTTCCTATGGGCGTATGACATTTGCACCGATTTTTAAAATTTTCATTCTTTCATTTGCGCCGATTTCATTTTTTCATTTGCGCCGATTTTATATTTGCTCCTAATTAGATTTACAAAAATGTACAGGTAAGTTAATACTTGCACATGTACTATACCATTGGTAAAATATTGTTATAAATTTTGTTCAATAAGTTAATTTTGATTGCACACTTAAACGAGCCGAGGAGCCAATTCTTTAATCATCGACGGTCATACATATCGGAAGGTCAAAAAATATCTTACTGATGTACCATAAAATCGTGTAAAGCTAGAGACACCACGGATTCAGCTAATGCTACTATACTGTCAAACCACAGAACGAGCATAAACAGTTGGTAGATGATCGAAAGACAAAGGCTAGAGAACTACGTGTACGGTCAAGGAAAAAGTCTGGAGTCGAGATGTATCTAGTAGGCCTTCTTCCACCTCCCCGTGGTGAGCACGGGACAACAGTTATATACATGTTATGATTGACAATTCATAACATTTGTACTACTGACTCAAAAATAAAAAAAAAATGTTTTATTTTTTATTTTTTAATCTTGCTCTTTCATCTTTAATCTATATATATATATATATATATATATATATATATATATATATATATATATATATATATATATATATATATATATATATATATATATATATATATATATATATATATATATATATATATATATATATATATATATATATATATATATATATATATATATATATATATATATATCTTTATTCTCATCACCAAATACATAGGTACAGAGAAGACATGCATGTATAATACAATATATTAACTACATAAACATAAATATATAATATATACAACAACAACAACAAAGACAAAAAGAACTTATTCAGGAGGACACACTCACTTGTTTATAATTCGTATAAACTTACATAAATTAATGAGATCTGTCCTATTTGTAGACGACATAATTTCAGTAAATACTATAATATTTGGCCTTATACTAAAATTTCGATTTATAAATTTATTTCTCTCTTAGACCTGTAAAATGTGAACAATTAATAATGTAATGAAATTCATCTCCAATATCTAGCTTACATAAATTACACTTTCTTTTTTCCCTTTCTATATTGTACCATCTTCCAAGTTCGACTGGAAGTTTATGGTTACATATTCTAAATTTACATAGTGTCAAATCTTTTTCGTCTAAAATATTAAAATATTCTTCAAAACACAATATATTCTTAAAAATACGATAATTCAAGGCTTTGGAACAGTTTTGAATAGTCTCGTTCCATGTTTGTTTGAATTGATCACACAATCTTACTCTGATATTATATTTCAACCATACATCATTTAAAAAGAGCTGTGTGTTCCAGATATAAGAAAATCCACATTCATCGAATATATTTTTAACACATATTAACCATTTAAAATCTATGTGTTTAGTACAATACAAGTGGTACAGTAGCTTATAAATAATACATGAATACTTTGACTGCTTTCCCATGATTAATTTAGACCAGTAGGATATCATCCTTAATTTTACATCAATAGAGAGTGGAAAACGTCCTAGCTCACCGTATATCATACAGTTTGGAGTGGAAGATTTCAGATTTAGGAGCAACTTACAAAATTTTAGATGAACCTTTTCGACAATATCACAGTTGCTGAATCCCCATATGTCTGATCCATATAAAAGAACAGGTTTTACTACTCTATCAAAAGATCTAACTGACAAGAAACTGATAGGCTATGAAATTTCCCCCTTTTTAGTATCTCATACATCGCTTTTGTCCCTTTTTCAACTTGTGATTTAATCGCCTTTTTATAATTTCCCGTTTTTGTCAATAAGATACCCAAATAACTAAACTCTTGAACGATTTCAATTTCTTGTTCATCTAAAACAAAGTGTAAATTGTCCGGTAATCTTCCATATGAAAAACATAATATTTTGGTTTTGGATACATTTACTTTTAATTTCCAGTAGTTACAGTATTCATTAAAAAAATCTAACTGTATTTGAAGATCTTGTGGTGTTTCAGACATCAAAACAGTATCATCAGCATATAGTAATAAAATGATATTGAGAAATACATCAAGTTCATGTTCTAATTCTTCTGTAACTGTGAAAAGGCCCTTACAGTTTTTTGTTTTAAAAAAAAATTCCAAGTCATTTAAAAAAACTGCAAACAAAAAAGGGGACATATTTTCCCCTTGCCTTACCCCATTATTACACGGAAAATAATCAGACTTGCTGTTATTAAAGATAATATTTGATTTAATATTTTTGTACATACTTTGAATCACATTTAACATTTTCCCATTTACATTGTTTAACAATAGTTTATGCCAAAGTCCATCCCTCCAAATTTTGTCAAAAGCCTTTTCAAAGTCTATAAATGCACAATAAAGTTTTTTCTTTCTTTTCTTCAGAAGTTCAAACAAAGAATGTAATATAAATAAATTATCCATAGTGCTATAGCCTTGCCTAAAGCCACATTGTGTTTCATTTAAAATTAGGAAATCGTCAGAATATTTGTTCAAACGCGCGGTTAGAACAGCCGTAAACAGTTTACCCAAACAACTGACAATGGTAATTGGCCGAAATTTTTTTATTCAAGAATAAAGGAGACCGAAATAATCCGAAAAATTTTCGGCCAATTACCATTGATATTACCAACTAACTAACTCTCTGGTACAAATCCGGTATCAAATATCAAATTAAATAATGTTTCATAAATATCGATAAGCTGGTTTGAAGTTGCTTTTATGTATTCATTTATAACAGCATCTTCACCACCAGACTTATCGTTTTTCAAATTTTTAATACATTTCAAAATTTCTCCTTTTTCTATATACAAATTCAAATCATAATTAAGTTGATTTACCTGGTCTTCATCGAGAGGTGGTAAATCAGCTATATTATTATCCGTCGGAGAAGCATTAAGATCCTTAAAGAAATCAAATAATTTCTCTATTGGGATATCCGGTTGTTTTTTACGCTTTCCCTGGTTAAGTACTTTCGGCAGAGGTCTTACCTATAATTAAAAATGAAAAATAACATGGACTTGGATTATGAGTTGTCTCATTAGCACTCATACCACATCTTCTTATATCTATTCACCTGTATTTTACCTGTAAAAATATCGACGCAAAGGGAAAAAAAATCGGCGCAAATGAAAGAAAAAATCGGCGAAAATGAAATGCAAATCGGCACAAATGCAAAACGCCGTTTCCGATATAAAAAATCAAAATAAAAACATTCAAACATTAAAAAATTAAAATGATCAAAACTGTACTTTCAGCTTAGTATTAATAAAGTTTTCTTAAATATATTAACTATTACATTTAAAAACAGAGTTTATGATTTTAAAATTTAAAAATATTTGGTGAAAGTTTCAAAATTAAGAAATCAAATTATAGTTTGTGAATTTTGATATTGTAAAACTTTGATAAAAAAAAAATGAAAAAAAATGAAAACTTTTTAGAACTTTGAATTGATGAGTATAACATGGACCCAGATATTATTATTTGTAGAAGGTATAAGAAGTATGCACCTTTTCCCCTTTGCAGTATTTGCTGTATTTTCATTCATTTATAAGGAGACGATCGTATAAATAACGGAGCTTCAATTTATTGCCTATTGGGACTTTGGTAGTCGGTACCAAGGCGAACGGTAAAAATAATTTTACAAAAAAGGAGGATAAAAGTTAAGCTTCTGACTCTGAAAACTGGTGAAAATGAATATTCCGTCCTAAAAAAAAAACACTTTTTGACCCCTTTTTACCTATTTGTTTTTAATGTATATACGATGTCACAGAGTCGAGGGTAAGATTTCCGCGGAGGGGAGAAAAAATATATATCTACTCCTTGCTATTATATAATATTACGCGGAATATTCCCTTAAGATCCCTTAATGTTATGTAAGTTTCGCGAATTATCGCAATCTTCAAAATGCCATTCTTTCAGTGTAGGTAATTATACTCGTTCAATTTTACATTTGGATGAAGTTTATGTAGAAGAAACGCGCGACCGGCATTATCAGCCTCGTATCTTTAATGAGTGTTTAATTACATATACTTTTTTAATATATAACTAAAGGGAAACAACCAAAATTTTAACTTCATTGAATGGCATTCTAGAATATTTTGAGGTACCACCATGCCATCTTTGGACAAAAACACTCTTCATTTTAAAAGAATATCGTTAAATGCCAGGATTGTAAACGTCATTCTGAAAAGCAGACCTTGAGCTAAGCTGATAAACTGGAAATCTCCCATTCCATTTTCCCAAAAGAAATTACCTTTATCTAAACCGGTAAGCCACACAGTCATTGTAATGTAGTTAACAAGAATAGGAGTTAAAATTAAAAACGGTTGTGTGCACAACAATTTGTTCAAACAGCATGTAATGGAAATGTCCTCACTTTTCAAATTTCGTCGAGTTTTCTTGAATGTTTTTAACGCTTCCTATGATATACAATTTTAAGTTAATGTTTCAGATGCAGAACTTCACAAGTGTAACCTTGGTTGGCATCCCGGATACGCTGGCAACTGCTACCTTTTCAGTCGGTTTAGTGCACCTTTCTACAGTGCAATGGTATGTTTGATGACAAGCAATCGGTTCACATAACGGCAAACCAAACAGCCATTATGTATACATGTTACAGTGAATTTGTATAATTACATAATTCCTGATTTTCAGGGATTATGTAGAATCACTAAAATCATTATTGATGATATATACTTCCTGAAAGTGACCAGTGATTTTACATAATCACTGAACATTTTAATAATTATTCTACAGATTCCCTAATATGATTTCAAGGATTATCAATAATTAAAAGATCCTTTGTTTGGTAAAAAAAAAATAAAGTATAGACCGTTATCATCATTTTATTTTTTTATTCTTTGAAAGATTGAGTGAACAGTTTTCATTCCTGATCTTCTACTACAAGTTTAATCTTAAGTGAACAGTTTTTTCCAGTGATATTTGATTCAAATGTTAAACCTAATCATTTCACAATGAGAAAACTAATGCAACTAAGTGTACAGAAAAACAGGTAGAACGTATGATCATCAGATCATTAGATCGAACAAAACTTTAGAGGAGGCCAACATTGGTCGTAATGTTCTGATACCAATTCCACATGTTGACAGAGAAAAAGGAGACCCAAAAACATAATGGCAATTGTTCATCAAAAGACTGAAAAATGATATCGCTTGGCAAAAGAAACATGGTATCCTACTCAGATCATATGCAAGAAGCCAGTTCGAGATTGCTGATTCCCTTTTTTGATCTGTACTGAAAACTTTCATATCCATTAGACGTGCCGTAAAATCAGATTCATTATGTGAAGGACAAATTTTTTTTTATATGTGGATGTTATGGAAAAAACAGATGTGAATCCAATAGATGTGCATGTAGAAAAGCAGGGCAAACGAGCAATAGTCGATGCCATCCAAATTTAGTTTAAAAAAATGATTGATTTTTAAATATTGTACTTGGGATCTTAAAATACTGTTTAAGGTGCCAAACATTTGAAATTCATTGTGCTCATCATTTTTATATATTGTGCTTAACATTAATTTAATATATTGTGGTTAACATTTTACAATGTATGTGTATAATGATGTTTTAATATGATTCTATAGAATAAATTATTCAATTTTATTCATTTTCTTTATATATGAAACTAATTCTTCATTTCAGTTATTATGCATAATCCCAGATGTTTTTTCTAGTGATTATACATGATCCCTGAAATTGTTAGTGATTATATATATAAATTATATAATCCCTAAATTGACCAGTGATTCTACATAATCCTGAAAATTAATTTTCAGGGATTGTACATAATCACTGATTATACAAATTCACTGTAAAATACACACAAACATATGTAGTGACTTTTCTGCTTATTTTTTATTTCCAAATCTATACACTGTATACAATAAAGTCTGGTGTCCTTGACAAATGGTGAAATATTATTTTGACATATTACAGATATTACATACATGTCAAACCACAATACACCTGTTAAGCACGTTATTCCTAAAATGATATTTAAATGACAAACATGAAATTATATATATATAATATATTGTAACGTTTTCGCTCTGTGTTGCTATAGCATTTTCGTTACCCTGAAGTGAAACTCTGACCCACTGACAAAACTAGACAATCCGCCAGACAAACTAATACTCGGCAATAAATACTGTTTCAAATGACTGCTCCTTTGGGTTAACTCAACCCTGAATCCAATAGGTATTTTAAAAGATGCGTTGTTTCAGAAGACAGAAATAAATAATTCGTTTAAAGTTAATGATTTAATGAAGTGTTACTATGATCAGTTATAGATATGTATTTCAGACAATTTCAATATTGACAATGTATCTCTTTTTACATCAGATCAACACAATAAATAACACTTAAATAGTATGCAAGCTAGTGAGTACTCTGGTCAAGTTCTATATACACATGTATTAAATAAACAATCTTATTAACAAGTAATTATAGAAATCTCTATAATTATATAAGTTATGTCGACTTCTCAAATGTATAAGTTACGGCTTCGTAATATATATGTAAAGAATCGTTAATAATAACAGTTTCTATACTATTGGTATATCAAGTAAATAATACAAGAATAACTTTAACTGTTACTTTCTCTAAAGAAAGTACTATATTGACGTCTTATTTGAATAGTGACTTTAAGACTCGAGACTGCGTCGGTGAGTCTCTGTATAAAATATGGAATATTTTATATTTCTGACTTTTCTGTACTTTTCAGTATATAACTTTTTGTACGTCTAATGATCTCTAATCTTTAGAGTCTCTTATAATATAAAAATATAAATCTATAATTTACATAAAGTAAAACTCTGACAAAATATTTCCTAACCTTTTTAAAAATGCAAGACTCAAATTGTAGTTACAGTGAAGAAAGGATTCATTATTAGGCTTGTGATTGTTAGCAACCTTTTGCCACGGTAGTCCGATCACGACTAACGCGCTTAATGGTAGTGCAATATATATACAACAAAAAGACTTAAAAGACTTCATATTGACGTCAAAAGCGACTCGAAAGACTCTATTTCAACGTAATATTGCCGTTCACGACAGTGCACTTTGACGGTTTACGGTAAAGCGACTCCAGTAAACATGGCGGACATTACAAGGAAAGAGAGAGACTCTGAGTCTCTAGAAACTTGACCAGGTTAACTAATTCACTCAATATAATTATATATAGAGATTAAAACAACATAATACCATCATCAACAAATATAGTATGAAATTCAAAACAGTGTAGCTGTGGCCATTGATTGACCGATCAAAATCATCCATTGACTGGGACAATTTACGTGAACGTTTGTCTGTAACAACCACTGTTCATGACGTACCTACGATAGACATTTAAACTGTGGGGTCAACAAAGGTTTCTTAACGCCTTTAATTATAAAATAATTCGAAAAATTAATCAGGAATAACCTTTGTGTTTTGATTTATATAATTGATATAAATCAAAATATCGTGTTATTTCTGATTAATTTTTCGAATTACTTTATTTAGGTGTTGAGAACCTTTGGTGACCCCATAGTTTAAGTGTCTTTAAAAAGTACATAGTGAGCATTGGTCGTTACATACAAACGTTCACCTAAATTGTCCCAGTCAATGAATGATTTTAATGTGTCACTCAATGGCCACAGCTACACTGTTTTGAATTTCATACTATAAAGGTAGGTTCAGTATAAGGAAATTCACACAATTTACACTACAAAAATAAATAGGCGACTCAGTTTCAGGTGGGACTTGACGTTATTTTTATCTTTGCTCAAGTTACTGTTCATAATAAATATCTAAGATAACTTATTCGAATAAAAAGAAACATATTCAAAAATTTATAAGTATCCAATACGGTTTAAACAGAGATTTAACTTGATATAAAGTGAAAAGGGGGAGGGGACACAAACTGTTGAACAACGAGGCCGAAATCCGTTACAATATGATGACAAAAATATAGGTTTTAGGTGTTGGTAATTGAATGATTACGATAAAATCAACAGCAACACTTATACGAACTTCTGCTTTTTCCTGATGAAATGTTGTGCGGGTATCAGGCGTGTCAAGGAAATGCCTTGAGTTCATTGAGCAATAATAAAACTTTAATCCAAATTTAAAACCATGTACAACATATAGGATATGCACAATGTTCATCATGAAATGACATCTAGCACCATCAGGTTGTGGGAAATTTATTCATGTGATACCTTTAACCAGTAATATATAGAGATTAATACATGGCCTTTTCCATATCAGCCTGGGTATCATCCCGAGACCCCCATATCAGCCCGAGACGGAGTCGAGGTGCTGATATGGGTCGAGGGATGATACCCAGGCTGATATGGAAAAGTCCATGTATTAATCGCTTTATCATATACTTCCGACAATAGTTTTATGTAAGGCAAATAAACTAATGCAATAACTAAAACAGTCAAACACTTTATAAAGAAAATTAAAATTATGAATCAAATATACTATAGTTGTCCAACAACAGCATCATTAACTCCTTATATATTTATGGTAACATTTCCTATAGAGGCATTTTGAAACATTGAAAATTTGGAAGAGTTTTACGATCATTACTACTCATTTTATGTTTGTTGTACTATAAAATGATTCATAATTGTCAATGGCATTTGTTATGCCCGTGTCACACTGTCCCGATTTTTACGCCGATGGCAACACGATTATTGAAATTTTCAAAATCGGGACTGATCGTATCCAGATCGGGCTATTCGTAGTGCCATCTCTAACCATCGAAGAACCATCGGCCACTTTTTCTAGCCTTCGGGGACAACTTCGGGAAGGGTTCTAAATTTTTTAACATGTTAAAAAATCCCCGAAGGTGCGTCCGATGTTGAGGGTTCGTATTGAGTTCGTATCACCATCCTCACCATCGTAATGTCACCGGGAATGCATCTTTGAACATCGTATTGGAATCGTGTTTCCATCGTTTCCATCGGGCAGTTTTGACATTACGATGACTTCACGAATGAATCACGAAGCTACCCGAAGGTCTTACGATAGCAACACGACTTCGTGAAGACCTCGTAATCCCGTCGTGTTGCCATCGAATAAAAGTACGAAGGCGACAAGATGAAACTACGACGGCAATAAATCAAGCTAAATGTAAGTAAATTTTCGCGCTAAAATACATTTAAAGTGCCATGCGCGATATGCACTGGTCAGTCTAAGACGACACTTAAGAAAGACGTTCACAAAACATGGAGCTCATATCATATGATTCTATGAGAACAAGAAAGGCGACAGCGTTGTTTCTATTAATTCAAATGGAACAAGAAGAGCAGATATTACAGGCTCAGGATTTACTTTTACAAGTAAAATATTATTTTTTGTCAATTTTTCATATCAAGTAACATAATGAAAATCATAAACGCGCCTTGTACACCAACACTGCAGGTACACGTATATAGGGAAACCAACTTTTTCTTCATTATTCTGATTTTTTATGTATCATCTGAGTTGTTGTCACACGAATGTTTACTCCATAACCGTTTTGTTTTCTATATGTCATATTTTGCGGCATTTGTTGCTTTCCCCACATCCTTCCTTTTGTCTATATTATTATGATATTCTCCTGGAAAGAGCTCTTTTTGAATAAAAGGGATCAACGAACCCATTACCTTACCTTTAAGATAGATCAGTAAACATGGGCATAATTATGGGTGATTATTCAGTCTAGTGCACACATTTTACAGTTCAAACAAGCTGTACACGACGTCTTTTAGACATCGTATGGCCATCGTATGGCCATCGCGCAATCATCGTAATCCATCGTGTAGCCTTCGTAATCCATCGTGTAGCCTTCGTGATCCATCGTGTAGGCTTCGGCTGAGATATGAAGCTTAAATACCCGTCTTCGGTTAACCTTCGTATGTCCATCTTTTGTTATCGTATATAATTTCGGCACCATCGTATAGACTTCGTTATTCATCGTACTTGCTTCGGTCACTTTTTGGTATTTTAACGAGATCGGGACCAACTTCGTACGAACTTACAATTTTCGCATTCGGGTGTCAATCGTATATAAAAATCGGGACAGTGTGACGCGGGCATTAGCAAGTATTAAACTATCCCTACAAAAGTTCCCGTAAATTTTGACGTCGTCATAAAAAACATCTGACGTCACAATGGAAAAGTAAACAACCGATACCGGAAACACCGGAAGTAACTTGCACGAGAGGCAATTATTATGGGTTTTGTGCACGAGATGCACCTGATATGGGTTATCAGCCCGGGTGGGAAATTATGGCTTGTGTACTTCCGCTCATTACACATATGCAAAAGCTATCATATCAATGCTAAGTATATGATAAATTCAGTTATCTCATATGATCAATAAGTTGCTGATATTTCAATTTTGAAATCATTTTGCCATTTGTGAACATCGATGTTGTGTTGAAACAAAAGGTTTATTCTGGCTATTCCTACATTTTGAATTAAAATAGTAAAATTTTATGTTCCCAGAATTTGTATGTAAACAATGGGACTATATTAGCGAGAAGACACCAAACAAAAAACTCGACACTCAATCAGGTGATTTAATTATAAGGGGTTGCGTTGCTTCTTTAGCTTTTCATTGAAAAACGTTGGAAATACGAATTTATTCTTATGACATTGTTATTATATATAAAAAAAATATTATTCTATTAATATTATAAAACTTTAGAATAATTCTTCATGTATACTTTCAGAGTTTTTGCAAAACGATTGGTGGAAAATTGGTCGAAATTGACAATTATTGGGAATATCAGACACTACTCAGAATGGCAAGGAATAGAAGTAAGATTTTCGGAGCGATGCATACATATATATATATATATATATATATATATATATATATATATATATATATATATGTGATTCTATTATCTTCTATCAAAATTGTTTTCACATTATTATAAGGGAAAATTAAAAGTTGAAAGCATGCTAAAAATGATATTACTCGAAAATACCGTTTATCAGTTCCCATATGCACATTCCCAATAATCCTTTCTTTATAAATTTCTCTTATTCTGATTAATTTTATTACGCTTTTGACCAATTTATGACATCTATATCTCTGTTGTATATGTAAAGTTTCGCTCGTTAATGTACTGAGGATATCCCAGTCATTGAAATGTGAGATGTTAATGAACACACGTGCATGCTTCTGAAAGGTTGGAATCCCACATCAAAATAGGACATATTAGCGCTTTGGAATTATGAAATTACGATGAAAACATGTTCATTTTGCAGCAACAATCGATTTGTGAATTTTTCCAGAAGAAGAATAAACTATTAGAAAATCAATCTGCGTTTTCCGAACTAGAGAAGTTGCTTATCAAAAGTTTGTTGCTTTTAAACTCCTGTTTTATAGGTGTCAATGAGCTTTTCCCATCACTATAGTGTCAGTCATCCGTCGTCGTCCATCACGTGCACTTTTACAAAAATATTTTTCTCTGAAACTAATGATTAGGGTATCTAATGAAAAAGATGTGTAAAATGGCCCCCGCATGCAAACAATCATGTAGAACATATATAGGGGTTTTGACTATTTTTTTTAAAAATCAATTTTATAAGAGAAAATCTTACAAGAGCAGAAAAGTTTAGAATGATGAGATCTAACTATTGTCCATTTTTATCAAAACTGTCAGACGACTTTGAATACCAAAAATGATCAACAAGACCAGACTTACAGTAATTCATTGTGGTTGAAATTGTCTGATGTTCAGTTTTGAAGAAATTATCACTTTTATCTTGCAAACAATAACAGATAGATAGACACTTTGAATAGCAAATGATATTGAATGAATAGATTTATGACGCTTGAGTAGCGATATACTACTGTTTCCTTTATTTTAAAAGCAAGGCGAAATCAATTAACAAATTAAACAATGCTGTAATCGTTAGTAAACTCTTTATAGGAGTGTTTGCCCTAAATTACATTTGAAACCTTTTCTTTTGTGAATTGAGAAAAAAAAACTGAAAAAGAACCTCTAGTTATTAAATTTTTTGCACCATTTAATGTTTTCTCAAAATATTCTTAATACCCAGAAAATGGCTATCCCATTAGGGATACTATATCCCAAGCTGGTTATTATAAACACCCCGCCATAAGTAAAGCACCACAAGTACTTTTGATAATTGAACATTTTTATAAAAGTAAAGTTAACATTAAGGTAGAAAAGGGTGTCTTCCTCCATCTTGAATTTTGAAATACCAGAAAACAAGGGGCCGGTTTCACGAAGCTATCCTATCTTTTAGAGTGCATACAATCTAACTCTCTTTCATCTTGTAACAGTATTAAAACATTTGACTTTTCTACTCTTTACACAAGTATTCCATATTCCAAACTAAAAGACAAATTGAAAGAGTTGGTATTACTTTGCTTCATAAAAAAGAATGGCCAACGTAGATACAAGTATATTGTCTTAGGGAGGGATACATCCTACTTTGTAAAAAATCACTCTGATTCAAACAAAAAATTCTCTGAAACTGATATTATCAAGATGCTTGATTTCTTGATTGACAACATATTTGTTACGTTCGGAGGACGTGTTTTTAAACAGACTGTCGGCATTCCAATGGGAACAAACTGTGCCCCTCTACTTGCCGACTTGTTTCTTTATTATTCTGAGGCTGACTTCATGCAGGAACTTCTTAGGAAGAAAGATAAGAAGTTAGCAATATCCTTTAACTTTACTTTCCGCTATATAGATGATGTTCTTTCACTAAACAATTCAAAATTTGGTGACTATGTGGAACGCATCTATCCCATCGAACTAGAGATAAAGGATACTACAGATACAGTTAAGTCTGCTTCATATCTTGACTTACATCTAGAAATTGACAATGAGGGTCGGTTGAAAACAAAACTTTACGACAAAAGAAATGATTTCAGCTTTCCAATTGTGAACGCCATCACGAGTTGGTTGACCGTTATGGAATAACCGTTTCACAAATGATATCGGGTATGTTCCTTACGTCGAAACCACAACCCCCTTCCCTTTCATGAATGTGACCTACCGAATTAGACTATTTACCGGATTTGTAATCACATAAGCAACACGACGGGTGCCGCATGTGGAGCAGGATCTGCTTACCCTTCCGGAGCACCTGAGATCACCCCGAGTTTTTGGTGGGGTTCGTGTTGTTTATTCTTTAGTTTTCTATGTTGTGTCATGTTTACTATTGTTTTTCTGTTTGTCATTTTCATTTTTAGCCATGGCGTTGTCAGTTTGTTTTAGATTTATGAGTTTGACTGTCCCTTTGGTATCTTTCGTCCCTCTTTTCTAAGACATGTCATAAGACATATCTTAGGACATGTCTTATGATCCTCTTATGACTATCATAGGACATATCTCAGACCTCGTCTCGAAGCTGTCTTAGGATCATCTTAGCTAAGACATCCTAAACCTGTCGCAAGTTCTTTAAATTTTCAAATATAAATATGATCTACGGAAAAAAATCATGTAAATATAGTATGTCTTACCATAAATTATTCTAAACGTATTGATTAATATAATGACATAATTTGCAAAATAAATATAAAAAAATAAAAGTAATTTATATATAAATTATCTTTAAACAATACATCAATATGAATATGAAATTTTCAATGCAAAATTAAGAAAAAAGAATATAAAATTAAAATGTCAATTGTTCTTGAACAATTGAGAGGTCTTTCCTTTTCGAAATGTAAAGTACATGTTCCAATAGGCGTAGAATGCATTGAAAAGCTCTCAAACACACACAAAACCGTTAAAAAATGACAAAAATAACAAATTCGATAATTTGGACATGACCTTGACTTTTGACCTTGTAACCTTTGTGAAGGTCATTGGTCCACAATGTCATTGTAAAAGACCCCATGGGTCTAGGACTTTTCGTTCAAGAGTTAAAGCTAATTTTACCTTTTCAGTAACCGTTAACGGGGGTTATGCCCCTTAAGAATATGTCAAATCCTTTCGGTCAAAATGTAAAAAAGTTGTGCCTCAGTCACCTAAACATTTTTCACTGTTTACTATTTCTGTAAGATTAACCGTTTTTGAGATATCGACTAAAAAGTTGAAAGGTCAAAGGTCAAGGTCAACCTTAAAAACATTTAAAACACACTAAAAATCATCAAAATAAGGTCAAAAACACATAATTCGCTATTTGGGACATGACCTTGACCTTTGACCTTGTGACCTTTGTCAAGGTCATTAGTCCCCAATGTCATTGATGAAGACCCCATGGGTCTAGGACCTTTGGTTATGTAGTAAAAGCTGATTTTGTCTTTTCAGAAACCTAAATCAGGGGTTATGCCCCTTACAGAAAGGTCAAATCTCTTTGGTCAAAATGTAACAAAGTTGCGCATTAATGACCCAAACATTTTCCACTATTCAAAACTTCTGTAAGTATAATGGTTTCTGAGATTATCCCATAACAAGGTGTTAGGTCAAAGGTCAAGGTCAACATACAAATTTGACCTTAATGTATTTTTCAAAGATACATGAATTGATGATGATTGGTGAAGATCCTAGGTGTCTACGACTTACGGTTTCTGAGTTTTGGTGGCCAACCAACACCAGTTAATTTTCATAGGGGCATAACCCTACCAATGAGTCGTTGAATCTTTTCGATACAAATGTAACGAAAAACCGGGGTCTGGTCCTGAACAAATTTCACCCTTCGGTTTTTTTCTACCTATTACGGTTACGGTGTTGGAACGATAACAAGGTTTTTGGGTTTCGGAGGGATTACTCCGAACCGACAAAATATTTTGACTGACAGGGTGAGTTCCGGATAGGTATTCATGACACCGATACAAAGTGTGAACATGAAAGCGACATGGTTTACGGTTACGGAGGTTTTTTTTGTCAAAGTTTGGCGGAACAAAAAGAATAATAATCAGAAGAAATACAGTAAGGTCTTTCCTTATAGAAAAAGGAAAGACCTTAATTATGACATTGTTTTGGTACAAGTGAGTTGAATTCAATTTCGACTTTATTGGTTATAAAAGGTTAAGAGATAAAATCGTGCAATTTTTATATCAATACATCGAACTTTCATTGTTGACAAATCCTGGTAATCCGTCAATGTATATATGTTTTAAGCAAGAACAGGAGAATAGATAATTAGATAATAATAAGATATTTTTTTCAAAATTAATATAAAAAATGAGTGTAAATTATATTAATAAACGTATAACTATCCTAAGACCATCATAAGACACCTCTCGCGTTGTCCTAACTTTATGACCAACTTTAAGAGATGTCCTAATTTAGGACCGCTGTGTGAAACCCACTTAGGACTAAGATATGTTGTAAGACCATCCTAAGACATGTCTTAGTCCTAAGACAGCTTCGTGAAACTGGGCCAAGGTCTAGATCTTTTATAAAATGTGCAAATTTTGAGATAAGAAGGTAATTCATGTGTAAGAATTTTTATTGTAATATAGAAAATGTCATGTTTTACCATATTTATGGTTGTATTTTACAAAAAAAAGAATACTTTTGTTTGATTGAACTTTTGTCAACTTTGCCAAATAAGGGGAGGCAACTCAAATGCAAGGACAGATAATTCAGATAGTGCTACTTTTACAATAGAATGTGTTAGGAATTTTCTCATTTTATTATGTAGCAAGAAAACGAGTTCGGGTGCCCCCTTTTTTCTTTTTCTTATCTGAAAGTATAGTATTGGAGCTATCTTCTCATATTTTATCTCAAAATTCTATGTTGTAGTTTTCGTTTTATGGCAGAAAATTGGGTTTTCCACGCATAATCTATACAAAATCGGACAATTTTGCACAACCTGTAGTGTGAAAATAAGTCCGGTGACCCATTCTTTTAATTAATGTTTTTAAACAAGCAGGATATAAACTACTTTTTGGCAAATTATTAAAACATTCTATGGATTATAATTTAGACACCCCATCTACCTTAAGTCGAAATAAGTTTTAAACTTCATCTCTTTAATTCTTTTGAGGAAAACACATCATACCTAGAAACAGAATACACATGAAGGATAAACCTTTGAAACCCTTAATTATGATGTTAATATGTTATATTTTAATTGATAAAATGAAAAGAATTTTAACATGTCTACCAATATCAATACATGGAACAGTTACTGTATATGTTTAAATCTTTTGTGACTTCATGGTTTTTTCAAAATGTTTGATTTTTCTTTTCACTTGATAATAAAATTTACAAATGTAAAGCGTAATTGAATGCATTAATTTGCAAAAGTAATTCTAATTTAATGCATTACATTTATTTGATAAATGCATGTACTTGTAATTATAAATTAATGCATGGTTTTGTCAAAGTAATTGATATATAATGCATTACATCGCAATGGAATTCACCCCATGCCTGGTCAAAACCACATACAAAGTTTTAATTTGTTCCTATTTTCCACTGATTTCAAACAACGAATCTAACATTGTCATCTTCGAAGACTGGTCTATCCGTAGTTATTAGTGACGAGTTATTATCAATAAGGCTATACTGTGGTGTTGAGGATGTCATCTCGCGATCTTTGTCTATTCGGGGTACAGTCAAAAACATGCATATCAGGCTTTCAGTCATATAAGTATCCTAAATTGAGGTAAATTAAATGGCCTTCCAAATACTTTTAGATCTCTAACATCACTGAAGAGACATTGATTGTCGAAATCCGGATATGGTGTAAAAAGCAGGGTTTAAGAACATCAAGTTTATATATATTTATATTTATAGACTTACATTTTTTCGTTTGGGCTTGTCACAATGATTATATTTTCCTTCGGGTTTTTATGATCCGTTCATCCTATTTCGGCTCTTAAATATTAAAGAATCTGTCTTGAATTGATGTACATATTATGGCCTTCCAAATACTGATTTGATCCCTGATAACACTGAAGAGATCATAATTGTTGAAATCCGGATATTGTGTACAAATTTTTGCACCTCATTTTTGTAGTAAACCACCTGTTCTTCAAAATTATTGTTTCGTTCATTTTTTTTGGATATAAAAAAGGCCGTTAGTTTTCTCGATTGAATTATTTTACATTGTCATTTCGGGGCCTTTTATAGATGACTACCTGTTTGGTATGGGCTTTGCTCATTGTTTTAGTTGTTAATTTCTGTGTCATTTTGGTCTCTTGAGGATAGTTGTCTTATTGGCAATTATACCACATCATCTTATATGTATATATTGAAAAGGAAATACGTTGTTTAACAAAAAGATTTACTAGCATATGACTTTTATGAAATATTTAGAATACCTAATTTGTAACAATACTTATCATTTGCTTATATTGAAATTGTATAACAAAGAACTTTATTCTGATTGTCTACTTGAAATAGCTTCATTTAATACTTTTAAAGAATGCCAGATTATATTAATTGTAGGGTTTCCACGATGTTGGATTGGCATAACGGACATGTACTTAGAAGGCGCTTGGCAAAAAGCGACATCTCAAGGGAGACAGGGGTATTTCAACTGGCGTTCGGGAAACCTAACTCTTATCGTGGGCAAGAAAACTGTGTTGCGATATATAAAGATGGCAAATGGATTGACGGAACTTGTACCTCTTCTTTACGATTTATTTGCGAAAAGTGAAAAGACCGAATGTTAAAACCCTTCAATTTAAAAACTTTGTGCACCCAATTAAAACAAACAAACATTGTGTTTATTGTCGTTATTTTTTTTTTGTAAAATAACCAGGTTCACTTTGATACATTTAAATCATATGTTAAACAATGAAAAATATATGCAATAACTTCCACATTTATTGACGAACTTGACATCTGGTATTTATTGTTGTAATGCAACCATTGCGACGTAATCCTCCTAATTTGTTAGGGGGTAAGATTTATATCGATTCACTTTTTGGAAAATTTAGGATAAGACTAAAATGTTTATTCTAAGGTCTATGGTCGTAATTATAAATCAACGGTTTATTACCATATACCAAACTTTGAATGTTTGAAATACTCAGCTTTTCCACCTCAGGCATAGATTACCTTAGCTGTATCTGGCAGGAGGAATATTTGGTCCTCAATGCTCTTAAACTTCGTACTTTATTTGGCCTCTTCATTTTTTTTTAGTCGAGCGTCACTGATGAGTCTTTTTGTAGACGAAACGCGTGTCTGGTCCAAATACAAATTTTTTATCTGAGTAACTATGATAAGTTTATTTACAACCATTGGGTAGATGTCATAGCTGGTTGATTTTTTATTCCGCGAGGGTATCACCAGCCCAGTAGTCAGCACTTCTGTGTTCATGCATTATCATTTTTATAATCATAATTATTAATTATGTACTGCCCTGGTCTTATAAGGAAAAAGCGATGCAGCAGTTAAACCGTTTAATCAAAATGTGTGAGAATATGTTGTTGCGGTTAGATCTGAAAGTTCAATTGACAGTCATAAGTTTTACAATAAAAGCAAGCAAATCCTTATTTTAAAATTATCTTGCATGTTCATGAATGAAAACTACAAAATTTAGTATAACAATAATGTCCTTTTTAAAATTATCACCGGAAAAGTATGTTGAATAATGGGTTTGCAATACAAAAACTAATACTTAATACATGAAGTCATAGTGTGTATTAGTACATGTTCACTGTTCATCACTGTAGTATGAAAAACAACTTAAGAAATAATTCCTTCATGTCATGCTCTATGCTCATTTTAACATGGGTAGGCATTATATTTGTCGATATTTTACACTGAGCGTTAGCGAGGTGTAAAATGTGGTCAAATATAATGTCTACCCATGTTAAAATGAGCATAGAGCATGACATGAAGGAATTATTTCGATTCTAATAGGACAAATACAGTATTTTTATAGGTCGAAGCGTACGAAAATACCGTAAAAATGTTAAGCTGTTCCCGTTGCCTCCCTGAGGAGTCTGTACATTATTTTTCATATTTGATAATTATAAGTTTAAAAAAATACGAGCAGGGTAAATATATGTTGTTCGATATAACATATGTTATAAAAGTTTATATAAGCTACTTGAATGTATATATCTTATAGGATAACGATGGAAATAACTTTGATATAAACAGTAAATGTGTGCGCATGTGTCAAACATATTTTGTGCTCATTAGAACACGGCTTTGTTTACAAAGCGTAATAAGGATGTCATATTAGAATATAATATAGTCTTGTACCAGTATGGCAATTCAGTGTACGAAAAATCTCTAAAACAGTGGCGCATCCAGAAATTTTCATAAGTGGGGGCCCACTGACTGCCTAATAAAGGCAACAGTAGTATACCGCTGTTCAAAACTCATAAATCCAGGGACAAAAAAAACAAACGGGGTAACAAACTAAAACCGAGGGAAACGCATTAAATATAAGAGGAGAACAACGACATAACACCGAAACGTAACACACACAGAAACGGACCAAGCATCAGACAAAACACCACGAGAATAACAAATATAACAAGAAAACCAAATACATAAATTTGGGATAGACAAGTACCGTGCCACGTCTGATCTCAATATCTCAAAAATAAGAGAAAACACAAACGACTCAACGTTAAAATGCAACACACACAGAAACGAACAATAATATAACAATGGCCATCTTCCTGACTTGGTACAGGACACTTTTAAAGGGGAATAAAAGTGGTGGGTTGAACCTGGTTTTGTGGCATGCCAAACCTCGCACTTTAATGGTAAAGTTAAATATAACATTGAAATGACAACATAATATTACAGGACTACAATACAAATAAATAGGAGAACATATTAGACAAAGAAAAACATGATTAATAGATAACAAAAAGCATCAGGTTTAAAATTCAATACGCCAAAAACGCGCTTTGTCCACACAGGACTTACAAGTGACGCCCAGATATAAAAGATCGAAAGTGAAAAAAGTACAAAGTTGTACAGCACTGGAGATAAAAAGTTGAAAAGGTTTCGCCAAATACTGCATTGTTTTTATGCCCGGGATAAGAACATTCTTATTATATAGAACAATTCATGCTATTGCAAACAGTAAATTTTATCAAATGAATATGAAAGAGATATACATAAAGAAACTGAAGTATTAACTAATTACAGAAAACTAAACCCGAATACATAACGCCCAGATATAAAAGATCGAAAGTGAAAAAGGTACAAAGTTGTACAGCAATGAAGATCAAAAGTTGAAAAGGTTTTGCCAAATACGGCATTGTTTTTATGATAGTAGTGATTCCCTATATAAGCAACCAAATTTTTTCCTAAAAAGGGGGGTCCGCCCCCCCCCCCGCCCCCCCTAAATCCGCATTCGTAAAAGTTACACGAACAAAGTTCAAACAAGAGGTTGCACGTTAGTATAGTACTGTAGTTTATGAACCATCGATTGCGCACAAATTCTGACATGTTGTATTAATGCGGGGCTGAAGTTACAAAGTAAACAAGAGTGTGTCATCTACCAAAATTCCAAAAACAAACAAAGAGGGTTTATCGCGACCCTGGGACTTTATGCAATAAGGCAATTATTATCTAGTAAACATCCATACATTAAAAAGTCAAAAATAAGTTCACAGACACAAAAAATACATGGTTCCGTTATCGGACGACAGGAATGTGTGTTGTATCAAAAATGCACATGATAATCATCAAGAAGGCAATGTAAGAGGTAATTCCCTTATAAACTAACATACAATAATAAAATTAACTTACTCCATTGTGTTCCAAAGTTTCCAAATACAAAATAATATAGCACTGAGCTCCTTGCTGAACGTAAACAGGTGTTATGATAACAGTAAGTATGAGTCCAATTACGCAAAAAGACAACATTTCCGGATTTACAAAAAATACAAAAATATGTAACAGTTAACAAAATTTAAATGTTTAAAATACTAAGGATTTTCTAACTCAGGAATATATTACCTTAGCTGCATTTGGCTAAACTTTAAGGCATTTTTGTTTCTCAATGCTCTTTTATTTCGTACTTAAGTTGGCCTTTACAACTGTGTTTTTTACTCGAGCGTGACGGATGAGTCTTTTTTCTACGTCAGGAATAGATTACCTTACTTGTATTTGGCAAAAGTTTTAGGAATGTTTGGTCCTCAATGCTCTTCAACTTCGTACTTTATTTGGCTTTTTTTACATTTTTTAACTCGAGGGTCACTGATTAGTCTTTTGTAGACGAAACGCGCGTCTGGCGAATATCTGAAATTTTAATTCTGGTTTCTATGAGTTGACTTGTAGACGAAATGCGCGTCTGGCGCAAATATAAAATTTCAATCCTGGTAACTATGATGAGTTTATTTACAATTATTGGGTAGATGCAACAGCTGGTGGAGTTTTATTCCCGAGGGTATTATCAGCCCAGTAATTAGCACTTCTGTGTTGACATGAATTATTATTGATATAATCATAATCATTTATTAACTATCAACAAAACTTTGAAAATTTAAAATACTAAGTCTTTTCTACGTCAGGAAAAGATTACCTTAGCTATATTTTACAAAAGTTTAGGAATTTGTGTTTCTCAATGCTCTTTTACTTCGTACTTTATTTGCACTTTTCAACGTTTTTTTTTATTCTAGCGTCACTGGTGAGTTTTATTTGTAGACAAAACATGCGCCTGGCGCTGATACAAAATTTCAATCCTGGTATCTTGATGAGTTTATCTACTAGCATGTTATTTTCATAAACTTAATTATAGGTACACATATCAATAATGGTATTGTGTCGCATTTACTGTGCTGTTCATGGCGCTGCTTTATGAAATCTACAAAAAGGCAAAACGACCGCTAATTATAAGAGAGTATAGAAAGTATGATTTCGTCATCCAGATATACGATGGATATTTGAAAAATATTTAAAAATATTTATTTTGAAGTATATCTGTTCCAAACTATATAAGTATTTGGACCGCATGCGTACGGTCTAGACCATATGCGTACTTTTTCAAAAGAATGTTCAGTAAAGTAATATCTACAAACACATCACCATTACCAAAACAACGTACGGTCTGGTCTGGCTTATTTAAGATGTTAGTCAAGTTTATTAGATAAAATTGTATATTTCTGATCAACATAACGGAAATCTCTAATTTAACTAAAAAGTTGGCAAATGAAATAAAAACTTAAAATTTAACTATTTATAAAAGTCACTGTAATTTAATCTGTTTAGCTGCTGTATTTATCATGTCAGTTATACATGATATTGTTATTGGAATGTTGGAAGAAAAGATGTTAGAATCAATATGTAGGAACTTTACTACAAAAAACGTCAAAGGTACTGGTCAAAAAAATATTTAAAAAACATCCGTCGAAAATATAATAAAAACGTGTCAAAAACAAATGCAAAGAATGAATACAGATTATGATGACATATTTTACGTTATTAATCTCATTGTAATAACATTAATTTGTAAATTCAATAAAAGATTTTGATAATCAAAAATTAACCCAAATTGTCCAAATACTATTACATACATAGTGTGCTAGTGACCTAATACGGTATATATGGGGTCAGTAAATTCCATATGGGGTGAGAGCGAAGCTAGCACACTATGTAACGAATTTATCTTACCGACTATCTTAACGTGTAAAATTTAGACTAGTGACCTATCAAAATGAGCAAGTTTTCAATACAGTTAGCATTAACATGATTAAGGAACTACTTCTTTGATCCTACAAAAACAGATACCAACAATGACAACTTGTTAGATTTAAATGTGTTTTGTGAATTTATTTCACTTTATCATCACTTTCTTCGTCTGTTGAAACCTTTTTAAAAAATTTCTCAGTACTGTTTTGTTTTTCTAAAGGGACGTAACACCACTACTAACCGTGTATGAAATAAGCCCTGCCTCCTTATTACCTTATATGGAATAAAAGGGACGCAACTCCACAACTAACCGTGTATGAAATAAGCCCCTCCTCCCAACTAACCTAATATTAAAAATACACGGTTTCCACGAGGACACTTTTAACCAATCATATTTCTAGAAATGTATAGGAGGTAAGATAAATATGTATGGTCTTATTCGTCCCAGACCGTATTAGTATACTCATATGGTCCAACTGTACGCGTAAGGTCGGACCGTACGAGTATACCCATACGGTCCAAATACTCATATGGTCTACATCATATCCGTTAGATCCATTGAAAATGAAATGCAATCAAGTTATTAAAATCAACATTTCGATTCATATTTATTTTTGTTAATTTTCTGCATAACGTCCAGGGTCTA
The DNA here is from genome assembly GCA_019925275.1 of Mytilus edulis. Taxonomy (NCBI): domain Eukaryota; kingdom Metazoa; phylum Mollusca; class Bivalvia; order Mytilida; family Mytilidae; genus Mytilus; species Mytilus edulis. Next base: position 68,268,593 of record CM034350.1, read on the forward strand.
CAGATTATGACTATGAAATACAATTTAAAAAAAAGGAAGGTGAACATACGTTTTTATATTATTTTTAGATTGGATCATCTACCTTTATATGAATCTCAGTGAAACTTAATTTGAACATCCGACAAAAACTTATATATTTGTGCAAAATTAATATCCTTTAAATGATTAAACATTAAAAAGAAATATATGAAATGCTGTCAAATACAGAAATAAAATGTAATTAATATTGCAAATATAAAAAAAATTAATAATAATGATAATAATAATAATAATACTGCTGTTACTGCTGCTAATAATAATAAAAATAATTCTATAATAATAATAATAATAATAATGCAAAATCTACAAATTCAATAACAGACAAATACACTGCACAAAAGGTACAATGACAAATATGATATGTTCACGTACATTTCTAGTTGTTATCCACCAAGAACTATAAAATTCATTCCAAAGTAGGAATGCTTTTAACATTCATTAATATGTTTTTCTGTTGTTTCTGTTCGATAATGTGTTATCGTTAGATGTCCAAATGTTTAAAATAGATTTTCAATACCGTCATTATCATGATAATTGTCTGGACTGGTATTGTGAAACAATTGTATTAAGTGCAAGAAGTAGAAGTAGAATCGATCTGTACTGAAGTACCGATAGAGACAATTTAAACGACCAATGATGAAATTGAATGCAACCTATGGTAGGTTTACAACCCTTGCCAGACATGCCAGATGGGCAGGAAAAATACTACAAATTAAAATTTTGTCAAACAATCGATTTAAACGAATATTGGGAAATTTTATTGATCCTGATCAAACTGGTTTTGTTCTAGGTCGATTTATAGGAGAACACACAATATTGTTATATGACTTGGTGCAAATTGCACAAGAAAAAACATACCTAAGGACTTCTAATATTTGTAAAACCTTCGATTCGATTTCAATTTTGGATAATCTATTCGAAATTTGGTAGGAATTTTCTACTCTAGTATTCATTCAGCTGTTTCCCAAGGGGGTAATTTATCAGGTGTTTTCTGAAAAACTGAAATCAAGCTTCGCAACAAAAAGAAAATAAGAGGCTTAAAATCTGTTAGTATTGAAAATAAATTGTCTCAAGTTACTGATGATACTTCTATTACTTTAAATGGATCTGAAGATTCTCTAATGGAATACACGAAAGACCTTTTTTTAAATATTGAAGATTGAATCTCCTTTTAAAGCAGTGGAGCAAGATTGAAACCTAACTCCAATTGGATGTATTACAGAGATTAAAATATTGGCATTGCAAAAGCTTGTCCATAAGTTTTCATCATTGCCACATTAGGAAAACAGAATTTTTCAAAATTGATAAATTGTTTTTTAGTTTTGTTTGGCAAAAAAACAGTTGATAAAGTTAAGAGAGAAACATAAGTGAAAGTTTATTTTGAAGGAGGTCTAAAAATTATTAGTTTAAAACCTTTCATAAATACACTGAAATCTACATGGGTTAGAAGGTTGATTAATAACACAAAATTACAGGAAACTCTTGCTTTCCACGGGATTTGATTTTGATTTACCAGAGAATACAGGTGTCAAAAACATGGAAAATAGTATGATTGTATGAACGAACCAATTTTTGAAAGATGTTTGAGTGTCTGGAAAGAAATTATGGTTTTAAATATTGAATGAAAAATATGTGGGATTATTTTCTGAAAATGCCTTCATGGTTTTTTTAGAAAATTAAAAAAAGAACATGATGTTTTTTTTTTTAAAAGAAGACTGGTATGACAAAAGTGTACACATTGTAAATGATTTATTAGATGAAGCTGATGTTTCCGTGACCAATTTCAAGGAGGTGTATCACATAAGTACAGACTTTCTGAAATAGTATGGCTGAATACATTGTGTTAAACAGTATTTTTAAAATTTTAATACTGCATCTCAAATAAATAATAGTTTCCCAAGCATTCCTTCCAATATCAAGATTTTTTTTAAATATAAAAAAGGCTTTAAAGATATGTACTCAAAACTGAGAAAAGATCTTGCTCAACCAACAAACACATACTAATATGGATAAGTTTGGTGTCACTGTCGATGAAAGGAAACTCATTCATGAGCGTTCATTTTAAATTACTACAAATAGTAGATCATGGTAGTTTCAATCGGCACAGGCCGGCGGGGGACTTTTAGCGCATTGATAGGACATTTGAGCGAAAAAAATCCGGAAGTTTTAGCGCCAAAACAGAACCCATTTTAGCGCCTGATTTTTAACCCATTTTAGCGAAAATTATAATTGTCAATGCCCATTTTAACGAAAATTTTCAACCCATAAAATATATAATAAATACAAAACTTTAATAGACCCAAGACGGAACAATATAAAACATATGATTTACATTAAAATACAGCGCTAAATATATAAAAGATTAAATCAATTGTTAAAAGTTCGTACGTAGTCTACGTAATGGGCTCTGTACCCCCTGTACAAAACTGTGGAAATTTATTAGGAACTGTTATTTCTCTTTATCTTGTCCAGATTTTCGTGCACATTTGTCTATACTTCGTGTTTTTATATTTAAGTTGTTGTATCAAGTTAAACTCAAATAGCTGGGTGACAACTATAACATTCCTCATTATAACGGGCATAAAAGCTTAGTCATTATGATTCAACCAGGTACGTTTTCGCTAAAATAGGCTTCCAAAAATACAGGTGAACGGATTAGTCCGACGCTTAATTAATTAATTAAATGGGCTCTAATTGTCGGCGCTCAAATATCCCCTAGTAGTTCAATTTTTTTTCGCTAAAATGTCCTGCGCCCGGTTCCAATACAGGATTAACCACTTAGTTTTGACTACTTATTATTTCCTGGAAAAAGATCAAACTTGTAAAAGCCCTCTTTGTACCTTTTGTAATATACCACCAGAAATCAGTATACACTTATTGTGGGAATGTAAAGTAGTACAAATTCTGTTAGAACATTTTGATACATGGACTTCATCTACAGCACACATAACACTTAACTATAATTGTAAGACTTAAGTATTTGGTATTTTTGATGTTAGTAACAAAAACATATATGTATCTTTATATTAAATATCATATCTATTCACGTCGGTGTTTGAAAAAAGTTCTATCACTAAAGGCATTCCAACAAAAAGTTAAATGATCTGTACTGTACTGAGAAAAAAACTGTAGCTATTTATTAACAAAAACAAGAGAGAGAATGGAATAGCTGGCACGTTCTGAGTTTAGAATGAAGAACACTCAAACAAATATATTTTTGTTTTTTTTAATTTGCTAATGAAACCTACAAATCTTGCACTTTACTTTCCTTCTGTCTCGAATCAAATAATATATATGCATTATATAAGGCAAACCACTGATGACCATTTATTCTTTAATTTTCCTAAAAATGTCAATCTTATTCTTGATTATTTAAAAAATGTTGGGCTTTTTTTCTTGTTAATTTCTACCCCAATTCTTTTTTTTCTTCAAAATTTTACTATAGAAATAAAACAAAACATAGACAAATTTGTTTGCAGCAGAACACTCAAACTTAAGAAAATAGAAATTGTAATAATTGTTAAAATAAACTTGATTATAACTTTCGGACATCGTATTATCTGCACTGACAGGAGAACTGAGGAAATTGATAATAGCACAAAATAATTGTGTATACTAGTATCTGTTTTGCAAAACCAATATCACACCGGAATGTTGAGGATTTATGAGAAGCATACAGAATAAGGAAGAATGCTGCCTTCTAATAAAATTGCTGCTCTTATAATTGTTTTCTCCTTATTTGCCTGTGAGTATAGAAATAATTATTAATTACTTTCCACATCATTGTAATGAAAATAAAGTTTTTGATATAAATACTGCCAATTTATTTTCTTTGGTGCATTTCGATGCACATCACCGATGTAATAAATTAACATAGCGACCCATGAATAAAACAACACAGTTGTTTCCATGGGCAAAAACATCGTAGTATATATTGTTATGAAAAGGATTGATCAGTCCGTTTGATGTTCATTGGGGTTATTTTATCAAGATTTGTACAACAATAACATTTCTATCTCACTGCTAATTTTCGTATATGAACATGCACCATGACGGTCAAAAATGAAATAAGGAAATACTCAGGGTTTTTTTTAAAGTTGAACATGAAACTCATACTGCAAACAAATGCGCTTGTTTTTGTTGATAAAACCATATAAAAAATTACCATTGTTTTTGCGTGACTTTTGTTATCCGTGTTTGCCTTTAGTCTTTAAGAAACCTCCGGCTAAAAACCATAATCATATATGATAATCAATATCGAAATATGCACCAATACCAGTAGAACAATGCAACATTCTCGCGAGCTCTTAAGTTATGTTTAAAATAGTTAAAGAGAGAGAATTTCTTATACCTTTATAGATCAGTGATAAATTATTATTTTCGTGATTTTAGAACAATGTAGAAGTTAACTTTCCATTTTAATATCGCCATAGTTTAAGTTCATTCAGTTATATGATATATAATCTTTGTTCACTTTTGAATACTCGTCTGTTTCAACTCAAATCAATTTTCTACTTTTTTTATTTATTTTACTATTAGGTCAGTCCAAGAAAGATATATTTTACTTTAAAACTAATTTTTTTTTGAAGGCAGATTTGTTGTATTTTCATACAGACAATAGCCTTTCGGAGTGGTAAAAACTATTGCGATAATCATCGGCATGTTGTCCAGAAAAAATAAAGATAGGCAAGCAAATCAAAACATGTAATACATATATTGTCATTTGAAAAAATAAATCAAAATACAGTGCATGTATCACTTTATATTAAAAATGAGAAATAACATAGGAACAAGCGTGTGACCTTTAAACACTGGTTATATTACAGTTGATCAGTTAAAGTGAACCTTTCTCTACCATTACATTAGATTATGTACACTTTAGATTCATGGAGAACTTTCCATTTACTACTAACAATATGCATATGGAACAGTTAAATCGATACAAATTTATCGAAATAAATACTGAGTTGTCTTTCTTCCAACAAAAATATAGGATGAATAACTTCATTATAGCAATGAAAAACGAAAGTCTTCAAAGATAATACTCTGAAAATAATAATTAAATCAGATATACCATAGAATACTAAACTTACAGTAATAGTTCGTTCATTTTAAACTGGATGCGAAAAATCTGAACTGTTTGTAGCTAATTGTCTGGGAGATATCACTCAGCAGTATTGTTAGATATTTGCATGGATAAACACTGACCTTGTCCGTTCATTCCCAATCCTTTCACACTATTTAAATATATAAATAATTACTACACAAGCGTTTTCGATAGCTAAACTATTCAAAGCATTTTCTAAATCTTATCATCGGAGAAGTACATCATTCGTAAATATAAATCAACATAGAGACATCTTATACGTTAGGTATTTCACATCCAATATTTTATGGTAGTATTCTATACAAAGCATAAAGATGTTGGTATTCACTTCAAAACTAACCAAACCTTTCGACAGACTTATACAGAAGGGATACAGTTACAATACTGTTGACAGGTCATTAAAGATGACATTCTTTGGGATTGAAATTGATACACTTATAGGATCTTTGTATAGGAAATAACACATTTATTCTAAAACCAGCTGTTGGCATGATACGGATTATGTTCTCAGTGTATATTTTATGATGGTATGATACTCAATCCCTAACGGGAGGGATGGTACTGGATTTTTATATAATGAAAACATAATCTTTTTATCAGTTCAATGAGGTCTGGAGATGGGATGTCGGTAAATGCCAGTAGTCCTTTGTTAATTTATGTATCGTTGATATTTTACTCAATTTTTTTCTTTTGTTGCCTATTTCGACATCAGACTCGTATTTCTTTTTAAGTGAGTTTTACTGCGCGTAAGCAATGCGTTAGAAAGTAATGATCAGAAACGCCACGAGCAGATAGTCAAGTGAGAAAAGAAGTTCAGTGAAATTTTCAAATCTCTATATAATGCTGCGTTCCCACGTAAATTGAATTCGATTTGCATTAAATAATTCGAATAAGTTTAATTCTCATTTGAAACTATTTACGTCCAATTTATATTTGAATATAAATTTTACTGCGCGTCAAAATTAGCTTTACTACAAGAACGACGTTAACTTTGAGTTCCCATTTTTAATTACTCGATTATAATCTAACATGTTTAATTCGAATTACAATTAAGAAAGTGTCCACGTCATAGTTTATTCGGATTGAAGCGAATTAACTAGTTTGCATTAAGGAAAACGCTTTTCTAATGCGAATTAGCCAATTCGAAAGTGATTCGAATTTCGAAAAAATTCGAGTGTGTAAACACTTTAAGGGAATCGAATATAAGCAATATCGATTCGCATTCGATTTAAATTCAATTCGAATTAAATGTACGTGTTAACCTAGCATACGATTCTAAATAAATGTCATTACATAGAAGTTCTAAGTTAGAACTGTATTATGAAAAGTAGAAAATTGATATTTGATACTGCAAAATAGTCAATTTAAGTTTATTTACACAGATCTTCATAGGTGTACTTATAACTGCAATGCATCAGATAACAAGCTATTATTATAGCATGAACTACACAAGTTTTATGCGTTAACCATACATCCAAAATCTTAATGTTGTAGACTTTTTCAACCTTCAAGGTGCAGCAACATACACATGCTCAATTGGCTGGTATTCAGTTTATCGGGGAACTGTTACTATTTTAGTCGATTTGGAGCAACTTTTTGGAGTGCAATGGTAAGTGATATGACAAACACAAGGTTCACACTAGCCTTTTGGATAACACCCTGTATAGGCTGAGGTTGTTATTTATTGACACAAATTAGATTTAAAAAAAAAGATTCATTCGTATATTTCTAACTGGAATCAAAACATCTGAACAGTTTAAAGCCAAGCGTTTTTGGATATATAAGTCAACACCACTTTGAACATGTCCAACCGACCTCTTGAAATCAATTTACCAATCAAGTCATATAAAGCATAGTGTAGGCATTGAAACTAAGTTGTACAGCAAACACCAGCCTTCTTTCATTTGAATTATTAAGAACCATTCATAATGAATGCTTGAAAAACGCTTCTAAAGTTATTATCCGTGTGACCGTTTTTATTCACCCGAGCTACATCTATAGCCAATATTGATAACATCGCGGTTTGAATACAAGTTACATATACAAAACCATTTACATCGACGAGTATTAAATATACTTTATGTATAAGAATTTTTAATTTATCTTATAGAGTTTGTAGTTGTGTAAACTTTTATATTGACTCAAAACCATGACAAATATTTAATTCACTTGTGAGCAAATTTATCTAGTTTCCCTATCAAATAAACTCAAAGATGTACTGTGAAAGTACTTTAATTCGTGGGTATCAATTTTCGTGGTTTGAGCAAAATTTACATGTTCGTGGGTTTTTAAATTCGTGGATTTTAGTTTTCTAAAAAAAAAAAAAAAATTTAAAAATTGAAGCCTTTAGAAACGAGGGTTACAAATAGTCTAGATTGAAGGAAATTGCAAAGTAAACATTGACCCGTGTAAATCGTAGTGATAACACTAATTAACCCATGATAAAGTGATCAACAGATTAAAGACCACCAAAGGTGTTAATTAGGCCATTAACATGTCACCTAAAGAAAACAGTAACATAAACAAATGCTATGAATTGCCAAATAATTCTTAGCAAAATCAAGACCAGCATAATTTTTTTATTTCTTATATGTACGAGAACTATGAGGATATAAAATGAACACTTTATCATACTAGCATATCAATACCGGAAATCTGACTTTCATTGATCAAAAACAAAAGTTGTACATTTTAGGTTATTAAAGATTAAATGGGTATAATCCTGCATGCGGTTGTAACTCTGTGACTGCTATTAAAATATTCTCAGAGTTAGTGCTATTCAATATCTTCTCTTAGACTAGATCATACATGTCATATCAGTAGTCAAACCTACCGATTGGGATCTTTCCAGGTCTTGATTTAGACAATGGTTATTTTATTTCGTTGGACACTTAAATTCGTGGATAAAGTCATCCACGAAAACCACGAAAATTGGTACCCCACGAATAAAAGTACTTTCACAGTAGTTAGTTCAATAATAAATTCTCGAAGTTTTAAATCATTGACTGATGAACTTCTCAACAAATTTTCTTTTGTTTTTTTTTTCCTGTTGTAAGTCTTTCTGTTGGTATTCGTCCAGCATTGTGTCTTCCATTGACAACCCACGGGTACTTTTTCGGTTAAATTTGTTGTCACTTTGCCTCATTCCCCATTTACCATTATTATACAAATTGTGAGAAGAGAGCATATCTTATGGTTGGTCTTCGTGGAAGGTCTGTACGTCACTTATAGTTCCTACTGAAATTATAAACCATTGTGCAAATAGTTCTATGTTGATTTACATTATAATAATTTTTCTTGGAATAAACGACCGCGAAATTGAAAAATATTAAAAACACTTAGTCTCATTTTGTTAAACCGTGTATTGAATTGAGTACAGGTACATAATATATTTATTATTTAATAAAGACGAATGTCTATGAACCACAAATTTATTTTTTTGAATAAAAAAGGGACCAGCGTCAGTCATCAGGATAATTTAACTGTTTCTGGGGACAAGGTTTTGTTTTTCAAGGAACAATTGATTGAAGCGGTCAACTTTGTTCGTAAAAAGGATACTATGAGCCCGCAATCTGAAACACATATTTGTCATTTACAACTTATATAATGCGCATTTGAACAATTGCACGTTACTGAATTTCTTGGTCATAACTATTTAATCCTCGTCCTGATTTACACAGAACATAATTTGCGAATATGAATTTTAAACAGAGATCACCTTAATATTATACGTGAAATAGACATTAAACAGAAAAAATCATACAAAAAGAAAAGAATTCGTTCTCATTACATAATTATCACCCATAACACACAACGTAAGAAATCCACAAAAAGGAAAGTACGAAAAGGGAAGCATAGAATCAAACTAAAAACTATAATTGTGTACTGTCAACGTTGACTCTACAACTCATCTATACCTCGCGGTTACTAAATGACAGTATACGATTTTTGTGTGTATATGTATAAAGGCACAAGCCTTCTGCATCAATTGCACCGATGTGTATTATGATGAGTATTCATAAAAATGTTGGCTGACGATATTAATTGCAACTCATTCTTATGAATAACTTTTTTCCGTCATGCAAATATGGAATTATAAAGAGGAATGCTATGATGAAAATGATATATCAAATTGATATGCAAAAAAGTTAATTAGTTGTTTTGTCGGGTTGTTTCATATAAGTCACAGCTCAAAGACTCAAGAATGGAGTTTGTTTCCTAGTGCCAGAACTGTCAAAGGGGCAATATAGGTTTGTTATTCCTTTCCTGGACACAAATCGGTAAAATGGTCAAACATTCAAAGGATTTAAATCAATGTTGTCCAGTTCCGTCACAAATTTTAGAAGCGTTACTTCTATGAAATTAATTTACGGTAAACAAATAGGCTGGAATCAATGGTTCAATCATTTCAGTGTCGATTATAATGTATTTTCAACTACGAAAACCTCAAAATGACAGCATTTAGGCATTTCAAATATTTGCGTTGTCTTTTCTTTATCCCTTAGAAAAATGTGTTCCAAGCTACTCACATTAGATTATAAGTAACGTGTATGACATTTGTGTGTTTTACTTGCCATGACAATATAAGGGTGTCACTAGTAGTGCAGGATCAGCGTATTACCTTGTATAGCAGCCTGGATCGTCTGTTGCTTTTAGTAGGGTTTGTGTTGTTCGGCATTGATAAGTTTTTCTATAGGTCTTTAGAAGAATGTTGTTTGTCTGTTTTTCATTGTTTTGTCTGTTTTCTACGATTAAGAAGTTATTGTTACCCTGTTGATAATTTTCTGTCCCAATTTCTAAGAACGCACATTAATGCAGATCATGCTCTTGGAATACCTCAGACTGGTTCTATCAAAAAACTTTTTCAAATATCTAAAATTTCTTTTCAGAGTTTCTGCAAAACTGTTGGTGGCGAACTGGTTGAAATTGACAACTATAGAGATTTTAATGACATAACCAGAAAGGCAATTAACAAACGTAAGATTTGTACCATTTAATTCACTTGATCAAGAGAAAAAAAATAATCAGGTTGCATAATAAATACATTTATATGTCTAAAATTACTAGTTTCAGAACCATTTAGAGTCACAATTGAACAAAATACTCTTGATATTTGGGTGTTTTTTTGTTGTTACAAGCTTCAGGTCCAGTGAAGCATCTCTCATGCATGATCAGAACATCATCAAATGTATGCAGCATTATTTTTAGTTAAATTTTGGTTGGTTAAAGATAAGGACATAAATCTAATCTTGAATAAATTCTAATTCTATCTTATTTTGGGGAAATATTTTTAGAAATTCAAATGTAACGTCACTTTGTCTGGGTTTTTTTACAATATCAAATGTGGCATCACATTGTGCGTTGAGACTTTGGCTAACTCGGCTATGTATCTTTATGTGCCGGATTAGGTTGTTTTATGTAATGTTTCCGTTTTTATTCTGTAGTTAGTCACCAGTTCGGTTTTATCATGTATTTCTATTATATAGTTAATTTATAAAATTTACTGTTTGCAAAAGTATGAATTATTCTAAATAATAAGGATGTTCTTGTCCGAGGCAGAAAACCCTGGCCGTATTGGGCACGGCTTTTTGGAACGTTTGGTCCTAGTAAGTTCTTTTCAACTTTCTACTTGTTTTGGCTTTCGAAATTTTTTCATCTGAGCGTCACTGGTTAGTGTTTCGTGGACGAAACGCACGTCTGGCGTATTAAAATTGAAACCTTGTACCTGTTCTAGCTATTATTCGTGTGTTTCTCTGTTCTATATGTTCTCCCATTTATTTGTATTGTAGTCCTGTCATGTAATGTTTTCATTTTATTGTTATATTTAACATTGCCATAAAAGCGGGAGGTTTTGCATGCCACAAAATCAGGTTCAACCCACCTTTTTTTCTTAAAATGTCCTGTACCAAGTCTGGAAAATGGCCATTGATATGTTATAGTTCGTTTCTGTGTGTGTTACATTTTAATGTTGTATTTCTGTTGTATCGTTGTTCTCCTCTTATATTTGATGCGTTTCCCTCAGTTTATTTCGTACTTGTTTGGCTTGATAAATATTTTGATATGAGCGTCACTGATGAGTCTTATGTAGACGAAACGCGCGTCTGGCGTACTAAATTATAATCCTGGTACCTTTGATAACTGTTAGTTTGTAACCCGGATTTGATTTTTTTCTCTATCGATTTATGATAGGATGAAATTTGAAAAAAATCGGCAGGACAGGATTTTTGAGTAAAAAAAAAAGGCAGGATGAGACACTTGCAAAAAAAAAATCAGGACGACAATTTAGGTAAATAAAAGTCAGGATAAACTAAATAAAAAAAGGCAGGACCGAACAGAGTGAAAAATAAAAAGCCATTAGATTAACATAATAAACTTTTTAATTGCTATGGTCAAATTTGAAGCTTCATATGACTTTAAAGTAACTTTGTTTCCCTCGGTTTAAGTTTGTAACCGGGATTTTTTTTCTCTGTATCGATTTATGACTTTCGAACAGCGGCATTCTACTGTTGTCTTTATCTATTGTATGAATTGTTTTGGAAAATGGGTAAGATGCACAAACATAACTTCAGTGTTTTTAATTATTATTTGATAGAATGTTTATTTTGAATTTCTGTTCTATAGCAATACAATCCTTTCTTAATATCTTTGACATTTTGTATCGATCACTGATTCAAAAAAGTAGATTCACAAATTAGAACACCAAATTATATAGTATAACACGAAATTTGTAACCGTTGTAAGAAACGATTTTTTTAACCCAGTAAGGAAACTTTTTAGATATATTTTGTGCATTCGATAATACATGCGACGGATCAATTGAAAAGCTGGTCGTTTTTTTTATGAAGACAGAACACAACACTCTTCAATAATTAGTAAATTTACGGCTAAATTTGAGTGTGCACTATCTCAAGGTTCTATTAAAACACAGTTTTACCTTATTTCATATTTAATGCATATGCTAAAAAAAAGTCACGTGTGATACTATTAATGACAAGTATAACCAAAGTATGCACTTCTTAGCACGAAATGTAAAGGTTCCTTACCATAAAAAATTGTTATATAATTAATTTATAAAGTTTATGGCTACTATATTTTTAGTGGTACCTACCGCAAACTGGTCTGGTGTCGTACCATGTCGTCTAACTCGGCGCCGTATAGATGTGCAACTCATGGCTTGTATTATATCTTACCCGAGTTATGTTTGACTATTTACCGTAAAACGGCATGAGAGAAAATAGCTTTCATTATGTTCTTATTTCTCTCTTCTTTTTCTTATACACTGTATGATTTTTATTTGATTTTTATATTATATTAAAACGATAAACTAACCTCTCTACCCGACATGCTGTTCGGCGTGATGTCGTAAATCAGTCTACATTTTGTCATTAATGAACTTCACATTACAATTCGGAGTATATTTTGAACCATCATGTAAAATTTCAAACGACAATTCGTCACATAAATAAACTGTCTTCATTTGATCCATGAAATTCAATATTAAGAAACCCCGTGTTGAAGTGGAGACCGATGGCGATGAAATAAGCCATTTATCTTTAATTGATAATCTCTTTTATAATAAACAGTCAGTGTACAAAATGATTTAAATAAAAAAGCATACTTCTCATAACTGTAATAAAAGTATTAATTATTCTATTAGTCGTAGGGTATTTCAGTCGCCTACGAATTGTATTTTCTACTTTGTCATAAGCAATCTTTTTACATTCTGAAGCAGAAAATTTATGATAAAAAAATGTTTTTGTATGAATTGTGTATAAGTTCTGTTCTTTTAGGCATACTCTGTTTCAACACTCGATTTTTTTTAATTTAAACCCAGGAATATATTTCCATAGCTATGTTTGGTTATATCTTTCTGAAGTTTTGTCCTCAGTGTTTTAAAACTTTATTTTGGCCTTTTCGATTTTTTTTAATACAGCGTCATTGATGAGTCTTTTGTAGACAAAACGCGCGCGAAAATAATCCATTACATATCTAAAAAATCACTGGTCAATTACAAGTTGTTTAATCAATGTTTATACAGTATAATACTGTGTTTCTTATTGAAAACATAAGTGTTAAATTTAGAGGTAGACTTTTTCAACAAATTGTCGGGAATCCTATGGGAACGGACTGTGCACCTTTCCTTGCCGACCTCTTCTGATTTCGATATGAATCGGGGATTCTTCAGACACTTCAAAAACAGAAGATCAAAGAAGCCAGATGATTTAATTTCACATACAGATATTGATGATGTTTTTTTTCCATCATCAATCTAAACTTTTCTGATTGGGTTTCCTATTTATATATCCCCTAGAAGTAGAAATTAAAGAAACAGTAGATAAGGGGTTCATCCGCCTCATTTTTAGACTTATACTTCGAACTTGACATACACAGTTATCTCAATACCACAATCTATGACAAACAAGACGATTTAATTTTGAAATTGTCAATTTCATCCACCTTAGTAGCAATATACTAACTTCACCTGCATATGGGATATACATTTTCTAACTTTTTCGGTACACAAGAGCTTGCAGCTCCTACTCAGACATTGTAAAACGTCACCAGTGTCTGAGCAGAAATTTGATGAACTAGGGGTATGTCAAAGAACGTGTCGTCCTTTTTCTGAAAAAGTTCATCGGATGGTACCAAGACCTTGTTGATAAATATTCCGTTCAACTTCGCAAACAATACACGATGGTCTTGAAGTATAGATTCTGGGTACTGCCGTTGTTTATCATCATTAAAACGTATTATAGTATTTGTTTATGTGTCTTTATGAATATAACTTTCAATGCTTAGTCAGTTTTTGGTGATATCAATTTAACGTGTCTCTGTACATCACGTCATTGTGTTATTGTTCCATGATATTTTTTGTTTTCTTGTCTTTCATTTTCTGCATATGTGCTTTGTCATTATGCCGTTTTAAGTTTCTTTGATACATATGACGTGGCTCGGTATTTATACACCCCGTCATTATGCTATTGTTCTATGATAATTCTTTCGTGTTCTTGTCTTTCATTTTAAGCTAGTAATGTGCTTTATCATTATGTTTTTTTTTGTGTTTCTTTGATACATATGACGTGGCTCTGTACTTATACATCCAGTTGCTATTGAAAACAAATATTTCTTGTCTGTCTTTTTTGCTAATGTGCTTTGTATATATGCCTTTAGGTGCTTCTTTGTAACATATTTGATTGTTTTATAGAGATTAAGATTATAACATAATGTTGACTGCTGTATCCAAATTTTCACCTATTATGTCTGTTTGTTTTGTTCACACATTGTTGTCAATAAAATGAAATTTGATGCGACTGTCATACAAGTCAGAGGTTAAGCTAGCAAAAAAACACAGGTTTAATTCATCATTTTCTACATAGGAAAATCCTGTAAAGATTCAGAAATAGGAAAGTTGTTATCCGTTCGTTTGATGTATTTGAGTTTTTGATTCTGCCATTTGATTAAGGACTTTCCGTTTTGAATTTTCCTAGGAGTTCAGTTTTTGTTTTTTGTTGTTGTTATTGGTTTTGGTAGGCGGCTTACTTATGTAGTAATGTTTTGTGATTTTACTTTTTGTTAGCACAAGTTTTCCTCCTATTCCCACCTGATATTTTAACTTGTCTTACCAGATTTATAAAAATGGGATAAGGAGGAATGAACTTTCTATCATTGTAGAACAGTTGTTAATTTTAGAAGTATTATTTGCTTTTATCTTTTAACCTTAACGTTCATTTTAGAATAGAGTATTTGCTTTGTTTAATGTCATATTCTAACGGTTTATTAAACAATGGAAGCATGCTGTAGAATACTTTACATATTTGAATACTATTTCAGAATTACGACATGCACATGTAAAAAATTAGTAATCATTGCTTTATTAACTTGTTTTTCTTTCTTTAAAATTGTTAATTCAAATATTGGACTTGTTTATGTTTGTGAACTTGCAAGTAAATGGAAAATTAAGAAACATAAATCTGTTGATTCAGGATTGTAAAAGTCTGGATATGTGCTGACGATATATATCATGAAATGTATATTCTGAACCGAAATAGCTATTTTTCGTTGTTAAAAGTAAAGGTTATTTTCAAAATAATTTTAATAATTTTATATCGATGTGATGGAAAAAGTAAAATATCAAATTTACCGAACTACGAGCAAATTCGAAAAGAAAATTCCACAATTAAATGGTAAAATCAATAGCTCAAACATATCAAACGAACAGAAAACAACTGTCATATTCCTGTATTGGGATAAACATTTTCTAATGTAGAAAATGGTGAAATAAACCTGGTTCATAACTAGCTAAACCTCTCACTTGTATGGCAGTTGCAAAACAATACATTATATTGACAACGATGTGTGAACAAAACAAACAGACATAATAGGTAAAAATGTCAAAATAGGGGTACCGCTGTCAAGATGGTGTTATAATCTTAATTACTATAGAAACTAACAAAAAGGAAAAAAAAGAAAACAATGCATATAGAAAAAAACATAAACAAAACCGAAAAACAAGAATACAAAAATGTACCATAGCACAATAACACAAAGACGGGTGAATAAATACCATGATGAAGAAGTATATTGGGTTTTGATTTGCATTGGTTTTTTCTGGTGGCTTTTTTTTGTTATTGTAAATACCCATCTGAACAAGAAATATATGTTCAAAGTCTAATCTTCATGTTTTTGTTTGAAACCTCTTGTACTTTTTAACCCTGATACAAACAATAGATATTATAAGTTATCTACGTTCATATCCGTAGATATGGATATTTTAACACCCTGAAGTACGCAAGTACACCATGAGGCGTAGCCGAAGGATGTACAGGGTACTGAAGGGTGTTTAAATATCCATATCTACGGATATGAACGTAGATAACGAATTTATCCCCGGTCTTAGTCCGAATCGGACGAGTTTAATGGAAATTCGGGTACAAAGTGTAACGTGAAAACAACGTTTTTTTCATTATCTAAAAAAGTTTTATGGAAATTTGGAAATTTTACATAGTTTCTACGGGGTGTAGGATACTACCTTTGGTAGAACCCTACAGGTAGTCAAATATAAGACAAGGAAACTGGATTGTGTCAAATTTGGCGCTCAATGTTGTGAGAGTTACGTCATAGATGGTGTGACGTCAACGTGGGTCATTTGCATAGCTAGGTCAGTAGTCCCATTCCTTGAAAATTTGGCAGTCAAGTGATGCATTTAATAGAATGAGTGTAAATGATCGGCATAATAGAACAAAATCGTAAATGAATTAAACATTTAATTACAAACATCATGGATAATCTACAGAATTCAATATTTCACAAGGAGCAATCATGGAACTAAGGAAAACTTGCGTGAAGTTCCCGGGATAATGGTTAGCAACGTCCGGGGATATGGGTTAGCAACACCCAGGGGCTATGGGTTTTGTAAAGACGTGCGTTAACCAATCAAAATCCTAGGTATATACTAAGCCGGGGATAATGTATTTTTAACGTAATTTATATTTGGAATTGCACATAACTATTTCTTTCTCTGACAGTTTAAATCTTTTTTTTTTACACTTAATGGATTGGATGTATACTGATTGACATTTTATTCTTGGAAAACATAGTTTATTCCATAGTTGGAATGTCTTTTGAACTAGCTGACAGAAGTTGCGAGTACTCTTAGACTGGTAGTGCTTTTTGGTTTTTGTAAATATATTATTTATTGACTCGGGATATATTTTTTTCATATATTTTGGTGTTACCACTTTCATAGTTTTTGAGTGCTCAATTTTTTTTAACCACGGCTTTATGTTCCGGTCCCTATCCAGATGCCTTTAATTCCGCGGTTGTCGTTTTTGGATGAATAGTTGTTGTTGTTGGTTGATAATTATTTATTTTTTTTGGTTTATATTATTAGCATAAATCAGGCCTTTGGTTTTATCTATTGTTTTGTTTTACATTTTGGCATGGCGGGACCTTTTGTAGCTTACTATATGCATGGTATGAGTTTTTCTTATTGTCGAAGGACTTACAATGCATTTTTATATGTGTACATCATCGTCCTGGTATCTTGATGACAGTTGGCAATCAAATAACACTTTTGTTATGTTTATAACCATACAAGACAAGCAAAATCGAAAATCAAACAAACAGAACACAAAATAGAAGGAAAAAAATCTCATAATATGTCAGATACAGTATAGCTGTGTCTGTATTTAGTCAGGAATATCACAGTTGTTTTCAATTCGTTAGATGTGTTTGAGATTTTGATTTCAAGGGACTGTCCGTTTTATGTTCCCTAGCAGCATCATTGTGGTGATAAATGTATATTTAATTATCTTTGAAAAAAGAAAGAGGTGTGGTTTGATTGTCAATGAGGCAACGATCCACGACTCCAAATGACGTGAATACAAGCAATTATAAAAATCATACCATATGGATCCGAGATCTTAATCTCATTACGATAAACTATGTAGTTCAGTCGCATAATCTGATCTATCTGTATATTTATAGTTTCAGTAAAGTCATGAAACAAAATTGTCATGTGTCCCGTGGTTGTCTAGATGTTTGTATTTTTCTGATTTTTTAGATTTAGGATGTTTGGTAAGTTTTTTTGCTTAGATTTTTTTTTCCATGTTATTGTTTTCGTCAAAACAGATATAAAACGTTGTCGATATTTAACTAATATGCCGTTCAAACATTGAAAGTGACTTCACTGAATATGCCTTGATGTTCAAACTAACGTTTGCTACTTGTTTGGTGCATTGGTGTGGCTTTGATATGGAGAACGGCAAAAAATTTTGTTTCTTTCCATTTGTTTTTGTTTTCAAGTAGATTTGTAAACAAATACATCATATCCTCTTTTCTATTGGTTTCAGATCTATGAAAGATAAAACAGAAATTAATAGTTTTGATGAAAATATTTCAGCAAAACTAGCTTTGTAGAATGACGTTGCTAATGCTAGACTGTTACCTAATCACTCCACGGGTGTCAATTCAGTCAGACTGGAAAATGCACGTTGGATTCAAGCAACGCTTCATCTTTAAATAGATGTGATAGATACCTGATACCAACATATAATGCACATGTCTCATGTTTGTTTTTAGAGGGAAAGCAGACAAACACTATCACCATAAGTAACTATAAGAGACAAGACTAAAGAAGACGTCTAAAATCTTTATTTCACCAATAAAACATACAACAATTGTAATTGTGTAATAAAAACAATAAATTAAATATTCATTTAACAGAGCACAAACAACACTGTGCAACTTGTATTGTCATTTAAATTATATGTCATTCTAATTTTAAAAGAAATAATAATATATCAAATATTTCAACACATGCTTTAACATTCATGCAATGTAACTTGTCGGGTACTATTCATATGTGAGAATAAATTATATCACAAACAGCCTAAAATGTCTTCATTCAGAATTATTGAATTTCCAACTCCCATAAAAATATTTCAATTGTTCTGCAAGATTAAATGTTTACATCAATGCAATCTTCACGAATGTTAGTTGTAACACTCTGGTGGAAATCAGCTCGTGGTCCTCGAGTCGAATGTTCATCAATTATATCATCTTTTGTGAGGGAAAGGGGTTCAGGGGTCTTTCGGATGTTATCATTGTCTTCCGATTCCGATAAATTGTCATTAATGTGCTCAACATCAATATAAGATTGACTATTTTCACCATCCTCGTCATCGCCTCGGAGACGTTCATGAATGCGCTTGTGCCTTTCCAGATTACTTTTGTGACTTGTTGCATAATCACAGTGTGGGCAAGAGTAGTCTTTTTGACCACTGTGTACAGATAAATGCCTTTTCAACAACGCTTTTCGACAAAAACGTCGTCCGCAAAACGCACATGAATACCCGTTGTGATGGAAGATCATTATATGTTCTCTTAATGATGCTTTTGTCGTAAAGTTGACACCACAGCATTCTAAAACTTTTTCACAAGCCTGGTGCATAGTTGATATATGTCTCTTCAAATTGTTTCTTCGGTCTGTGACGTATCGACAATGTGGACACGGAAACAACTTTCCCCGAAATGTATTGCATACCAACATAGCCAACTCTAAATAATTTCTGTTAATAAATGGAGATTTCACTTTGGACAAATCTGTTGGAAAGCCTGGCGGAGTTGCGAAATTGTGATATTGGGCAAGTGTCAGTTGCTTTAGTTCGTTTGATGCTGTATTTTGAAATGGATACAATGCAGTTGGATACTGAAGGACTGTAGATGGTAAGGATGCCGTACTAGAAGAAGATCCGGTAGGAAGAGGTATATTTGGGAATGGTGACATATACGGTGCTGCCATTGCTCTGAGGGAAACACTAGTTAAACTAGATCGTATGTCAGGATTTCCGAGCGTATGCATACTTTCTCGTGGTTTAGGGATTGGATTTCGAATTGCAGGCATAGATGTCGGAATGCAATTGGTCTGTAAAGATCTGCTATATTCAGTTGGTAGTCTTGAATTATCATCGCAGACGGGAGGCCCACTGTAAAATAAAGTCCATATTTAATATAAATATATTAACAATTTGTTGAATGAAATACATAACACTGTAAGCCGTACATTTGTTAAACTGTTGACGAAATTCCTAGACAGAATGCACTTAAAACAAAACATATGATTGACAAAGGAAGTTTTATAAGATAAAAAGTTGAAATAATATATGTTTTTTTGTTAATTTTGTTTATATTATAATTTCGTTCGACAAGCTGCTTCATTACAAATTGTTTTTAAAAATGTATTAGCTGTTGGAGATTATCATCGAAAATCTTGGAACTTGGTGCTTGAGAGATGATTACATTTGTAACTGGTGTCGAAGTTTAAAACTACTGACCAACATCTTTTTGCTAAATAAAATTCCAGCAATATTTAATTTGAGAAAGACGAATTTAACTAAAATGATATATATAAAGATTTTGATAAATCTGGGTTCTGTGGATTTTTAGTTTGCTTATCATTTAGTGATCAGTGAATCGGTTTCTGGATATTTAGGCGAAGAGGCATATATAGTCGAGTTATTCATATTCATTTTAATAATAAACTCATGAAAGATACCGGGTTTTAAATTTTAAGCGCCAGAAGCGCGTTTCGACTACAAATCTCATCTGTGGCGCTCGAAGTAAAAAGGTTTAGAAGGCCAAATTAGTTTCAGTATGAACTGCTTTAAAACACAATATAAATAATCCAGAAATTTATTCAACTTAAGATTTGCTCATGTTTTGATGTTTTAATAATAACTAAAAAAAAGTCCGCGAACAAAAATGATAGTAAAATTTTGTTTTAATTCTCAAAAATGCCAACATGTACTTGATAAAAGTTAAAGCAGATTGATAGTTACAGAAAGCCATTTCAAAAGAACCAATAGGACAAATTTACAAAATTGAATTGTTCATACGGTTGGTCGTAATGTATAGTGTATACTTCAAGGATTTCAATGGCTGCAAAACTAATTAAAAAAATAAACAGATTAATTCTTAAATATTAACAATGTAACATTTAATATATAAAACTAAATATCACTGTACTTTGAAACAATAATATGCATATGTGTATAAAATAATTCATACTAAAGACTTTTTTTCCGTCTTTTACTTGTTTATTTATGTTTACATATTATATTTCATGCAATATGGGTCTGATAATGCACTTCATCGACATCTATTTAGTAATACATAATGTTTTTTGTAAATATTTTCAGACATCAGATGTTAAATTGTCTGCGGTAATAAAAGGCAGTGAAAGGTTGATTAGCCTTACTACAATGACTGGAAAATACAAAATACAAATCCATTGGAATCAATCGAAACATGAATTGACAATTTAACAGTTATACTGTAAGAATAACTATTCAGTATCTGATAATCATTGATAGAGGGCTCTCTATGGTGCAATCAGTCAGCACTCAGTGTAACCAATATAAAATCAATGAACTAATACAATGTTAGTTCAACACCAAAAGAAACATGGAAAAATAAAGTTAAATACTAAGAAACTGCATTTGATGTTCAAACTATGGTCTCATATCATTTATTATTTTTAAAATAATTATTATTATTACTTTATTATTATTATTATTATTATTATTATTATTATTATTATTATTATTATTATTATTATTATTATTATAATTATTGTTATTATTATTCTTATTATTATTATTATTAATGAAGCTACTATAATTTTCAAATACATAATAGTCAACAGAAGTAATGATACCCCAGTTCGAACTCAAATTTACAATAAATATAATAAATCTGAAATCTGTTAAACTACTAAATGAAAATATTCAATTGCAAAGCGAGTGCACATGATTCAAACATTCCAAAGCACTAGTCTCTGACTTTTTTTTTATAGATTTTTTTTTTATTTCAGAGTCAAATGCCTATTATACTAAGTCGTGAAATCAAATTGAGAGAATGTTATTCATTAAAGGGGTGTTTTTGTATTTTTTTTCTTTGCCTAACCGGCTACCAACATCGGCAATGATACCAGAGAAAAAGAATCTATGTTTTTTTTATAAGATTATACTTTGATTTCAAGTTTTAAGCCGGTTTTTTTATTTTCAAAAAAAAAAAAAAAAAAAAAAAAAAAAAAAAAAATCTTGTGTCGTTTCTTTTTTCTTAAATTAGTAATGCAGCTTCTGTGAAGTTTTTTTTTATATTACACTCTTTACTAATAAACACCATTAAAAAATGTATCGTGTTTGAAAAAATCTATAAAAACCCTATCAACAAACAAACCACATACAAAGGGACTGAATGTTTTAACATAAAAACAAATATTTTGTAAATTTTTCAAATTCTATTATACCTCTAAATCATGCAATCTTATCTTTCTTCAATAATTGTAACAATACGACGATAGGCTCAAATAAAAATATAATTCCATTCAACAGGAAAAGAATTTCAAAAAACAAGTTCATGTTAGAAGAAAATAGCTTCACTTAAAAAGTAAGACCTAGTCGGCAACAAATAAAATTAAATGTAATTATATTTCTATTTAAATCTATTTTCAAACAATAATGGTTAATAATCAATATAACATTGATGAAGAAATAATACAAGACTAGAAATTTTATGTAATCCTTCAAAGTAGCAGAATCTATCAAGATAAATTACACATAATGAGTTTGATAATAATTGAACGGAAAATAGAAATATTAGGAGGGCGCTTTTCCTAGCTTGAAGTCCGGATACGAATAGTCATGTAATTATTTCACTTTGGCAAGCAGAAGGAAGACCGTTGATAGCAATCGCGTGTGTTGAAATTAAATGATTATAATATCTTTTTATTTACTGACATTAGTTTGCCATTCCGACCGGATTAGCTCAGGTAACATAATAACAAAAAGGTCCGTATTTGGTTCGGATAATATCTTTAATTGTTGTCTCCTGCTATCGGAAATGAGGTAGTTCATGCCATTGCAAAAAGATTTTCAAATGATGTTTTAATGTTAAGTGGTTAAATTCAGTGCGATCTTGCTGTTTGGGGCTATTGAAAATACAACTTTTGAAATTGATAAATAATTAATGGATCAAAATACAGTTTATGCGATTAATTTTCTTTATAAGTTAGGATATAATAACATTTAAACTGTTACTGTTGAAAGGTGCACTCTCACTGAGATAATTGTTGACAATAGAATTCAATTTAGTTGTTAACGTTTTTAAAACGAGCACCATCATCTTCTCAAGAGAGCTTATGTCATATCATAAACAAAGCATAGAGAAGGGGCATCCGTTAAGCCGTAAACTTTGAATAGCTAGAACAATACGAAACAGTGGTTCTACTGAATATTTTAATTACGAATAATAGTTTGCTATATTGAAGCAAACCTTGCTAGATTTATAGGTTATTTAATATAGCATTTTCGATATGGGTTCTGGGAGCTTATTCACGAAGCATCCGTTAACTAACGGACCCGTTAACTTAACGGAGACGTTAACGGGTACGTCCGTTAAAATTTAACGTAGTATTCAAAAACGTTTGCGTTAACATTGTGATAACGGGTGCGCTATTAACGTATCATTCCGAGACCCCATATTAGATTGGGGTGTTTCCCCCATTGAAATAGCCGTGCAAGCTGATATCAGTCCGCTGGTCTAACACATGTTTTTCTCCATTTTATTCAGTGTTAGAAATCCAAAAAAAAATATTGTCATTAAACTTAAATATCTTGTAACATAATTTTTGTAAAAGGTTTGTCTGTCCTTGTTGAATATTTTTTTTCAAACGGCAGCTTTGTTTCAATTTAATTCCTGCTTATCATTATCGCTTTTAAAATAATTTTAATATTATTACATCACATTTGAAAATATGTTGTATGTTCTTTTAAAAAATAAAAAATAAATTAATCATGTTTAAAGATATTAAATAAAAATAAAATATTATATACTTTTTATAAACTACAGACCTAATAACGAATACATCCATTCTTTGATAGTTTTATAAATTTATTAAAAGTGGAAAAGAATGATGTTCAGAGAAAAGTAAAATGTGAATGCTACCTTTTATTTACGGAACCCCTGGTGAGGTGTTCAATATAACGGACGATGATACACACTGTCACAGATGGTTTACTAAATTGAATTTTCATTTCAATGTAAAATGTTTCATCGAGAATTTATCAAACACAATTTCTCAGTACGTTTGTGAGTTATAAAAATGACATAAAGTTTAATGTAATTACAACAATTTTTCTCTTAACGTCATCTTGCTGTTTAGCGTTTTTATCTTCGTATAGTGTTAGGTTTTGTTAAATAAAGTAACACTCCAGGAGATTTGGTTTTACCATTGAACAGTGTAATAAGGAAGGCAACAGATTTTGGCATAAAATTTGTAAAATGAGAAATCAAAAGGAATACACGATTGGTGAATGGCTTTGCTTTTATCAGTTTTAGTATTCTAATATCAAGTTTAGGTGAATTCATAAACAATAAAACAGAAACCCATCAACAATATGAAAGAAGTGATATTGTAAATAAACTTTTAAATTATACTCTTTGAAATATAAGAAAAATAACAAAAATACGCAGTTTACAAAATATATTGAATTAAAAGGATCTTTTATTTTTTGAAGAAAAAAAAATAATATAAAAATTTGAGTATTTTTCTTATAAAATCGTCTAACAGTAGATTCGGTATTAATAATAAAATTTGGTATTTGTGTTTTTTTTCTTCTGTATTATTTCATCATTGCTTTTTCTTAAGGCCGTCTATTGTCTGTACTTTTTCGACATTCGATTCTGATCGCTCTATTGATATCTTCATATGTTTGCTTGTTATAAGGGTCTGGATGGTTTTTTTTTTATTCATTAATTTTCTAGACCATTTTTCTCTATTTTTTTCTCTATTTTGCTTATTATTCTCTTTTCCTTATAGTTTTACACTTCTATTGTTTGTCCCTTATTTGGCACTTTGTGCTTAGTATGCTCTATTTTGTAAACCCCTTCCAAATTCTCTCTTATAACTTTCAAGCGACTCTCCTCGTTGAGGTTACTACATTGTACATTTGTAAATAACTGTAACAGTTGTATCAAGGCTGGTACTGTTATACTAAGTATAAGGTTGCAATATTTAAATGTTTTCTGATTTGAGCATCACCCGCTGAAATCGTATTAATTTTATTTCTACGGTTTAATCTTATACTTTTCACTTACACTATCAATACAAAAATGTGTTGTTATATATATATACTTCATACTATACATTATCCAGAAAAGTCATTCATTTTTCTTGAGTGACATTATCCAACTAACCGTTGTAACAACCTTTCAGCTTGTTTCCTGTAGAAGCGAGCACATTTTCACGCACATGTACTATATAGTCCAGCAGATAGGTGCAATATATGAAGGAATTGTGCACTTCGTGTTAAAAGCACCAAATTTTGCTCAAACATACTTCTATCTATACTCTTCAATTTTAGATATGGAGGCAAGCTGGAAATATAGTTAACTTCCGGTAAAATCCAAAATGGCGGATGCATGTTTAAATTTCAACTTTTCTTAATTCTCTTTCAATTTTTTTAGTTTAAACTAAAAGAACTGATGTTTTAATTGATCTGCATCGTATTAGATGGGTTTCAGTGTTGCTGAAGCAGCAATTTGGATGAGTTTGGTTAACTTCCGGTCGAAATTTCATGTCAAAATTAAAAAAAATGTTGACTTTTAATTTGCAAAAAGTGAAAAGAATGGTGTAATAGAATCAGGTATTTATTTCTTTGGAGATCATAAAAATTCAATTGATATGGTGAACACAACTGTTTCATTATATATTTGAATGAAGATAGACATACACTTCGATAAATCAAGAGTCTAAAAAACAATTGAAAGATGAGCTCTTAAAGATTAAAACTTATTGAGGCGTCAGATAATCGAAGACCAGGTAGTTCGTCCCAAAATGTTTAAGAGGTTGACTGGACTTTAGTTCATTTATATGCTTTGGAATTTAGTGTGACATCCATTTACTCTGAATTAGTACACCATTTGTGTAGGGAACAGCTGGTGACCACATCCGGTTGCAGGAATTTCTCGCTGCATAGAACACTTATTGGTGGCATTCGGCTATTGTCTGCTCTTTGGTCAGTTTGTTGTCTCTTTGATATATTCCCTATTTCTATTCTCAATGTTAAATGTATAATTTGTCAAAATATGACAGACGAATACCTGCAATGCCCTACACCCTCAAAGTGTATCAATATTGGTACCGGATATGTTACTATGGCTGGAAATCTCGTTAAATACAAAGAACTTCCATGTTTACCGTCTACGACCCATCTGCATACACAATATGATGGCAGGGGTCTTCCACGTACTACGTACAAAAACAATGCCACATGGCACAAGACCTGCCATCTTAACACAGAACTAAAGAGAACTAAAATAAGACATCAAAAGGATACAGATGATATTTAAAACAAAAAAGGCAATCGGAGCTGGAAACCCACCCGCACAGTCAATGTGTACAAATGCTTCAGTACACAACTTTATTAGAGAAGCTCAGTGCTGGGAACCTCATTGTGCAAGAAACGCAATATCATGTCCAATGTCTTGCTTATCTTTATCGACAGGCATCACAAGTCTCTAACGAAGATGAGACTTAATAAGGAAGAGACGCACGAATAAGCCATGGAATCGCATTAACTGACGTCATCAGCTACAAAGAAGATTCCATAACCAAAGAATATTTAGCACCAGGATTCAAGATGTCAGGTTTGTTCTAGGCGAATAAGGAATCTAGATGTTGACATTGAAGACATAGCTCATAATTCAAGATGAAAGAATAGACTTCTTACATTTTAAAATTATGGGTTGTTTGCCTGTGAGAGAGCTTTCACATGTTTGACTTGGATGGAGATTTGTCTCAATAGCACTCATACAACTTCTTATATCTAATGCTTGCTTATTTACCTGATATTCAGGAATAAAAACAACGGAGAGATAATTAACTTGCTTTCAAAGATAATATAGAACCCTCGTTTCAGAAAACAGGTGATGATGCCTTTGACTAAAACTAAATGCAGATTTATAAAGCAGTAACAATAATTCGCAGCGACATGTTTGTTACATTTTGGTTTTCCAGTGAACTGTGAGGAGAATTATGTTCCAAGATCTCTTGTAGCTCTTGTTAGTATGTTGTTGTATGGACAATATATAACAACCGACTCTTATAAGCAGGAAACACTAACGATTGCTTGGATATTTATATTTAACAGCTACAAACAAATTCTTAACGTTAACTCTCCAAAGATCCGTCATCATGCATCTAAAGAAACATATGCACTTAGAAATAATGGTTCACTGTCTGACGGAACACATGAAATAAACATGTTGTTAAGTCGGATGGAGGCACTGTTAACAGTTAACCTGCGAAGATGGATATCAGCTTGACAAGAAATGGAAAGACTTGCTAAAGAGTTGAGAAGAGGGGCGAAAGATACCAGAGGGACAGTCATATATCGATTTCTTGATGAAGAGAACACAACTGACCATGAGCAGAAACTAAGAACTCAAATGTCGTTTATCCATGATGTAGGTTCTGTGGTAGAAGAGATAGGAAATCAATTTTTTGAAGACAGCAACGAACTGCTTGTTCTGTATACCAATTAAAGATACAGTTTCCTCAGCAGTTGTTGATACTATTCGTCGTTCGTTGAATAGACAAGGGACTTTCCGATTTGATTTTCCTCTGAGTTCAGTTTTTTTGTGATTTAACTTTTAAGAACTATTGACAAGATGTAACTATTGTAGACAATATAAAGATTGACAGTACAAGGAGACGTTGTCAAAGGCAAACATGCTAACCACGAAACTGATAGAGCTTCTCACGTGCTTCTCAGAGCTCATTCATTTTCTGTCAAATAAACAGATGAATGAACACATTTTCGAGATGAGAATTATTGCTACAGTTGTTACAGATGTATTAGTACTTGTTTCATGTGACAACGCAGCTGATATTTATGGGTTGCTTTGGGACTGGAAACCACTTCGTATACATTTCAATTCATGAGCTTGCTAACTTTTTAGAACAAGAACAAACATATGCATTGCCTGTTTTCCATGCATTCACTGTATTCGACACTGTGGCATAGATCGCTGGTTAAGCTGAGAAAAAAAACCAACAGGGATACATGAATGGTATTGAATGGTGTCACAAGAGTATACACCGTTATGAGAGACCAGGGTTGCGTCCAATATCTTAGCAGCTACGTAGTGATACGTAGATGTTTGTCTACTGAACGAGTAGCTAGTCTAGCTGCTATCTATATCTATGTTGCAGCTGGGCCAGCTACACGTTCAATAGTCATCCATCTACATGTACGTAGCCCTTTGTAGCCGCTACGATATTGGACGCAACCCAGGTGAGTACTCTGAATGTCGACACCACTATTACGCAATTAATCGATTGATTCGTTATGCTGATGTTTGATCGAACAATAGCAGAGGTCAATGATATTTAACCTTCTTTTGACAACATTGCTTTTTTTTTTATCAAACATATGTATTATGTCTCTAAATTACGTTTACTTGTGATATTTTTTACCGGAAGTGACAAATTTCTGAAAAAAATACCCCGAGGGTTTCAAAGAAATGATACATTATTTCAAACCATGAATACACAATAATATTATAGTCTACACAGCAAACTTTGGCTACCAGCTGTGAGATTTGAATAACCATTAATCAGTTATCAAATGCATGTCCGCCATTTTGATGATAAAACCGGAAGTGGATAAAATCAAGCTTGCCTCCATATCTTATTTTGTTAAGAATGGTCAAAACTATGTTTCTACTAAATTTTATTCTTTTAAGACATAGTGCACAATTGTTCACCTATCTGCTGGGTAACCATTTATCAGTTATCAAATGCATGTCCGCCATTTTGATGCTAAAACCGGAAGTGGATCAAATCAACCTTGCCTCCATATCTAATATTGTTCAGAATGGTCCAAACTATGTTTCTACCAAATTTTATGCTTTTAACACAAAGTGCACAATTATTCACCTATCTGCTGGACTAATAGTATGCAGGTTTCATTTATTTTCATATTAGCGGTTTTATTTTTTGTAGTTGAATTTTGTTATTTGTTTTAGTTTTACGACTTTTTGTCTAGATGTGGGAAAGGGAGGGAGTGAGCTTTAGCATGTATAAAAAATAAAATCACAAAAATACTGAACTCCGAGGAAAATTCAAAACGGAAAGTCTCTAATCAAATGGCAAAATCAAATGATTTTTTCAATCGGGGTAACAAAGTAAAACTGAGGGAAACGCATTAAATATAAGAGGAGAACAACGACACAACATTAAAATGTAGCACACACAGAAACGGACTAAGCATTTGACAAAATCCTATGAGAATAACAAATATAACATCAAAACTAAATACATGAATTTGGGATAGATAAGTACCGTGACACGTCTTATAGTAATGTGAATTAACACTAAAAACAAAAAGAGAAAACAAACGACACAACGGAAACACAACGTTAAAATGTAACACACACAGAAACGAACTATAATATAACAATGGCCATATTCCTGACTTGGTATAGGCATTTTCAAATGTAGAAAATGGGGGATTGAACCTGGTTTTATAGCGCTAAACCTCTCGCTTGTATGACAGTCGTATCAAATTCCGTAATATTTACAACGATACGTGACAAAACAGACATAATCGGTAAAATAGTCAAAATATGGTTACAGCAGTTATCACTGTCTTTCAATCTCAAAACAAACTTGCAAACATTTACAAAAAGCATCTACAATATTTTCACATTTTGTGTCTGTACCAAGTCAGACTAGCTGGACAATATGTTTGTGTTGTTTTTGCCTTTTTCTGTTTCTTTCATTTTAGTTTTTGTTTTATACTGTGTAGTATTTTGGCAATTCCTGTTATTCCTTTTATGTAATATTCAGCCTCATTTATTGAGAACATCTACAGGGTAAATATTGCAGATAGTGCAGGAAAGTTTGCCTTGCAAGGCCACTTACAAATTCTTCAAACAATAATGTTGGAAGGATTAACACATTCTCCCTATATACACGAGACATCTGACATATTGGCCGGATTCGTACAAAACGTTGCGGTGTATTTATACATCCCGCACATCCAAAAGATCGTTCATATGCAAACGTTTATTTAAAACTTTCATGGAACCTGAATTTTCAATATTAATTTCAATTTCTAAAGTGCTAAATATATACCGTGTAGGCCAACAGTTATTCAGTTACAGATAACTTCAGAAATTGTATTAATGTTTATTACCTCTAAGAAATATTAAAACAAAAATAAAATTTAGAGTTGACGTCATTTCTATTTTTAGAAATGGAGAAAATCCAACCACGCAAAACCCTAAATATGTTTTATACAAATAGTGAATGAAATGAGCAGACGATAACAAATTAAAATCTTTCCCTCAATATCAAATATACTGAGTAAACAGAAAATCATAATCAAACAAAACTATACTTATGATATTCTTAACTATTCTTGAAATTGGTGCGGTAAAATGTTAAATTTTTCAGTACTTAATTAAAGTGGACGGCAAAAATCAACAATGAAAAACAAAACAACAGAAATACTAATTCAATTAGATATTTACATAAAACCATATGGAAGTATTATATCAATATAGCACTTCCATGATAAAACCAACACATCTTCAAAAGAATATTACAATATACCACCCACTCAATATGAACACTTCACGTTACTGCAAGCAAGCTTAGGTTCCTACTTGATAAGAATAAAATGTCTCCTTGTATATTCTTATTTCGTTCGGTCACTTTTCTTCTGGATGTATTTTCCAAAAAGATATTTCATAAAACGTGTATAAAACCAAAATAAAAAGCCGTCCGACTCAAAACCAATTCCAAGGGTTATGACAAGGGCTACACCAAACTGCGTCCATATCTCACCCTCCTCACAAATCATCCTATTGTGAATGCTATATTGAAGTAACAATTAATTCAAAGCTGAAAGACTAATTTTTCTTGAAAGCATTTATAAAAGAGGCTGGTTTTAAAAAGTCTTTAACTCTTTGTTGAAATTCACAGTATTACAGTTATATGTTTTACTTCTTTTAAACTGAGTTTTACTTTGCGTATTGCTGTTTGGTTTTTTTTTCTACATTTATTTTGGCGAAAGGTATAGGGGGTGTATATATATAAATTATGTACCCTGATTTCTACTTGAGCGTCACACCGAGTCAGATTTTAACGTGCTAATTCACAAGGTTACAGTATGAGCGAAGGCATGACACCCTATCGAGACAAATTATTCTAACTTTTGGTCAATCTTTCTCCTCACATTCATTATGACATATATTTGTATTGTGTTTCAACTAATATTAACTTATTATATATCACATCAACATGTTTCTCGTCCTGAATATTTAATCAACTTGCCACTGGACGTTAAACAGCAATTCATCCATTTATCATATCATAAACAACAGCGGATAATTTGACAGAAGTATCATAGAAAGGTCTTTTTTTCGATCTTATAGTTAATGCATACCGATATACTCCGAACTCGTGATGCTAAACTATATGATATTCCTGTAGATTGGAAGCCATTTTTCTAACAATTGATTCGTTATTAGAGTATTTTTATATTTGATTTAAAAAAAATAGTGCAAAGTATCTATGGATTTTAGTATTTTTATTTGTTCGTTAAGATAATAATTGATTATGAACCCTCAAGTCTTTATAAATAGTCATAAAAACAAGACCCAATACTATATATAGTATGAACGTTGCCAGTCTTTACCTAAACCCGTAATCGGATCGTTCCCCTACACAAGCCGTATAGACAGAAAAATAAAGTTGTACAATAGTAACACATAAAAATCAAAACTATTTTCCTTAAGGGCATATCCAACAGTTTCAGGGGAGATAATAACAAACGTAACCGTCGTCTATTGGTTCTCGTAATTTAACGTTGTTTCAACATCACATTCGATATGCTATGGCCGTCTGGAAAGGGCGGTTTCTTTCCTCAAAGAAAAGGGCACGGCGGGAATCGACAAAAAACGCAAACAGAATAGTAACAGAAATAGAACTCAAGAATGAACTCAAAACTTAAAGGTATCTTTGTCCTCTTGGTCTATTATAAAAGAACTGCAATTATAGCTTAATCATTACTGGACCATTTTTTCCCTACGAAACTGTTTTATACAAATACAATCAAAATTAATGTATTCGTGTCTGGGCAATTTCTTCATATGAAACAGTTTTGTAGGGGGAAAAGGGAGTAAAATGTTCAGTTATCAATATTTCGAAGATTGTGCACGTGGTTTGTCAGAAATATATTTTATTAAGCTGGGTAGTTTGACTTTAGTCCGTCCGTCCCATGATTTTTTTTTTTATATCTCATCTTTTTTAGGAAGCACATTACAAAGATTTCTGAAATTGCGTCAGGGTTTATATGAGTCCGTGTAATGCGTTTTCAGATTCATCAATGAAAAACTTCCTGTTTACCTTATACTTTTAGCGGACTGCGTATCATTAGTGAGCAGTAGCTTTAGATTTAGAGCAATAATTATATAGAATATTGGAACATAAAAAAAATGAGAATAACGCCATATGAAAATCAAGTAAAACATTTTTGTATGTTTTTATTTCACGACAACTTAATTTAGAGTATTTGTACAGTTACTGTATACAATTCACACCGTTACGTATCATATTACGAAAGATTATATATCCTGGCTAATTCAATTTTTTAAAGGCATCCTTTAGATTGTGAATTAATCTTTTTTATATAATATATATTTTACAAAATTACGGAAGTTTTTCATTTTTAATGTTCTCAATTAAAATTGAATAATATGACTTACATTGGCCGTGACATTTATTCCACTGGGACAGTGCTTAAATGTTAACAAAAGTTTTAAAAGGAGAGTCTAAAACAGAATAATATGAAACAATTTCATGGCATTCTTTTTAAAACAAATTTAATCTATTGACCTTTTAAAATTGTTGATTGTTTAAAAACTGTGCATAATTCATTCCAAAATAAATCCCTGTTGGATTGCCTTCATTAATTTGACCACAATTTGTTCGTCAGTAATATATAAAGATTATTCAGTTCACACAAAATTGATATTTATAAAATGATAAACATTATACATCAATATATATTTTATATCGATTTTGGTAGATTCTTCCATTATTTGTTGAATTGAAATTTAATTGGTTTTGTAGAAACAGGTATTGGGTTTCGAGTTTGAATGATGTCTGTTCTATGAGCTCACCTGGATGACAAGTTGCACGCAGCGCAGTTGACGGCTAAAATTGCCGTTGTGTATAGCAAATACCAGCTACTTCAATTACATCGCAGCTAGAAACTATCACAAAATAACAAATACCTTCAAAATTCTGAAAAGGACTAAACGATGAGCTAGGTGTGTAAAAACATATTAAAATCAATTAATCTTCAGGTATGCCACTGTTATGGCGATGACTGGAAAAACGCCACCACAAAGGATGATATTCTATTCATTTTGTGCTAAGTTATTAGTAACGCAAATAGAATGCATCAGTCCCTTTACAACAGGTTGAAACTATAAGAAAGCAAAACAATTGCATTACAGTTGACTTGCTGAAATCTATGTATCAGTAAATAGAGCCTGGATGTGCATCAAAATATAAATGGAATATAAATAAATGCTTGAGAACCAAGCGAAATCACATCGATATTCACGCGGATACATTGAAAAGATCAAGTCTTTTTCTATTATATTTTTTTCACGTAATATTATTCGTGAAGATGGAAAATTGTAGGTTAAATCATTTAAGAGGTGAGAAGTTAGACAGTTGCGAGGTTTGTGTTATCTAAGGTAAGCGTGAAACACCGGCAAATAAATACTCTTCCAAAGTTGACAATAAAAAAAGCCAAAATGTTAAAACTTATCGTTTTAAAAAAAAATTGATTGTCTTTTATGTGTCATCATAAAGTCGTTTCATTTTTTGTAAACGAGATTTGCCGTATAAATAAGGTTTGAGCACTATAATTTTTATGAATGAAAGCAACATAGTATTTCAATAAACGAGGATAAGTAACAATTTAGTCTTTACCGATAATATCATTTCCACGGAACTATATAAAAGGGTTTATTATTCATCACAAAGAGGACGTATATTAATTTATTTATGTATTTGACAAATATTTTAAATTAATTAATTTATTTATTTAATTTTCATTTAATTTTAATTTTTGATTTGTTTTGTTTTATTGTGCAAAGGTGACGACTCGTTCCAACGCTCTCGCCACCTTTGCTTTTTCTAATCTGTTTTTTTTGTATGATTTCAAGTACTTATGTATCATATCATATGTTATATTGCTAGCCTAAATAATATATGCAAAAGTATTACCGAAAGACAAAAGATGCAAAGCTCCAAATGTAGAAATAACACTTTTGTTCTTATAAAAAAGAAGATGTGGTATGATTGCCAATGAGACAACTATCCTCAAAAGACCAAAATGACACAGACATTTACAACTATAGGTCACCGTACGGCCTTCAATAATATCTTACATTGATATTAAATTTAAAAAGGTTATTTGTATTTGTTATTCACTTTTCCCCATGATTTCCAAAATATTAAAACAATGCAAGTCTATGCAACGTTTCCTTCTTTCTTTATCTAATCGAATATTACATGTAATTATAAATTACTGTTAATTGTTTAAATCAAAAGAATTGTTTTAAAACCATATGCACTTTTTGTTTGCGGGTATCTTCTAAGATATATTCATACGTTTTGTGTCGACTCATACATGTATGCATTCTGTCTGTAAATCCTTCTTTTTTTTCTAATTCTTTAAATATTTGTAAATACCAAAATTTCTATTTCATATTAAAGTTCGTCCAATTCATATCATCAAAAAAATAACAAAAAAAAAATAACAAAAATAACAAAAAAATAACAATTGAATAAGATAATAAAATTTTCATCCTAAGTGTCTCAATTTTTTTATTATTAATTTCATTTTCCTTTTTCAACATTATAATTTTTTTTTAAATGGCTTTTTTTGTAAATGCATATATATACCCCCTTTTAAAAAAATAATTATTGATTAAAATACATTTTAAAACTCTACAACTTTATCATATACCTATAAATACTTTAATGTCCTAATTTATTTTTGTATGAAAACTCAATGAAATTTCCTTACCTTATGGGCATTCCAGGGAACATCATTTTCATTTCAACAAATTATAAGATTTTTCTATATAAAATTTCTCTGAATCTTGTTCAAGATAAATTAAGTTATCAATTGCAATCTTTTAAATAAAAAGATGTTTTATATTATTAATATAATTGTGTGGTGGGAGTGTCTTAATATATCACATGATCCTTTTATCGATATCTAATTGGTTCTTTTGTGAGACACTTCTGTAAATTACCGGTTTCGGTTTTCATGACTATATAGAGCTCTCATATCACGTTGAAGAAAGAAATTGTTTACAGTAATTTTCGGAACAACATGTAAATTGACAGACTCAATTAAAACACAAAGACTAACTTTGATCAAAGGTAGACATCTTGGACAGAACAAAATTCAAGATAAGAACCGAAATGTTTAAGTCGTGATCTTTATTAAGTACGTACAAGCAAACGAAATTTGTTTTTCATTTACTTATAGAACGATTTTATATTTACGGTAAAGCTCCATAAACAATATTTTGTAGCCATCTTTAAGTGAAATATTATATGGTATCATTGTCAAGACCCCAGCGGGGAAAAGTAATTGGCATTCTATTAAATTAAATAAATACAGTTCAACTTTAGTTGTTTCCATTCGCCTCCTTTTGTTCGTGTATTTAAAGTCAATTCATGCTGACGAGACTCTAATTTTCAATTGTTGGCATCAACTTCCCATTCAAGTGCACCTACAGCGATAATTATCTACCAAATTTGAAAATAAAACGTTGAAGTGATATGGTACTCTGTCTATCGACAGCCTTGTAGGGTAATGATTGTCCATGTATTCATTGAAGTATCTCTAGCGCAGGTGAACGACGTCCATAGAAGGGTATCATGGTAAAATTATTCAAATAAAAAGTGGAATTCATCAGCGAATGCTCTAATTATCCTGATTGCTCCCTAGGTTCGTAAAAATAACATAGATTAATTTCAAATCTTAATTTTCACAAACTTGTCACTTTGTCAATGTATAGAGTCATCCTTTTTCCCACCCCTTCACAGCGCGTGCTTGCTAAGAGATATGCACGCGCGTAACCATGAATTTTTCATTGGTTTAGTTGCGTCTGAAATAATAAAGAATAATGTTTCGGGTTTCCTCACAGACACATGTCTGAGATTTTCTTAATTTCATCTTGTTGTCGAAACCAGCAGGGATTCAACTTAAAGCCGCCCATCTACATCTGCCCCTCTGCCTTTTTTTAGAAAATAAAAGATAGTTGTCTCTCTAGAATGCTATTTTGTGGACATTAAATTATGAATTATGAAAAATGTCACAACCATTCTGAATGAATATTTAGGCAAATTTTCTTTTGAATTGTCAAAAGACTACTATCTTGTTTATATATTTAGCCTAACCAGATGATGGATGTTTACATAAAGTGATACATTTCGCGTGCCATAATACGTATATATAAAAGAGGGCATCATAGATATACTTTAAAAAAAATTCACGATTCCATGTTTTGTGATGTCTTATGGACATACATCTCACATGCAATATATATCTGAAAAGTACTATTGAATGTGCAGTAACTAATTTAAAAGTGAGTTGTAATGTTTTTTTAAAGCAGTGGCGTAACTTGACTATTACTCCTAGTGAGGTACAATTTGAGCTTTTGGAGTAAATGTTTCAGTGCCATGCGGTTAAGCAGTAGATGGTTAAAAAGCAACTGGTATAGAAAAATAATTTTAGCATTTATAGATGCAAAGACTCGAATGTATACATATTACATATACATAGTATATTGATTAGTAATTGGTGTTTGCTTTTCGTCCAATGACAAATATTTCATGCATTTTAGGAATAGAACAAATTTACAAAATCCAATCTACAGAAAGGGTTAACCAGGATGAAGTGCATGTATTTTAACTGCAACTAAGAGGATATGTAAAACGAGAGCAGACACTATCTCTATAAACAACCGACATATTGTTGAACTGGAAATATAGTATAGGATGTTGGATGGTGTCTGGGAATATAAAGTATACATCACGCTTATCCAATCGAAAGCCGCCCCACCTGCCCCCAGAGTGGAAAAAAGAGAAGAAAGATACCAAATTAAAGAACATTAATCAAACTCATGAGTCGAAAATAAACTGGCAACGCCATGACTAAAAATTAAGAAGACCAAGACAAACAATAGTAATACAAAACATAGATAACTACAGACTGAGCAACATAACCCCACCAAAAACTTGGGTGACCTCAGATGCTTTGAAAAGGGTAAGCAGATCTTGCTCCACATGTGACACAAGTACAAATGTAGTATCGCTCATGTTATTAATAAGTCTAATTCGGTAGGTCACATTCGGGAAAAGGATTTGTATTTAATGTTTCGACATTAGGAACATATCCGCTATTCTCTGTGAAACGGATATTCCATAACGGTCAAACAACTTGGAATTGCGTCTGAAAATTTACGAAGGGATGACTTCAACTTCACCACTTGGAACTTTTGGTTTAACAGCTTTTTTATGTGCATGCGCATCACCCCTCTATCAAGGAAATCATGATAAGAAATGCCTTATCTGGCCTTTTATAGCTGACTATGTGGTATGGGCTTTGCTCATTGTTGAAGGCCGTACGGTGACCTATAGTTGTTAATGTCTGTGTCATTTTGGTCTCTTTTAGACAGTTGTCTCATTGGCAATCATACCATATCTTCTTTTTTTTTTATATAAAAACGTACATATTAGTACAAAATGTGTGATTAATACTTCGTATGGAAGAGTTTTTTTCAGCCTAAAGTTAATAATATATTTGAATAAGCTTTCAAACTTCCAAAATCTTGTTTTAGCCTAAAGAAGCAGTGGCATTTAGGCCTGGTTTTGGCCAGAAAATATTTCATATTTGCATATATTATTTGAAAATAAATAAAGTCAGGAAATGTAAATGAAAAAAATAATTCACCATTAATAAAGTAAACTGTATGAAAAGTCTTTAGAGAACTATTTTTGCCAAATTTTCAATGGCTATTATCTCAAAAACTAGCACATTGACCCTTCATTTTTTCTGCTTTTTAGTTCCTTTATTTATAAACTATAAACTAATAACATGCTTTTATAAATCTAGTTATTTTGAAACTGAGTAGCAAACATCCTTATTTACTTTGACATGAATTTCAAATGTAAACAATAAAAAATTATCAAAACGAGTATTAATTGTTTATAATAAGCAAAATTTGAAACTGGTATTTAATATAATTCACTATTCCTAGGCACGATATAAATTATGTATGCATGCTCAGTTTTTTTATGGGTTTTGCTTTTGTTTTTATTCTACCCGACAATTAAATTAAGTTCAAGGGGCCAAGAACGATAGTAGAAATTATTCAGACATTTAAAAACAAGTGTTAGAGCATACTTCCACGTGATGTAGTGCAAGGTAAATCTTAAGGAATGTACACTATATTATGAGCAAGAATATGACATTTTAAAATGAGTTGCCAAGTACTCTTTTCACAGTTACATTAAGTGCTCTAGCTATACGCTCCGAGTTCCTGTGTCTTTAAAAAATTAGAAAATGCCTGTACCAAGTCAGGAATATGACAGTTGTTATCCATTCGTTTGATGTGTTTGGACTTTTGATTTTGCCTTTTGATTTTTGATTTTCCTTTTTGAATTTTCCTCGGAGTTCAGTATTTTTGTGTTTTTACTTTTTGGTATTGCTCAACAGTTTCTTAATATACAAAATAAATCTAATATAAGAATCGAAATCGCTGTGCATGCCAGTAAGTTTTAATTCTGTGTCTTCATCTCGTAAATATGTGAACAATTTTCTACCTGACACATTAATCAGTAATCGCAACAAAATTACAGTAATTATTATCTGATTATACCGTCAAGATATCAGGTAAACAAGGGATAATTCTGGAAATCACATCTAATATTCATTCTCTAGTAATAACAATGGCGTGCTTGGTGTGAACGGTTTGACAGTAAAGTACGTTAGTGACACAACACGCGTTTTTGCGTAAGGAGTTCTTTAACATTTTATAGGTTTCTTTATTTTCATAATTATCAATAATTGTAGTTGATTGGTTTTATGAATATAGTATGTTGGTAATATCTCTGAGAATAAAAAAGCTAAAGAGCAAATTGTTAAGGCTCATAATTCTTAATTTCTTAAATCTATGCATATTTTTTGGTACGGAGTATATTAACCTACTTCACATACATGTACAATTGCACTCAAGACAAATTTATGTGA
Source organism: Mytilus edulis (assembly GCA_019925275.1). Classification (NCBI taxonomy): domain Eukaryota; kingdom Metazoa; phylum Mollusca; class Bivalvia; order Mytilida; family Mytilidae; genus Mytilus; species Mytilus edulis. The sequence continues at coordinate 68,307,662 of CM034350.1, forward strand.
TTTTTTTTGAAAAGGTTCAAATCTTTATTACCAAATTCGTGTAAAGGGTGTAAGTTTCGCTGAATAAATTCTGTTAAAGGGTGAGGAACTTTTTATGATACACCACTATTTAAATTTTTAAAGTTTACATTTTAGAAGTAATACATAAAATGTCAAATTATTAAGAAAATGCAGAGTAAGAAATAAGAAATATAAAACAATGCAATATGTATATTTATTGGAAAATTCATCCCTACGAATTCTCGAAACAAGACATAACGAGAGACTCGCCCGCGGCGGTCGACATACAATCAGGAAGATTTTAGTTGTATACTTTGCTAATAAAGCAATTCAATGTTCGTTCATGATATTTTCAAAAGTTGTGAATGCAGAAAAAAACCCACTAATTTATCTCAAAATATTATGAAATCGATAATTCTAAACTCCAAATCATATATCTGTATAAGAGAGTTGTCACATTGGCACTCATACCACATCTTCTTATATCTATATATTATAATGTTTGTGTTTTTTCGCCGAAAGAGAATACTTTTCTCAGTGACAACGATCCCACATCTTATCATTTTTTGGAACGACGAAGAATTATTTCATGACAAAAGACCAGAGAAAATAATCTCACTATATAATAGGATATATCATGTATATCATATATATATATATATATATATATATATATATAAGTACGTCTGAGTCAGTGACAACCCTACAACAGATGTATCCATCGGATCGCCATCAATGATGGTGATACATGGCTGTGTACATAATGTATATACAACTCGTCTAAACATCAACCCAACAATGTTAGATCTGTAAATTTGCTTTCGCAAATTTTTGGTTCTTCCCTCGCCGGGATTCGAACCCATGCTACTGTGATATCGTGACACCAAATCGCCTGCACTGCAGCCGTCCCGCTAGACCACACGACCACCTGGGCTCTCAAAAAAAGAGCTTTCGGTGGCCATATGTTACCTTTCCACGTCAGTTTTAATCTAGCGGCGTACTACAGTACATGATATATAAGGCATGAAGATGTTATTGTTACAGATCAGCTAAATTATCTATAGTAAAGGATCCTACAAATTAATGTAAGATACAGTCACAGAAAATAATTATATATATATATATATATCATATGTTTAGTAGTAAATACAGTAGTATTGCATATTTGATAAATAGCCTGCTGTTTAATCTATATCGCACAACTTTGTTGCGCACCCTTTATCGCATACCCTTTATCACACCCCTACCCTTTATCGCATACCTTTTATCACACGCCTACCCTTTATCACACCCCTACTTTTTTTTTTTTTTTTTTAACATAAAGTCAGTTTGTTTATTTTGCTTAAAAAATTTTTCCCTCAAAATAGGTCAATTTTTTGAATGACGTCATTGTTTTGGATGTGACGTCACGAACGTCAAGTTTTCATATTGTATGTGACGTCACGAACGTCAAGTTTCATATTTTTTGGCACACTAAATGATTTTCCTAAATGCAACTATAAAAAATACAAAACACACAAATAAATACAATAATAAACAAAATATTTTTAAAACAACAGCACGCAAATTGTAAGGTATTACCCAGGTGCTTCGGATAAGTAATTGAGCAGTTCTTTTAAGGCATTTGAAACAAGACAAAAGTAGAACTGAAGGTAACCCAGTGCTATGGACCAGAAAACAGTTCATATAATATAATACTCTTCTGTTGAAATATATGATAAAGCGTATAATACATGGCAAAATCCGTATCACATGCCGTATCACCCTCGACCAATATCATTCCTCGGGCCTAGAGGCCCTTGGGCTGATATTGATGTCTCGGGATAATACGACATATGATACGGATTTTGCCATGTATTATTCTCTATATAAATGTATCTTTGAGAGGGATATAAGAAAGACCTTCACAAAAGTTCAAAAAATGTTATAATAAGAGAAACAGCATAAAGATTATATGTATTAACTGAAGTATGCATAAACATTGAAGCATAATAGAAACCTCTTACTAGTATACTGTCAAAATTGAGAAATTGTGTTCGAGAAAAATACATAGCAAATATATCATCAAATCTGAGTTGACCTTTTTATATTTTATATAGAGAAAATACAGTAGTATCATAAGTACTTTTATCAACATTTTTGGTGAAATTTAAGAAAACAAAACAATAAATAACGCGTGGCACTTTTCTGGTACGACCGTAATGACATTATACAATGTTTACTTTTCGTGAGTCAGATAAATTGGTTTGACGAGGGATCTTTGTTTCGTAATAAAGACATGTTTTCATTTTTGACGAAAAATCACGATGCCAATGTCAAAAAGGTCAGAGACATCTTTGTTAAAATTACAATCTAATAACATCTTAAAAATGAAAACATATTTGGTTGGTACTAAAAGTCCAATTTCCACAGAGTTAAAAATCGTTTAATCATCTACTTAATTAGTTTCAATGACCTTTAACTTGATATGAATAACCACTTTCTCCTTGGTTTAAAATAGCCTACTCTATCTTTTTTTAATTTTTTATTTAATTTTTGCTTCCTTTTTCCTTTTCGTCTTTCTTTCTTTCTTTTCACTCTTTATGTTTGTTTGTACTTATATTTTGCTTGATAGTTTATTTTTCACATCTTTCAATACATAATAATGATAAAGTAATAATACATAATAGTGATATAGTAAAATTTACATTTATAAGAAATACAGATATCACTATAATTCAAGACGATTCGGTTGGAAAAACAGCAGAAAGCGGACCAAATATAGTTAACCCGCGGCAGTTAGGGACCAAGTTACATTAACATTTAATAATTTGTAAGTGATATTTAGCACTCGATAAAAGTAAAATAAACTAAATAAATTGTTTAAAATTTAAGAGCAGTCGTAGTTATACCTCACCGCAGGTATCAATTATTTCTATACCTGTTCCCTTCACGACTGTAACGCCATGATATCACGTGTCTTATTTGGCTTAATTGATGAGTTTCAAACGAGACGCTTACGATCCTTCTCTCAGCAAGCCTTTTAGCAGTAAGAATTGCAGCATTATTTTACACATTATTCACTGTCGATTGTGTATTTGATTTCATTTTATAATTAATTTAATTGAAAATATTTGTGGCTCTTATTATGTTAATATTATAAATTACTTTTTTGTTATTGAAGAGCGTAAAATACCACACACCTTAACTGTTAAAGAGGAAAACATTGTTGTATTATTGAAACGGTTTCAATTTATATATATTAAATGGCGGTTTTACTGTGTATTTACATCCAAAAAATTCAACGAAAATTTGTCGATACTTAATTATTCGATATAGCATTACATGATATAGAAATTAGTTCAATGCGCATTTCTATGTTGTTTGGGACAAACCCGAAAAATGTATGAAACATGGGAAACTATGATATCACTCCAGAAATAAAACCAAAAACATATTCCAAAATAAAAAAAACGATAGACTCAAAAGGATAATTACACAATAAAGCATTTTTCCATTTTTGAAAATCTTATAAACATCTACAAAAGACTTATTAAAAAAAAACAGTGCTGTCAATTTGTAGAAAGAAAAAAACAACTCAACATTGCAAATTGTCAGTTAATATGAACCACTGAATGAATGAATACTTCATTTGCAAGAAGCATAACCATGCTATTTCAAACGAAAATATATACAAGACAGGACAAATAAACAAAAACATATGCAATATACATGACAAATATACAAAATATATACAATACATGACATACAAAATATATACTATACATTACAAACAAACAAACAAATATATAATACATGACAAACAGACAAAATTATGTACAATACATGACAAACCAACAACAAAATATATATACAATACATGACAAACACACAATATTAAATACAATACATGACATACATACAAAAATAAATACAATACATGACAAACACATATTATTATATACAATACATGACAAACAAACAAAAATATATAAAATACATGACACACCAACAAAAGTATATACAATACATGGCAAACACACATTATTATATTATACATGACAAACCAACAAAAGTATATACAATACATGGCAAACACACATTATTCTATACATGACAAACCAACAAAATTATGACAAACACACAATACAATGCAACAATTCATGACAAACCTACAAAAATATATACAAAACACACACAAATATATACAAAACACACACAAATATTACAATACATGACAAACCAATAAAAGTATATACAATACATGACAAACCTACAAAAATATATACAATGCATGACAAACACACAATATTATATACAATACACGACAAACACACGATATTATATACAATACATGACAAACCAACAAAAGTATATACAATACATGACAAACAGCAGAGAACAGTATAAGTAGTAACAGAATACTATTATGACAATATATGCGATTTTGTATTCCAAAGTGGTTTTGAATAATTGCACAGTTTTACTAATATTTTACAATGAGCTTGTAATAAATTATTTAACTG
>CM034350.1:68312266-68405232 GCA_019925275.1 Mytilus edulis
TTGATAATCTATATCATGTATAATATTATATTCTGCACCCTTAATTATTGCATATACGTTTACCTTGGCTACCACTTCATCAATGAACGGCCGGGCTACTGACCTAATTATTCAAATGGCATACTTTGACCTCATGCCGTCTATGACATTACTCTTACAACACTAAGAATCAAATTTTATCTATTCTAGTTTCTCTGTCTCTGAGTCAACATAGTCTTAAATTTGAGGACCTGTAGAGAAATACCAATGTTTGTACCACAAACCCGATAAGATATGTCAAATTTCCAAATTTCAATGAAATCTTTTTGTATAATAATAAAAAAATTTAAATGTTTTCACGCTACACTTTGATATCGAGTTTCTAAATAACAGTTCGGACTACGACCAGGAATGAATGCGTTTCTACTTTTCGTATATTTTGTTTTTTGAATCCCTTCATAACCCTGTACATAGTTCTGCTTCATCTCATGGTGTACTTGGGTACATGCGGGTGTTAACGTTATCTATATCTACGGATATGAGCGTACTAGATAACTTATAATATTCACAGCTAGGCTATTTTCGATCATAGCAACTAACAAATGTAATATATTCAATATTATACAATAAAATCAGCATAATATCAGGATTGAAAGTGGTTCCCCTTATCTCCGTTTTTTTATTATTCACCAAGTGAACGCTTTTTTAAATTGGTCCAGTATATATATATTCCATAGTTGTCTGTGTGAGGTGAAATTATATGCGACTGTCATAGCAGTTAGAGGTTTAGCTAACTATAAAATCAGGTTAAACCACCCTTTTTCACTTAAGGAAATGCCTATACCAAATTAGAGATATGACAGTTGTTGTCAATTCGTCTTGATTTTGCCATTTGATTAAGGACTACCCTTTTTAAATTTAGCTTGAAGTTTGAACAGTACTTTTGTGATTTTACTTTTTACTTTTTGATTGTGTATGATTAGTAAACCAACTAGATTTTGAGATTGAACTTTAGTGGTATTTCAAGGAACCATCATATTGATTTTGGACAACAGCACACTTTTACTTATAATGTGCATTTTGTGTGTAACAGTAAATTTCTTACATCATGTACATTAGTGTATTTAATACAATTAGATTTGTAGTCATAGTGGTTGATAATGTTATTATAAAAAAATTCATGAGAGGATATTAATGGTTATTTGCTCTAACCTCGCCATACGCCAGTTTCTATGTCTCAATTAAAAAAATATATATAATTTAATTATATTAGCATAACACATTATACAAATTCATCTGACAGATGCAGCACTTCATACATGTTCTATTGGTTGGCATCCCGGATATCGCGGGAACTGTTATTATTTCAGTCGATTCCAAGCACCGTTTTACAGCGCAATGGTAAGTTTTAATTAATGAAAATGGTAAGCTTATTGACAAGCAAGGAAGCTTATTGATTATTCTTGATTAAATTTTATGCGTGCAAATATATATCTATATTTAAATTTAAAGCACAAATTAAACAAAATGTTATATTGTTATTTGCTGGCCAAATGCAATACAGCGCATCATGATGGTTTGTTGTCATTCGTCAGAGAATGATCTCTCATATGGTACCCAGCTGTAATGAATGACAAACATAGGCAGTAAATAGTTACAAGGATTTTAATGTAACACGCCAGACGCGCGTTTCGTCTACATAAGACTCTTTTTTCGTCTTCTTAAAATAATATCTTTATTGCGCTTTTCTTTGCTGACAAATTACTACATAAGACTCATCAGTGACTCTCATATCAAAATATCTATAAAGTACAAAGTTGAAGAGCATTGAGGATCCAAAATTCCAAAACGTTGTGCCAAATACGGCCTAGGTACTAGTAATCTATGTCTGGGATAAGATATAATCCTTCGTTAAACTAATGCAAATTTATTTATATATACTATTAACAAAGTCCAAATCTCGTAGGTCTTATGATTAAACATCAGAGATTTTAAAAGAACCATGACACGTAATATAAACCATCGAACATCAGCGATCAAACCTTTGCACTTCAGCGTCCTAATCTCAGCTCCGAGTGCTACATATTTATTATTAAGCTTAAGTTGCCTAAGGCTAGTGCTTTTTTTTATATGCATGTATGGATTACATTGTTTCTTTTCATCGTTAAACGTACGTTTGTTTCATTTGATATTATTTTCAGAGTTTTTGCAAAACGATTGGTGGAAAACTGGTTGAAATTGACAATTATTGGGAATTTCGAACACTATCGCGCATGGCAGGGAATAGAAGTAAGCAAAACTCTTTTACATATACAGGGAGATGGCAACAATTTGTATATGGTTGTGTTTCTTTTTTTTTTAAATAATCCGTCACCTGGTTATCAGGTACCAATATCTAATGGTTGGTGGATCACACAATTCCAATTACCTTGTATATTGCTATAAGTAACTTTCATGTGTGTTCTTTGTTGACACGACAACTGGCAAAAAGACGAACAATTCTCGTCATTCTTTGAACATGGTACTAAACTCACTTAATGTTTCCTTTCCGATCGTCAAACTTTCAAACAAGCAACCTGAATTGGTACTAGTATTCGTGTTAATTTAGATAAAATGTAAATTTATACAATGTAACCCTTGCTTGTGTAAACAGTGTTCGGTGGTTGTCCATAGCCCCCTAATTGTAATTATTGTTTTCTAATTTCCTTAATATTCACTGTATATGCTTTTTTATATTTTAAACACAGTCCTTTGTGGTTGGTTAGTTCTGAATAGTTCTCTATATACAGGAAGACCTCAACCTTGTCGAAACTATTGTCATCATTTTATCGTTATGCATTCATTCATTTTTATATAATATTTATAATTACAAGTGTTATATTGGTCTGTATAAAATTGTGTTTCTGTATTCATTGTTTTAGCAGAGAGGTTTATAATTCGCAGATTTTTGTTTTTACATTTTTGTCCAATTTTCCAACGAAGTACTCCGCTACCAAAAGTTTATAAGTGACTTTTTATTATATGTATCTACAAGACAATGCATAGCTTTAGTTATTAATAACAAAATTCTCAGTCAATAATTATTTGGCGTCTCTTAAGAAATAATCTTTTATTATTGAAGCCTTGAACTACGCACATTAGGCTGTGGTACAATTAATCAATTCAAATGACCCTGCCTCTTTAATTTATATGATTAATGAATAATTAAGGGTTACCATGCATCATCAAATACTGTTAAAATCGTAATAAGGTCTTCATAATCAAATGACCACCGTGTGTTCACAATTGTTAGGGTTTTTCAAAAATATCACAAACAGGTTATTTTCTTCAAAATGTGGGAATAGTCCCAATTTATGTACTATTATTTGACAAGTCTCTTGTGGTTTTGACTTAAAGTTTTATTTGTTCTTGATCATCTTCTTAAAACGAAAACAAATATGCCGTGCCTACGTATGGTACATATGTGTATATAGAATGTAAGCGATATTGAGTATAACATCTCGAAACCTTTGTATATTATCAAATACCTTTAGAAGATATCGTTTCATGAAAACTGTAGTAGGCAACCTTATTTGTTTTAAAAAATTCAATTAAGTTGATATTAACTGGAGACCGGCCTTTTCAAAGATAAAACATGCATATACTTTGTTATCGAATTTCTGAGGTCAGTTCATCAGACTTAATTTAAGAAGACAAATCGTTGGATATTATAATCAAAAACAAAAATTAAATCACTCTCGTTATTTTCGATTTTTGTTTTTGTTTTAAGATATCAAAAAACGAAATACACTTTCAAAATTTGTTTTTTTATTTCTAGTTTTAAAAATATCATCTGAAACACGAAAAGCGAATGGACACAAATAGACACGGACATGATCATTAAAGTTTCATAACGTATACCCTTCTTAATGCGGATTATAAAATATGGCACATCGGCTACTTTTGATATTTGGTTGCATGTCCAATGTGGAATCCTAAATGTTTAACATCGGCTTCTTTTGACCTTTGAATGTCGACTGTGTAATTACAAATTTTGAAGTTGCTTTAAAAGATAACTCTTTTAATTTCAAATTCAAGGCTCTTTCTTAAAAGGTAAATGTTGAAATGTACATTCGAAATTGTTCGAACTAGCATATCGATCATGATAATCAATGTCTAAGTATAATAGTACTGGTTGTGATTTACTTTATCTAGAATAACGAAGGCATAAGTATATCTTGGTCATTGGTAAGAGCTTTGGCGTCATAGTTTGTTTTATATTATAAACCTTGTTTATGACTTGCAGGGTTCCCGGATTTTTGGCTTGGTTTAACAGACATGTATTCCGAAGGCGCTTGGCTGAAAGCAACATCACAGGGAAGACAGTCGTATTTCAAATGGCGTTCTGGAGAACCCAATTCTCATGGTGGACAAGAAAATTGTGCGATGGTGTATACTGAACATAACATGAGATGGAATGATGCAGAGTGTAGAGCCCACTTACCATTTATTTGCGAAAAGTGAAAACACCAGGCCATAAAGTCTTTTTTTTATGAAATTGAATTACTAGTAATACTTTACTTTCTTTCTTTTTATAAAATTATATCTGAATTAAAACTATCAATTCCTTCTTTTAAGCAAATTAAAACTGAATTAATAAACTATGCATGCATACAGTTATATGTTTTTTTTGAAAAATTTTCGTGCATTTCAGCTTATTGTATGATTTCATTTTAATTAAAGTTTGTCCTTTGATTTAGACTCATCTTAACTTGCAAGAATTATTTATCAACTTTGTGTTGTACATGAAGTTTGTTTGTCTTTTTGTTACTCTGAAGGAGTTTCTTAATTTGTATGGTACGTCTTCAATCGGAGAAAGCATGATGTGTTTTGGTCTGTCCGTTACGTTCGACTCGTTTCAGATTAAAGTAGTTAGGGGTTTGAAGCAGTTTGCATTTTTCACAGTGCACTGAACATTACAAAGTAAAAGTGTTATTGTGTCTTATTACTCTTATCAAACCAGAAAGTGTACACATATTTTCACATTGTCTAGTCATGTTTATGCAGTATATAGATATAGGGAAATGTGATGTGAGTGCCAATGAGACAACTCTAGCTGGCTCTTTTTAGAATGCCGCCTGGCTGTAAAAGCATAAATTAGCAATAACACAATTTCGCTTCATGATAATGCAAGTTTCAGAAAGCATTATGTTTGTATCACAGTGGGGTTCTTAACAGAGTATGATTTGTTTAACCCTAAACACAAGATATTAGGATGTATATAAGTCATGATCTTTTATTACACAAAAAAAGGTTAAACGGTAATCTATTAATCGGTTTTCAAAAGAGACCTATATTTTAACCTGAAGGTGGTAATTCAGATCATACACCTGAATTTATATATGGTTCGTCTCAAATGTATCCCAACAATGTTAGATCTTTAAATTTCGTTAGAATTTTTTCTCTTCGACTTACACAAGCTTTGTGTTTTGCCGAATGGTATAGGGAATTTGAGACGGAAATAAATGATGCTGTTAATAGTTAATCAAAGGTACTAGGATTATAATTTATTACGCCAGACGCGCGTTTCGTCTACATAAGACGCATTAGTGACACTGATATAAAAAAGATATAAAGCCAAACAAATACAAAGTTGAAGAGCATTGATGATCCAAAATTCAAAAAAAAATAATGGTACCAATATCGGGTAAGGTAATCTATGCCTGGGATAAGGAAATCCTTATTTTTTTTTTCGAAAATTCAAAGATTTGTAAACAGGAAATTTATACAAAAGACCGCATAATTGATATTTATGTCAACACCGCAGTGCTGACTACTGGGATGGTGATACCCTAATGGGACAAAACGTCCACGAGCGGTGGCATAAACCCTGTATTTCCACATGTTATCAGATGACGGACATTTGTGTTAAAGTTGACACTTGTTTAGACGTCTACAAAAATCCGGTTTGATTACTATTTAAACTGAAAGCATTAGAAAAGCATACACAAATTTAACTTTAAAAATTCAATATAAGTGATTTTTTTTATATAATATGTGAATACAAAGTTAAACAACTAAAATGCAAAACTGTAAGTCCTTTAAAAAATGGCAAACCCTAAAGCTCAAACACATTTAACGAAAAGAAAACACTGTCGTATAATTCCTGAGTTGGTACAGCCATTTCTTTATGTGGAAATTGTGTATTATACCAAGTTTTAGAGCAAGCTGAACCTCGCATTCGCATTGAATAAAATTACATAATGTGTGGGCAAAACAAACAGTAATGATATGTAGCAACGTCACAAACTGGGGTATAGCAGTCAACATATAGCAATATAATCTTAATCCCTATAAAGATAAATACCTGTTTCAACAAAGACACATAAAATGTCACATAGACAAAGTACACAAGCAAAAATGAAAGACAATAATTCAAAATTGACCATAGTCCAATGCCGGGATGTATATTGGGTAAAAACAAGAGAATAAACAGAATTTCACCAAATCTGGTTTATCTCAGAGATTTCAATGATACAAACTGAAATATGGAGTTTATAAATATTTCATGAAGATTAAGAAAATCCTGGGCATTAACTATGATGACTCAGCATTAATTCAAAGTTTTCAGTATGCATAATTTACTAAAAGCCCTGAATGCAAAATAAAATCATAATATATGCATATTTGTATTTCAAATTGTTTATTTGGCACAACTTTTTGGAATTTGGGTCCTCAATGCTCTTCAACTTTGTAATTGTTTGGCTTAACTATTTTGATTAGAGTGTCACTAGTGATTCTGATGCAGACAAAACGCCCGTCTGGCGTACTAAACAAGTGAAACTGCGAGCTACTGCTCACTGATGATACCCCCACCGCAAGTGGATATTATAAATAATGTGGATTCATTAATATTCGTTGGATACTAATTTTCGTGGATTTCGTGGGTACAGGAAAACCACGAATTTAAGTGTTCAACGAAAAACAAATTTTCTAAAGGAATGAGTAAAGACTTTGCCAAAACCACGAAATTAAATATCCACAAATATGTCAATTTTCCTCAAACCACGAAAATTGGTACCCACGAAAATAAATGAATCCACAGTTGTGTAAAAATATGCAAGTGTTCGGTAAACAGGAAGTTGTCAAGTGATGAATCTAAAAACGCATCACACGGTATAGCTGACTTATATAAATCCTGAAACCAAATTTCAGAAATCCTTGTATTGTAGTTCCTGAGAAAAAATTGACGAAAATTTTCAACTTGGCTATCATGTGTAAAATTATAAAAGTGTTCGGTAAACAGAAAGTTGTCACGTGATCAATCTGAAAACGCATCACACGGTATAGCTGACTTAGATAAACCCTGAAACCACAGTCATTGAAACTCAAAGATCCTGCCTGAATATTATTGGTTGGGTGTTTTTGTCCTGTCAATAACCCATTTCCTTCACCGTATACCTTTGCAAATATGGCTTAGTTTAAACACTTCTTGTTCTTATATTAGCTGAGGCAGATTGGATCCTTGATATAATCCTGAAATTCGGAAATATTAACTGCTAAACATTACATATATAGTGTTCTGAAATGCTTTAAAAAAATGAAAAAAAAAACACGTTTAATAATGTATTGCGTCCGAATAGCTTTTCTGGAATTACCTTTATCAGAAACGCTCAAAGCCAAACATTTAAAATCCGAAGATTGATAAGTACCGAAAATCGTTGAAGAGCTGTATGTCAAAAATTCAATTTGTTATCAGAATAGCTTCAAACAGGTTTTAGATATTTCATTTCAGAAAACATTCACATATGGTAAGCTGGCAATAATTAAAGGCTTGTTTTCAAATTCATTTGAAAAATTGAAAAAGGGGTAGAGGTATAAAATGTACTTTACAAAAAAAAGTTAAATTATATTCAATGATTTCTTTGAGGCTATAATGTTGATATATAAATATTGTTGTGAGAAAAGGCGTTTCAGAGAGTTTTCTAATTGAATAAATGTTAGCATAGGTTGAACGTTGTAATAACAGCTGTTTCACAAACTACGCATCTTTTAGGGAGATATACATATTCATTGATAATTATTTTCTTTACGTACTGGTTACCAGTTATAACGCTATGCTTCATCTAGTGAAGACATAACTTGGGAATGTTACCAGTAAATATGCATATCAGTCATATTGAAATCTGTGGAAATCCTTAAGTCAATGTAGGGGTAGTATATAATTTTAGTGTAAGTTTAAACACTTGAAATCGGGATATATAAACGTTGAAAATATGCCACACAGCCCTATATTTTGACCTAAAAAGATAGTGGTGCATATGAACTTTTCATTCTAGAATGAAATGTTTTTGCAAAACTCCATAGTAAAAGTGGTACAGTTTTAAGCCGTTAAAAGAGTTCCTATGGGAAATTGCACTGTCGATATTTACAGAATTGAAACCTATAAGTACCATGTGAAATTTTATCACGTAATATAATATAGCAACAGCTTTTGTTGTGTTATATACATGTTTAATAAAACATGCAAAAATAAAACAATTTTATTTTTGACGTGTCAACAGTTTCTGAGAAGCATACAGAATATAAAAGAATGATGCCTGCTGATAAGATTACGGCTATTATAATTGCATTTTCTTTACTTGATTGTAAGTACAACAAATGTATATCAATAATTATTGGTTTAATTTCCACATCATAATACAGAAAATAAAACTTTTGATCTGTTTAATACGGAGGATTAATATGTTCCGTGTCAATCGGATCAAGGTTGTGCATACTACACAGTGTAATTGCTCCACAGAATTTGGATCCCTCTGTGGATTTCGGAATGGTATACCGCAGTCTATATCATGTTATATTTTAGATGTGTTTGCATTTCTTTTGCAAATTAAAACTGTTCAATTATCTTCATGAAACACATACGTGAATAGTTGTTAATGAAAAAGCCATATTGCTAGCTTATTATTGTTAAATTGGCGTTAGTCTTTCACCCGTCTATGTATTTAATGTATTAGTACATTTCCTCCTGAAACTTCAAAAAATGGTATTGATTATCAAGAGGATATATGTTATCAAAATGATATTGATTTCTAAGCGATCTCCCGCTGATGCGTTATTATACTTTTTAATTACTGTTACATGCATTCAAAAAGTAAAATCACAAAAATACCTAACTCCGAACAAAACTAAAGTTCTAATCGTATAGCAAAATCAAAAGCTCAAAAAGATCAAACTAATGAATAACAACTGCATATTACTGACTAAGTGCAGGTTTTTTCTAATGTAGAAAGTAATGGATCAAATTTGGTTTTATAGCTATCTAAACCTTTCACGTGTATGACAGTCGTATCAATTTCTATAATATTGATACCGATATTGCTTCCAAGTGAGTCAATTAAATATTGAAATATGTATTAACTCAAGTAAACCAATACAGCACACTTGAAGTCTTAAGTAAAATTAAATAGTTCACTAAGAACTTTCTTAAACCACAAAAAGCGATACAAATTTACTGAGATGAATACTAAGGTTGTCTTTCTTTTTACAAAACTATTTGATGTACAACTTTATAAAAAGTCGTGATTCCCTTCTTCATACAAAAACAACTCTTATTAAAGCTATACGTTTGATACATAAAAGAATTCTGAATTAACTTAGGACGTGATTTCGTATTTATCATTTTTCCCTGCTAGACAGATGCCAGTTTTATTGCTTGATCGGAAGAGTCAAAGTGACCATATATTACCCCTTATTGTACTAGTATATAAAGAATGGAAAAATAACAAGATGCAATTGAATCGAACATAATGAACAAAAAGCTTTAATAAAAGTTAAAGTGATTTAAGAAATGCAATGAAATATTAAAATTTCTAAGTAAATTTATTTTTGAATTATCCTAGCAGAAACTAGAAAAATCGAAAAATTGATATTTGGTACTTCAGAATGGTCAATCTTAGTTTAATTTCAAAGATTTTCAAAGATACACTTTGGATTTCAATGCAGAAGATATAGATTTGTAACGAGCTACTACCAAAGAACTACGTATATTTCACACGTTAACCAATTAAACAAAACGTAATTTACAAGTTTTGATTAAATTTGCAGATGCAGCTGCATACAAATGCTCCATTGGCTGGTATCCTGGTTATCGTGGAAACTGTTACTACTTTAGTCGATTCAGTGCGACGTTTTGGAATGCAATGGTAAGTTATATGACCAACAGGAGGTTCACATTAGCCTGTTTGGAAAGCAGGGAAACATATCTAAATTTCTTAATGTTTTAGTATGTAAGTCACACGTAGATATTTACTTTCAAATTGATACCATGTAATTACCAAGGATGAAATTGTTTGTGTTTATATATAAATTGGTCTAAACTAGTTTTGTAAAAGTTATATATTGTTAATTTAAATGCAACATTGTTTGTAACGTTCACTTTATTCGGATGTTTTCTCCAGTTTTCATGGCACCAAATCATAATGGATGCTATGAAAATGAACGCGCAAGCATAGACGACGCATGTTTTGTCGGTTTTGATAAGATTGGAGATAACAGTATTGTGTTTTAAGCTCCGATGGCATCAGTTGATGATTTGACGGTCGAAAATACCGGGTTACTAGATCTTTCAAATCACAAATTGATGCCATCTGAGCTTAACATACAATACAGTTAGCTCCTAACTGGAATAGGAACATCTGAATAGTTAGTAGCAAAGATTCATGGAAATATAAGTAAACCACATATTGTTAAGCCAATACTAACAACATCACGATTTGAAATCATGTTACATATACAAATCCTTTATAATCATTCATATCGACTTTTTTGAAAAAAAAACCTATAAGAATTTAAATTTATTTGATAGTGTTTGTAGACAGGATAGACGTCATTTTTACTTAAAACTTTGACCTACGTTTTTTTTCGGCGCTGGACGTTTGCCCTTTTTCATAATATATTTGCGCTTTTATTTTCGGACACGTGCGTTTCAATCATGACATTTGACAAAAATAAGTTGAATCTTTTTACGTAATGATTACAACTCGTTTTAAAAAATTACATGTAGACGATTATAGGCGAAAAACACAAATGTCCGGTCAATTTAATACAGGTGTATCAAAATTTGTAATTAATACTACTTGTTTTTTTCCAATTTCTTTTACTTAGAATGTACACAAATGCTGTCCATGGTCCATGTT
Source organism: Mytilus edulis (assembly GCA_019925275.1). Taxonomy (NCBI): domain Eukaryota; kingdom Metazoa; phylum Mollusca; class Bivalvia; order Mytilida; family Mytilidae; genus Mytilus; species Mytilus edulis. Next base: position 68,323,423 of record CM034350.1, read on the forward strand.
ATCGGATTTCGTCAGACTGGAAGTGTTTCAAACATAATTTATTTTCATTTCAGAGTTTCTGTAAAACGGTTGGTGGAAAACTGGTTGAAATTGACAACTATAGAGAATTTCACGAGATAACTAGAATGGCAGTAAACAAACGTAAGAGTTGTACCATTTATTTTAACAGGAGAGGTGTTTAAAGTTAATATCTATTGAATTTTTGAAATACTAAGGGTTTTCTATATCCGGAATAGATTACCTAAGCTTAGCTGTATTTGGCAAAACTTTTTTGAATTTTGGTCTATAATACTATTCAATCTCGTACTTTATTTGGCCTTTTTAACTTTTTTTTGATTCGATCGTCACTGATGAGTCTTTTGTAGACGAAACGCGCGTCTTGCGTATATACAAATTTAATCCTGGTATCTATGGTGAGTTTATTGATTGTAAGGAAAAACATGTTCAGGCTGTTAAACAAAAACAAATTTATTTGTCTGAAAATTGCTGAGTTCATTACCATTTTGAATAACAAGAGTTCAAAAGAATTAACTAGCAATGATAATTATGATGATAGTATAAATAATGAAAAATCGGATGAGTGTGTGTTTGTTTGGTTGTTACTAAGATATTTCATTCATAAGCAGAACAAATAGACTTTATCACATTATTTGCATTAGTTTTTAGTAAATGTTGGTTAAGCTACCATATTGGCATCCACTGGTGTAAAACCATCACATTCGAGGTTGAATCGGAGAAAGGAGTAGGTCCAGTAAAACCCTATTTTGGCCCCAAAATATAGCAGTTTTACAAAATTGTTAAAATGTAATCTTTTAGTTATTCATTGGACAGAAGAATGCTTCTGCTACATCAATGTGGGCTGTTTTTGACAATACAATGCACATATATCGGGTACTAGCACCATAAAGTCATGCTAAATTACTGAAATCTTCATAATTCTAGCATTTAAGTTGAATTTTGGACGGTTTTCGTGTAAAACGAAAGTGGCCGCATTCGTGTTCATCCTTAAAATTGAAATGTAAGTTGTATTTCATGAAAATACATAACATATATAAAGGTTGAGGATGAACACGGATGCGGCCACATTCCTTTTCGACAAAAATCATCTGAAAATTGACATTTTTTGGCATATTTAGTAGATTAATCACATTTGAGCTTGAATCGGATCGTTTTTAAAGACTAAATCGGTTAAAATCTTTCACATAAATTAATTGATTCAAATGAAATAGACGATAAAAAGCGGTCAATATCTTTGGTCAGATGAATCTGAAATTTGAGGCTAAAATGTGTCCTTACCGGACCTACTCCTTTATCTATGATATCTCCTTCAACGTTATAGAGTTGAAGTAAATTCCTACATCAAGTTCGTCTGTAACCTTTTCAGAGGAAAAGGGGCTCTCAGTTTGTAAAAAAATATTAAAGATACTACAATTTCAATTCACAAAAAACACCATAGTGATGCATGTTAAAACGATTAAATCCGCTGCATTTGATTGTACGCGTCCTAAGTCAGAAGCCTGTTGTTCAGTGGTAGTCTTATGTTGATATGGTTCATAACTGTTCTCGTTTCTCGTTTTTTTATTGAAAAGACCGCTGAAAATTGCTGAGTTCATTACCATTTTGAATAACAAGAGTTCAAATGAATTAACTAGCAATGATAATTATGATGATAGTATAAATAATGAAAAATCGGATGAGTGTGTGTTTGTTTGGTTGTTACTAAGATAGTTCATTCATAAGCAGAACAAATAGACTTTATCACATCATATGCATTATTTTTTAGTAAATGTTGGTTAAGATACCATATTGGCATCCACTGGTGTAAAACCATCACATTCTAGGTTGAATCGGAGAAAGGAGTAGGTCCAGTAAAAACCCTATTTTGGCCCCAAAATATAGCAGTTTTACAAAATTGTTAAAATGTAATCTTTTAGTTATTCATTGGACGGAAGAATGCTTCTGCTACATCAATGTGGGCTGTTTTTGACAAAACAATGCACATATATCGGGTACTAGCACCATAAAGTCATGCTAAATTACTGAAATCTTCATAATTCTAGCATTTAAGTTAAATTTTGGACGGTTTTCGTGTAAAACGAAAGTGGCCGCATTCGTGTTCATCCTTAAAATTGAAATGTAAGTTGTATTTCATGAAAATACATAACATATATATAAAGGTTGAGGATGAACACGGATGCGGCCACATTCCTTTTCGACAAAAATCATCTGAAAATTGACATTTTTTGGCATATTTAGTAGATTTATCACATTTGAGCTTGAATCGGATCGTTTTTAAAGACTAAATCGGTTAAAATCTTTCACATAAATTAATTGATTCAAATGAAATAGACAATAAAAAGCGGTCAAAATCTTTGGTCAGATGAATCTGAAATTTGAGGCTAAAATGTGTCCTTACCGGACCTACTCCTTTATCTATGATATCTCCTTCAACGTTATAGAGTTGAAGTAAATTCCTACATCAAGTTCGTCTGTAACCTCTTCAGAGGAAAAGGGGCTCTCAGTTTGTAAAAAAATATTAAAGAGACTACAATTTCAATTCACAAAAAACACCATAGTGATGCATGTTAAAACGATTAAATCCGCTGCATTTGATTGTACGCGTCCTAAGTCAGTAGCCTGTTGTTCAGTGGTTGTCTTATGTTGATATGGTTCATAACTGTTCTCGTTTCTCGCTTTTTTATTGAAAAGACCGCTGTTTTTCTTGTTTGTATGAGTTAACACTATTATTTTTTGGGACCCATTATAAGTTGCTGTTCGGTGTGAACCAAATCTCGGTTTTGAAACAACCTTCAACAAATTGTGACTTGGATGGAAAGTTGTCTCAATTGCTCTCATATCACATCTTCTGATATCTACTTTTTGTATATTTCTATCAGTTTTAAAACTAGGCTTATGCAGGCAACGATATAAGCTACAACTTGCAAATAGGATAAGAATAAAAAGTCAACTGAACAATTAAAATCATTTCAGCTATTATTACAGTTTGAAAAATACAAGTATGAATTCGAATGTATTTGATCATAATTTATTACGATGAATTGTAGGTTTCCCGAATTTTTGGATTGGAATAACAGACTTGTACTATGAAGGAGCATGGCAAAAAGCTACAACCCAATCGAGACAATCGTATTTTAGATGGTATTCGGGAGAACCTAACTCTGATGGAGGAAAAGAAAATTGTGTGGAGGTGTATACTAATCGGGGTATGACATGGAACGATCAGTCCTGTGCTGATATAAATCCATTTGTTTGCGAAAAGTAAATGACATTTCCTTTATTCCTCAAAAATTTGTATTAAATAAATTAAATGTATTTACATTTCATGACGTGTTCTGATATTTTCTTAACCAATGGCAAGTTAACCAATAGTGATTAGCAGAAAAGGTAGGTATGCATTTAGAAACATGTAGGTAGGTTCGTGAAATAATTGTATCTTTAAGATGATTCTTCAACCAAAACAAGCATAAATCCTCAACTAGGTCCTCTTTGCATGTTTATACCATGTATTACGAACCTCTAACATATATAATCGATAAAAATAACTCATTCAGCGATTGTTAATAGAACAAAAACAATTTTTTTTTTAGTAATTGTGACGAAGTTTTCTAGTTTTAACCTTGATACAAAATCTACTCATACGAAATATACCATGAGTCATACGAATATCTCTATCTTCTTTTATTTTACTTTCAAAATACCGCCGGCCTTTCACGTTTAGTATTTTGTATTTCCATCACGGATTTCCATTTCACAATTGGGCAGTTCAATTTCCGGATTTTTAAGGAGGAGAGTAATGTTAGATCACTTCTTACTCTTTCTGTGAATAAATACCAGGATTAACATTTTGTATTTGCGCCAGACGCGCGATTTGTCTTTAAAAAGATTCATCAGTGACACTCGAATAAAAAAAATGACAAAAAAGCCAAATAAAGTACGAAGTTGAGGAGCATTGGTAGAAAAGCCTTAGTATTTTTAAAATTCAATATTTTTTAACCAGTAAATTTATAAGTACGACAATATCAATGATTATTCAAGTCAACACTCCGGCTGGTGATACCCACAGGGAATTTAAACTCCACCAGCAGTGGCATCGACCCAGTTCATCATATATACCAGGATTTATATTTGTATTTGCTCCAAACGCGCAACAAAACACTCATCAGTGAAGCTTGGATAAAAAAAAAATGTTAAAAAAACCCTAATAAAGTACGAAGTTGAAGAGCATTATATGTGTACTAAAATCAATAATTCAATACCATTAATGTCCTATTATAGATTTGGATAAGATAAAGATTTTTTTCAGAAAAAGTCATTTGTACATATGATTTATTATACGAGTTGGCCATTCAATTAACAAAATAAATTTTTTTCGTTGTTTTTGTCAAATTTGAAGCTTCATCTGACTTTAGAGTAAATTATTGATTTCCCTCAGTTTTAGTTTGTAACCTGGATTTGTTTTTTCTTGATCGATTTATGACTTTCAAACAGTGACATACTACTGTTGTCTTTATTTATTATATCAATTGTTTTCGAAAAGTAGACAATATGCACATACATAACTTCAGTGTTTTTAATATTTATTTGATAGAATGTTAATTTTGAAGTTCTGTTCTATATCAATACAATCCTTTCTGAACGTCAACTCTTTGACATTTGTGAATCGATCCCTGATTTAATTAAGTAGATTTACAAATTAGAACACAAAAGTATATAGTATAAAACGAAATTCGTAATCGTTGTAAGAAACGATTTTCATTCACCCAGCAAGGAAACTTTTTATATATATTTTGTGCATTCGAAAATACATGTTACGGATCAGGTGAAAAGCTGGTCGTTTTTTTTTTATATAAAGACAGAACACAACACTCTCCAAGAATTATCAAATTCACGGTTAAAATGTATGTGTGCACTATCTCAAGGTTCTATTAAAACGTAGTTTAACCTTATTTCATATTTAATGTATATGCTAAAAAAAAGTCACTTGTGATACTATTAATGACAAGTATAACCAAAGTATGCACTTCTTAGCACGAAATGTTCTTTACCATAAAAAATTGTTATATAATTAATTTATAAAGTTTATGGCTACTATATTTTTAGTGGTACCTACCGCAAACTGGTCTGGTGTCGTACCATGTCGTCTAACTCGGCGCCGTATAGATGTGCAACTCATGGCTTGTATTATATCTTACCCGAGTTATGTTTTACTATTTACCGTAAAACGGCATGAGAGAAAATAGCTTTCATTATGTTCTTATTTCTCTCTTCTTTTTCTTATACACTGTATGATTTTTATTTGATTTTTATATTATATTAAAACGATAAACTAACCTCTCTACCCGACATGCTGTTCGTTGTAGTGTCGTAAATCAGTCTACATTTTGTCATTAATGAACTTCACATTACAATTCGGAGTATATTTTGAATCATCATGTAAAATTTCAAACGACAATTCGTCACATAAATAAACTGTCTTCATTTGATCCATGAAATTCAATATTAAGAAACCCCGTGTTGAAGTGGAGACCGATGGCGATGAAATAAGCCATTTATCTTTAATTGATAATCTTTTTTATAATAAACAGTCAGTGTACAAAATGATTTGAATAAAAAGGCATACTTCTCATAACTGTAATAAAAGTATTAATTATTCTATTAGTCGTAGGATATTTCAGTCGCCTAAGAATAATAGTTTCTATATTGTCATAAGCAACCTTGTTACATTCTAAAGCATAAAATTCATGATAAACAAATGCATGCTTTTATGAATTGCGAAAATGTTCTGTTTTGTTCTTCAGGCGACTAGTTTTTCAAACTCGCTTTCAAAACATTAAATTCTGGAAATGCTTTTTTCATTAAAACCAGTAATGCATACATATTTTTGTTATGACTGGCAAAATCTTTCAGAATTTCTGCTCTCAATGCTATACATCTTTATTTTGTCTTTTAATTTTTTTTTCATTAGAGCATCACTTCTTACGTAAACAAAACGCGCGGCTGGCGTGCAAAATCTTTACCCTGGTATTTGATGGGTTTTTTTTTATATACAACCACAAGTTGTAGTTGATACCAGAATAATCGAAAGATAATGACATGTATCTTTAAATTATAGTTATATAGGGTAGGACGGAGCAGGCGTCAAATCCCTTAAAATTGAAAGAAAAGGATTTTGACCAAATGTTGACATTGAATAATATAAGAAGACCTCTATATTAAATAGATAAAAATGGAACACCATCTGATCGTCCAAGGAAATAACTAACAAAAAGTTAAAAAAAAAGTACCGAACAAGGAAAATACAAATAGGGAAATCCTTTGTCAAATGACAAAATCAGAAGCTCAAAAACATCAAACGAATATAAAATAAAAATAAAAGTACTATAATACGAATAATCAAAGATCTCTTTTATGATATCTACAATCTCCATTACTTACATGGTAAGCATGTAATAAATAAAAACCTTACTGGATATTATTTTTATGCATGAACACATATACTCTTCTGCGGTACTACAATCTGTCAATATCTATATTTTAGCATTGCACAAGGTCATATTTTTCTCTAACTGTTAATGACGTCTTAACACAAATTCCATTGGATGTTAGAAGTGTACTGTTTAATATTTGAGTCGTGAGTTCAAGATTCAGATCTGTACTTTGAATCTTGTTTGTTGTTTGGGATGTATATATACACTTTATTGTCCGGTCTGTGTTTTTGTTTTATTTTACGCTCATCTAAAATATAACTTGTTATCTTCGAAACATCATGCAGTATTAAAAAGGAAAATAACAAAAATACGAAAGTCTAAAGAAAATTCACATCGGAAAGTCCCTTTTATATCCAATGACAAAATCCGAAGCACTAACAAATTACACGAATGGAAAAAACTGGCATATTCCTGATTTGGTAAAGGCATTTATCATTATCTTGAAATGAGGGTTGATAAAACCAGAACTAGAAAAACCTATCACTAATATGACCGTCGCTAAAAATTCCATTATATTGACAACAATGTGTGATCTAAACAAACAGACATAATTGTTAAAGATCAAGAGGTCATATTAACGGAATAACAGCAAACTACCAATTCATAGATTCGTTACATGGAGACTTGTTTTTTTTTTGTGATTGTATACATGCCGAATAATCTCAATAATATTGGGTTTTTTTCTCTTGATGATATTAATTGCTATATGCTGTATACACAATCTAGCCAATTAAGAACTTAAACGACTATATATGAGAAAGAAATGTTGATACTATATTCATTAAACGAAAGAATTCAAATGAACATTTCTCTCCAAAAAAGCATTATACAGATGTTTTTCAACAGAATTTTACCGTTGTTCAGTTTACATAAATTGTAAAAGCAGACAAATCAAGGTGATAAACGCAAACTGAAGGACTCGCTTGATTCCATTGTCCAATAATTGAAAAGCATATAGGGATAACTATTCGATGTTATTTTTTACTTATAGCATCAATTTTCTAAAATGAGTTTTCCTTGTTGAAATTGGTATGCTTACGTTTTTTAGATAATCCATTCATTCTACTTTACACATTTAACTATTGTTTTCAGTATTATGAAATATGTAAAAATTATGGAAATCTGTCTTTTTTAAAGAAGAGGACCGAAAGATACCAGAGGGACAGTCAATTTCATAGATCGAAAATAAACTGGCAACGTCATGGCTAAAAATAAAAATAAAAAAGACAAACAGACAAATAATAGTACACATGACACAACAAATAAAACTAAGGACTTAGCAAAACGAACCCCACAAAAAAACTGGGTTGAGCTCAGGTGCTCCGAAAGGGTAAGCAGATCCTGATCCATATGTGATACCCGTCGTGTTGCTCAAGTTATTACAAACCCGGTAAATAGTCTAATTCGGTAGGTGAAAAGGGAACGGTATTGTATTTACAACGTAAGGAACATATCCGATATCATTTGTGAAACGGTTATTCCATAACGGTCAAACATCTCGTGATGGCGTTCGTAAAATGTATGAAGGGATGATTTTTCAAATTGGTTTATTATATATTTGAATTGTTTAATGTTTGTGATCCTACGAAAAATGCATCTGTTGATTTAGAATGGCACAGGTCTAAACAAGTGTTGACCATATTTTTTTCAATACCTGTATTTTCTTAACAGAAATAGCTAGTTCGGTTTATTCAAAGTAAAAGTTACTCAAACAATCGTATATCGAGGTGATGGGAGTACATTGATTGTGAAGAAACGAGGTTTTTATAGAAATTCCTTAAAATTGTGATGAGAAAACGTTTCATTACCCTTGGTTTATAAGTATCGTGGATTTTGGTTGGTTCTAGTTTCTGGTTGCGTTTTGTTTTTTGCAAATACTCATCTGAACAAGAAATATATGTTCAAAGTCTAGCAGCATCGTGGTGTTGATACATGTATATTTATATTATACTTTAAAAATAAAGAGGTGTGGTTTATTTTAATTATTTGTGAAATATGACTGTTATTGTCCATTCGTTTGATGTGTTTGAGATTTTGATTTGGTCAAGGGATAAGAGTCTTTTCTTTTAGAATGAAAAAACAATCAACGACTGCAAATGACGAGGATAAAAGCAATGATAAAAAACATATCATATCCGGCTTTTTAAACTCATAACAATAAACTACATAGTTCATTCATATGTTTTAACCTATCTGTATATTTTAAGTTCCAGTAAAGTCATTAAACAAAATAATGATGATCCCCGTGGTTGGCTAGATATAAGGCAACAGTAGTATACCGCTATTCGAAATTCATAAATCGATAGAGAAAAAACCAATCCGGGTTACACCCTAAAAATGAGGGAAAGGTATCAAATATAAGAGAACTACGACACAACAGAAACACAACATTAAAATGTAACACACACACAGAAACGAACTATAAAATAACAATGATTATTTTCCTGACTTGGTACAGGGCATTTTAAGAAAAAATGGTGGGTTGAATTTAATTTTTTGCATGCCAAACCTCCCGCTTTAATGGCAATATTGATTATAACATTAAAATGACAACACTAATAACAGGACTACAATACAAAGAAATAGAAGAAAAAATAGGTCAGAGGAACAAACGAATAATAGCCAACAAAAGGTGCCAGGTTAATAAATTAATACGTCAGACGCGCGCAAAGTCCAAACAAGACTAACCAGCGAAGCTCAGATGAAAAAAGTGTGAAAGCCAAAACAAGTACAAAGTTAAAGATTACCGAGGACCAAAATTTCCAAAAAGTTGTGACCAATACGGCCAGGGTAATCCGTCTGGGACAAGAACAATAAGTTTATTTGCTAAGACTATATGTCTGTTTGATTTGTTCACACATCGTTGTCGTAGATGCGAATGTCATACAAGTGAGAGGTTTAGCTAGCTTTAAAACCAGGTTTGATCCTAGCTTTAAAACCAGGTTTGATCCACCATTATCTTCATTGTCTGCACCAAGTCAGAAATATGACAGTTGTTATCAATTCGTTTGATGTGTTCGTGTTTTAGCTTTTGATTTTGCCATTTGATTAGGTACTTTCCTTACAGAATTTTCCTCGGAGTTCAGTATTGTGATGATTTTACTTTTCATGGTATACTAGTACTCTGTAATTACTTTATTTTGTTTTTGTCAAAAAACAAATGTTACATTGTTGATATTTAACAAATACAAAACGTTTAATGTGACCTCATAATATATGCTTTAAAGTTCAAACTAGCTTCTTTGCTACTTGTTGAATGCATTGGTGTGGTTTTGAGATATAGAACGGCAGCAAATGTTGTTTCTTTCCATTCGGTTATTTTTCAAGTAAATATGTAAATATCCTCTTTTTTATTGGTTTCATAATTATGAATGACAAAACCAGAATTTGATACTTTTGGTGAAAACATTTTAGCGAAATTAACCTTGTCGGATAAAGTTGCTTATGCTAGACTGTTTTCCAATCACTCCATGGGTGTCAATTCAGCCAGACTTGAAAACGCACGTTTCATCTTAAATAAATGTGATTGGTACCTTATACCAACATATCATGCGCATGTCTCAGGTTTGTTTTAAGACGGAAAGAAGACGAAAACTGTCACCATAAGTAACTATAAGAGACAAGATTAAAGAAGACGTCTAAACATTTTATTTCACCAATAAAACATACAACAATAGTAATTGTGTAATAAAAACAATAAATTAAATATTCGTATAACAGAGCACAAACAACACTGTGCAACTTGTATTGTCATTTAAATTATATGTGATTCTAATTTTAAAAGAAATAATAATATATCAAATATTACAACACATGCTTTATCATTCAAGCGATGTGACTTTTCGGGTACTATTTATATGTGAGAATGAATTATATCACAAACAGCATAAAATGCCTTCATTCAGAATAATTGAATTTCCAACTCCCATAAAAATATTTTAATTGTTCTGCAAGATTAAATGTTTACATCAATAATATCTTCCCGAATGTTAGTTGTAACACTCTGATGGAAATCAACTTGGGATCCTCGAGTCGAATGTTCATCAATGATATCATCTTTTGTGAGGGAAAGTGGTTCAGGGGTCTTTCGGTTGATATCATTGTCTTCCGATTCCGATAAATTATCATTAATGTGCTCAACGTCAATATAAGATTGACTATTTTCACCATCCTCGTCATCGCCTCGGAGACGTTCATGAATTCGCTTGTGCCTTTCCAGATTACTTTTGTGACTTGTTGCATAGTCACAGTGTGGGCAAGAGTAGTCTTTTTGACCACTGTGTACAGATAAATGCCTTTTCAACAACGCTTTTCGACAAAAACGTCGTCCACAAAACGCACATGAATATCCATTGTGATGGAAGATCATTATATGTTCTCTTAATGAAGCTTTTGTCGTAAAGTTGACACCACAGCATTCTAAAACTTTTTCACAAGCCTGATGCATAGTTGATATATGTCTCTTCAAATTGTTTCTTCGGTCTGTGACGTATCGACAATGTGGACAAGGAAACAACTTTCCCCGAAATGTATTGCATACCAACATAGCCAACTCTAAATAATTTCTATTAATAAACGGGGATTTCACTTTGGACAAATCCGTTGGAAAGCCAGGCGGAGTTGCGAAATTGTGATATTGTGCAAGTGTCAGTTGCTTTAGTTCGTTTGATGCTGTATTTTGAAATGGATACAATGCAGTTGGATACTGAAGGACTGTAGATGGTAAGGATGCCGTACTAGAAGAAGATCCAGCAGGAAGAGGTATATTTGGAAAAGGTGACATATACGGCGCTGCCATTGCTCTGATGGAAACACTAGTTAAACTAGATCGTATGTCAGGATTTCCGAGGGTATGCATACTTTCTCGTGGTTTAGGGATTGGATTTCGAATTGCAGGCATAGATGTCGGAATGCAATTGGTCTGTAAAGATCTGTTATATTCAGTTGGTAGTCTTGAATTATCATCACAGACGGAAGGCCCACTGTAAAATAAAGTCCATATTTAGTATAAATATATATTAATAATTTGTTGTATGGAATACATAACATTGTTAGTCGTACATTTGTAAAACTGTTGACAAAATTCCTAGACAGAATGCACTTAAAACAAAACATATGATTGACAAAGGAAGTTTTATGAGATAAAAAGTTGAAATAATAATTTTTTTGCTAATTTTGTTTGTATTGTAATTTCGTTCGACGAGCTGCTTCATTACAAATTGTTTTTAAATTCATTTTAGTAGAAGCTGTTGGAGATTATCATCGAAAATCTTTGAACTTGGTGCTTGAAAGATGATTAACTGGTGTCGAAGTTTAAAACTAATGACCATCATCTTTTTGCTAAATAAAATTCTAGCAATATTCAATTTGAGAATGACGAATTTAACTAAAATGATATATATAAAGATATTGATATATCTGGGTTCTGTGGATTTTTAGTTTGCTTATCATTTAGTGATCAGTTAATGGGTTTCTTGATATTTAGGCGAGGGGCATATACAGTCGGGTTATTCATATTAATTTTAATAATAAACTCATGAAAGATACCAGGTTTTAAATTTTAAGCGCCAGAAGCGCGATTCGACTACAAATCTCATCAATGATGCTTGAAGCAAAAAAGGTTTAGAAGGCCAAATTAGTTTCAGTATGAACTGCTTTAGTACACATTATAAGTTATCAAGAAATTTATTCAACTTAAGATTTGCTCATGTTTTGGTGTTTTAATAATAACCAAGAAAGTCCACGAACAAAAATGAAAGTAAAATTGTGTTTTAATTCTCAAAAATGCCAACATGTACTTGATAAAAGTTAAAGCAGATTGATAGTTACAGAAAGCCATTTCAAAAGAACCAATAGGACAAATTTACAAAATTTAATTGTTCATACGATTGATCGTAATGTACAGTGTATATTTCAAGGATTTCAATGGCTGCAAAACTAATAAAAAAATAAACAGATGAATTCTAAAATATTAACAATGTAACATTAAATATATAAAACTAAATGTCACTGTACTTTGAAACAATAATATGTATATGTGTATAAAATAATTCATACTAAATAATTTTCTGTCTTTTTCTTGTTTATTTATGTTTACATATTATATTTCATGCAATATGGGTCTAATATTGCACTTCATCGACATCTTTTTAGTAATACATAATGATTTTGTAAACATTATCAGACATCAGATGTTAAATTGTCTGCGGTAATAAAAGGCAGTGAAAGGTTGATTAGCCTTACTATAATGGCTGGAAAATACAAACTACAAATCCAATGGAATCAATCGAAACATGAATTGACAATTTAACAGTTATACTGTAAGAATAACTATTCAGTATCTGATAATCATTGATAGAGGGCTCTCTATGGTACAATCAGTCAACACTCAGTGTTACCAATATAAAATCAATGAACAAATACGGTGTTAGTTCAACACCAAAAGAAATATGGAAATATAAAGTTCAATATAAAGAAACTGCATTTGATGTTCAAACTGTGGTCTCGTTTTCATTTTTAAGAAAATATTACTATCATTATCATTATCTTCTATTATTTCTAAAATAATAATAATACGTATTATTATTATTATTATTGTATAGCAATATAATATTTCCCACAGAACGTAACCAAAAGTTAGTGTGCAATAAATTCTAATATTGCACTAGTGCAATAAATCTTCAAAATTCGTGACATCATCAACGTTTAAATCTTAGTTTAAACCAATTTTTACTTTCAAATATTATATTGCTATACAATAAAAGGGTTATTGCATGAATATTGGGGAATATTGTCCCTCGTAGAACATATATTGCACTCGCAAGCTCGTGCAATATAAAATTCTACTCGGGACAATATTCCCCAATATTCATGCAATAACCCTATATTATTATTATTATTATTATTATTATTATTATTATTATTATTATTATTATTATTATTATTAATGGTGCTACTGTAATTTTCAAATACATAATAGTCAACAGACGTAATGATACCCCAGTTCGAACTCAAATTTACAATACATAATATTAATACTAAATATGTTAAACTATTCAATAAAAATATTCAATATTCAATTGCAAAGGCGTGCACATGATTCAAGCATTCTCAAACACAGACACTTGTTTCTTGACTTTTTTTTTATGAAAAAATAATTTCAGAGTCAAGTGCCTGTTATACTAAGTCGTGAAATCAAATTGAGAGAATGGAATTCATTAAAGGGTGTTTTGTTTTTGCCAATCCGGCAGATAAAAAGAATCTACGTTTTTTTAAAACGATATACTTTGATTTCAAGTTTTTAACCGTTTTTTTTAATTTTCAAAAACATAATTTTAAAACTTTTTTTTCTTGTGTCGTTTAATTTCTTTTTCTTAAATTAGTTACGCAGCTCCTGTGAAGTGTTATTGTTTTACACTCTTTATTAATAAACACCATTTAAAAATTTATCGTGTTTGAAAAAATCAACAAACATACTACAAAGAAAGGGACTGAATGTTTTAACATAAAATCAAATATTTTCTTAATTTTTCAAATTCCATTATGCCTCTAAATCATGCAATCTGATCTTTCTTCAATAATTGTAACAATACGACGTTAGGCTCAAATAAAAATATAAGTCCATTCAACAGGAAATTTTTTTCGAAAAACAAGTTCATGTTAGAAGAAAATAGCTTCACTTAAAAAAATAAGACCTAGTCGGAAACAAATAAAATTAAATGTAATTATATTTCTATTAAAATCTATTTTCAAACAATAATGGTTAATAATCAATATAACATTGATGAAGAAATAATACAAGACTTGAAATTTTATGTAATCCTTCAAAGTAGCAGAATCTATCAAGATAAATTACACATAATGAGTTTGATAATAATTGAACGGAAAATAGAAATATTAGGAGGGCGCTTTTCCTAGCTTGAAGTCCGGATACGAATAGTCATGTAATTATTTCACTTTGGCAAGCAGAAGGAAGACCGTTGATAGCAATCGCGTGTGTTGAAATTAAATGATTATAATATCTTTTTATTTACTGACATTAGTTTGCCATTCCGACCGGATTAGCTCAGGTAACATAATAACAAAAAGGTCCGTATTTGGTTCGGATAATAACTTTAATTGTTGTCTCCTGCTATCGGAAATGAGGTAGTTCATGCCCTTGCAAAAAGATTTTCAAATGATGTTTTAATGTTAAGTGGTTAAATACAGTGCGATCTTGCTGTTTGGGGCTATTGAAAATACAACTTTTGAAATTGATAAATAATTAATGGATCAAAATACAGTTTATGCGATTAATTTTCTTTATAAGTTAGGATATAATAACATTTAAACTGTTACTGTTGAAAGGTGCACTCTCACTGAGATAATTGTTGACAATAGAATTCAATTTAGTTGTTAACGTTTTTAAAACGAGCACCATCACCTTCTCAAGAGAGCTTATGTCATATTATAAACAAAGCATAGAGAAGGGGCATCCGTTAAGGTGTAAACTTTGAATAGTTAGAACAATACGAAACAGTGGTTCTACTGATTATTTTAATTACGAATACTAGTAAACTAAATTGTAGCAAACCTTGCTAGATTTATAGGTTATTTAAATTAGCATTTTCGATATGGGTCCTGGTATCATTCTGATACCTCATATCAGACTGGGGTTTTTCCCCCATTGAAATTGTCATCAGTGCAAGCTGATATCAGTCCGCTGGTCTAACACATTTTTTGCTTTCCATTTTATGCAAAATTAGAAATGCAAAAAAAAAGAAATTGCTATTAAACTGAAATATCTTGTAACATAAAGTAAGTTTTTAAAAGGATTCGTCTGTCCTTGTTGAAGATTTTTTTTCGAATGGCAGCTTTGTTTTAATCCAATGCCTGCTTATAATATCCCTTTTAAAATAATTATTTTAATATTATTACATCACATTTAAAGATATGTTGTATGTTCTTTTAAAAAATGAAAAATAAATTAATCATGTTTTAAAGATGTAAAATAAAAATTAAATATAATATATTTTTTATAAACTACAGACCTAATAACGAATACATCCATTCTTTGATAGTTTTATAAATTTATTAAAAGTGGAAAAGAATGATGTTCAGAGAAAAGTAAAATGTGAATGCTACCTTTTATTTACGGAACCCCTGGTGAGGTGTTCAATATAACGGACGATGATACACACTGTCACAGATGGTTTACTAAATTGAATTTTCATTTCAATGTAAAATGTTTCATCGAGAATTTATCAAACACAATTTCTCAGTACGTTTGTGAGTTATAAAAATGACATAAAGTTTAATGTAATTACAACAATTTTTCTCTTAACGTCATCTTGCTGTTGAGCGTTTTTATCTTCGTATAGAGTTAGGTTTTGTTAAATAAAGCAAAGCTCCAGGAGATTTGGTTTTGCTATTGAAAAGTGTAATAAGGAAGGCAACAGATTTTGGCATAAAATTTGTAAAATGAGAAATCAAAAGGAATACACGATTGGTGAAAGGCTTTGCTTTATCAGTTTTAGTATTCTAATATCAAGTTTAGGTGAATTCATCAGCAATAAAACAGAAACCCATCAACAATATGAAAGGGGTGATATTGTAAATAAACTTTTAAATTATACTCTTTGAAATATAAGAAGAAGAAAAAATACGCAGTTTACAAAATATATTGAATTCAAAGGATCTTTTATTTTTGATAAAAAAAGATATAAAAATTTGAGTATTTTTATTCTAAAATCGTCTCACAGTTGACTCGGTGTTATTAATAAAATTTGGTATTTGTGTTTTTTCTTCTTCTGTATTATTTCATCTTTCCTTTTTCTTAAGGCCGTGTATTGTCTGTCCTTTTTCGACATTCGATTTTGATCGCTCTATTGATGTCACTGATTAGTCTTTTGTCTGGCGTATATATAAAATTTAGTCCTGGTATCTATGAAGAGCTTATTCATACGTATTCTGGTTATAAGGGTCTGGATGGTTTTTTATTTATTAATTTTCTAGACCATTTTTTCTCTATTTATTTTGCTTATAATTATTCTCTGTTCCTAATAGTTTTACACTTCTATTGTTTCCCCCTTATTTGGCACTTAGTGCTTATTATTCTCTATTTTGTAAACCCTTCCAAATTCTCTGTTATAACTTTCAAGCTACTCTCCTCGTTGAGGTTACTACATTGTACCCTTGTTAATAATTAACAAAGGTTAAATTAATAATAACTGTAACAGTTGTATCAAGCCTGGGACTATTATATTTAGTATAATAGTCACATAGTCCCAGATCAAGGTTGCAATATTTGTTTTCTGATTTGAGCATCCCCCGCTGAAATCAAATTAATTTTATTTCTACGGTTTAATCTAATATGTTTCACTTTAAATACACTATCAATAAAAATAAATGTCTTGTTATATATATACTTCATACTGCATTTTCCAGAAAAGTCATTCGTTTTCTTGAGTGACATTATCCAACTATAAACCGTTGAAACAACCTTTCGTTTCCAGTAGTAGCGAGTACATTTTTCACGCACATACAGGTTTCATTTATTTCCATATTAGCGGTTTATTGTTTGAAGCTGCAATTTTGTTATTTGTTTTAGATTTACGAATTTTTGTCTAGATGGGGGAAATAGAGGGAGTGAGTTTTGGCATGTATAAAAAATAAAATCACAAAATTATTGAACTCCGAGGAAAATTCAAAACGGAAAGTTCCTAAACAAATGGCAAAATCAAATGACAAAACACACCAAACGAATGGACAACAACTGTCATATTCCTGACTTAGAACATGCATTTTCAAATGTAGAAAATGGTGGATTAATCCTGGTTTTATAGCGCTAAACCTCTCGCTTGTGTGGCAGTCGTATCAAATTCAGTTAAATTTACAACGATGCGTGAACAAAACAGACATAATCAGTAAAATAGTCAAAATATGGTTACAGCAGTCATCACTGTCTTGCTATTTCAAAACAAACAAACATTTACAAAAATCATCTGTAATATTTTCACAAGACTAGCTGGACAATATGTTTGTCCAGCTAGTCTTGTGATTTCTAGTTACATTGAAGACCTGTTGGTGGCCTTCTGCTGTTGTTTTTTCTATAGTCAGGTTGTTGTCTCTTTGACACATTTCCCATTTCCATTCTCAATTTTATTGTGTTGTTTTCGCCTTTTTCTGTTTCATTCATTTTTGTTTTTGTTTTTTTACTGTGTAGTAACTTGGCAATTCTTGTTATTCCTTTTATGTAATATTCAATCTTATTTATTGAGAACATCTACGGGTAAATATTACAGATAGTGCAGGAAAGTTTGCTTGCAAATTCTTCAAACAATAATGTTGGAAGGATTAACACATTCTCCCTATATATACACGAGACATCTGATATATTGGCCGGATTCGTACAAAACGTGGCGGTGTATTTATACATCACGCACATCCTAAAGATCGTTCATATGCAAACTTTTACTTAAAACTTTCATGGAACCTGAATTTTCAATATTTAATTTCAATTTTTAAAATGCATATCATTCTAAATATATACCGTGTAGGCCAATAGTTATTCAGTTACAGATAACTTCGGAAATTGTATAAATGTTTATCACCTCTAAGAAATATGAATACAAAAATAAAATTTAGAGTTCACGTCATTTCTGTTTTTTAGCAATGGAGAAGATCACACCACGCAAAACACTAATTATGTTTTATACAAATAGGGAATGAAATGAACAGACGATAATCAAACAGCTAAAACTATACTTGAAATTGGTGCGGTAAAAATCTATGACTGTTATATTTTTTCAGTGCTTATTTAGAGTGGACGGCTAAAATCAACAATGAAAAACAAAACAACAGAAATACTAATTCAATTAGATATTTACATATGGAAGTCTTATATCAATATAGTACTTCCATGATTAAACCAACACATCTCTAAAAGAATATAACGATAAACCACCTACTCAATGAACACTTCAAGTTACTGCAAGCAAGCTTAGGGTCCTACTTGATAAGAATGAAAAGTCTCCTTATATATTCTTATTTCGTTCGTTCACTTTTCTTCTGGATCTATTTTTCAAAAAGATATTTCATAAAACGTGTATAAAACCAAAATAAAAAGCCGTCCGAATTAAAACC
The DNA here is from genome assembly GCA_019925275.1 of Mytilus edulis. Lineage (NCBI taxonomy): Eukaryota > Metazoa > Mollusca > Bivalvia > Mytilida > Mytilidae > Mytilus > Mytilus edulis. The sequence goes on from CM034350.1 coordinate 68,342,055, forward strand.
AATTGCAAGGGCTATGACAAGCTAGTGCTACACCAAACTTCGTCCATATCACGACCCTCCTCACAAATCATCCTATTGTGAATGCTATATTGAAGTAACAATTAATTCAAAGATGAAAGACTAATTTTCAAAGCATTTATAACAGTGACTGTTTTTAAAAGTCATTAACTCTTTCTTGAAATTCACAGTATCACAGTTTTATGTTTTACTCCTTTTAAACTGAGTTTTACTTTGCGTATTGCTGTGTGTTTTTTTCTACATTTATTTTGGCTTAAGGTATAGGGGACGTATATATATATAAATTCTGTACCCTGATTTCTACTTGACCGTTACACCGAGTCAGATTTTTACATGCTAGTTCACAAGGTTACAATCCGAGCGAAGAAATGACCTTATCGAGACAAATTATTCCAAGTCCTGACCAATCTTTCTCCTCACATTCATTATGACAGTGTTTCAACTAATATTAACTTATTATATATCACATCAACATGTTTCTCGTCCTGAATATTTAATCAACTTGCCACTGGACGTTAAACATCAATTCATTCATACATCATTTCATATATTACAGCGGATAATTTGACAGAAATATCATAGAAAGGTCTTTTTTTCGATCTTATAGTTATTGAATACCGGTTACTTCATATCAGAGACATAACTCCGAACTCGTGATGCTAAACTATATGATATTCCTGTAGATTGGAAGCCATTTTTCTAACAATTGATTCGTTATTAAAAGTATTTTTATATTTGATTTAAAATAAATAGTGCAAAGTATCTATGGATTTTAGTATTTTCATTTGTACGTTAAGATAGTAATTGATTATGAACCCTCAAGTCTTTATGATTATTCATAAAAACAAGACCCAATACTATAGTATGAACGTTGCCAGTCTATACCTAAACCCGAAATCGGATCGTCCCCTTACACAAGCCGTATAGGCAGAAAAATAATGTTGTACAATAGTAACACATTAAAACCAGAACTAAAGGGCATATCCAACAGTTTCAGGGGAGAAAATAGCAAGCGTCATCGTCGTTTATTGTTTTAACGGAATTAATATTGAATGTGCTATGACCGTCTGGAAAGGGCGGTTTAGTTCCTCAAAGGAAAGGGCACGACGGGAATCGGCAAAAAACGCATACAGAATATAGTAACAGAAATAGAACTCAAAACTTAAAAGATATCTTTGTCATCTTGGTCTATTATAAAAGAACTGCAATTAGCTTGATCATTACTATACCATTTATTCCCTACGAAACTGTTTTATACAAATACAATCAAAATCAATGTATACATGGCTGGGCAATTTCTTTATATGAAACAGTTTCGTAGGGAAAAAAAGAAGTAAAATGTTTAAGTTATCAATATTTCGAAGATTGTACAGGTGGTTCTTCGGAAATATATTTTATTAAGCTGGGTAGTTTGACTTTAGTCCGTTCGTCCGTCCGTCCGTCCCTTAATTTTTGTTTACCTCTCATCTTTTTTAGGAAGTACATTAATTACAAAGATTTTTGAAACTGTGTCAGGGTTTATATGAGCCCGTGTGATGCGTTTTCAGATTCATCAATGAACAACTTCCGGTTTACCTTGTACTTTTAGCGGACTGCGTATCATTAGTGAGCAATAGCTCACAGGTTCACTTTTGTTTAATAGAGCAATAATTATATATAGAATATTGGAACTTAAAAGAAATGAGAATTACGCCATATGAAAATCAAGTATAGAACGTGTTGTATGTTTCAATGTCACGACAACTTAATTTAGAGTATTCGTATACAATTCACACCGTATCATATTACGAAAGGCTATATGACTACTTCAATTTTTTAAAGGCATCCTTTAGATTGTGAATAAATCCTTTTATATAATATATATTTTACAAAATTACGGAAGTTTTTCATTTATAATATTCTCAATAAAAAATGAATAATGTGACATATATTGGCCATGCCATTTACTTCCACTCGGACAGTGCTTAAATGATAACAAAAGTTTTCAAAGGAGAGTCTAAAATAGAATAATTTGAAACAATTTCATGGCATTCTTTTTAAAACAAATTTAATCTATGGGCCATTTTAATATTGTTGATTGTTAAAAAACTGCGCATGATAATTCATTCCAAAATAAATCCCTGTTGGGTTGCCTTCATTAATTTGACCACAATTTGTTCGTCAGTATATAAAAAGATTATTCAGTTCACACAAAATTGATATTTATAAAATGATAAACATATATTTTATATCGATATTGATAGATTCTTCCATTATTTGTTAAATTGAAATTTAATTGGTTTTGTAGAAACAGGTATTGGGTTTCGAGTTTGAATGATGTCTGTTCTATGAGCTCACCTGGATGACAAGTTGCACGCAGCGCAGTTGACGGCTAAAATTGCCGTTGTGTATAGCAAATACCAGCTACTTCAATTACATCGCAGCTAGAAACTATCACAAAATAACAAATACCTTCAAAATTCTGAAAAGGACTAAATGATGAGCTAGGTGTGTAAAAACATATTAAAATCAATTAATCTTCAGGTATGCCACTGTTATGGCGATGACTGGAAAAACGCCACCACAAAGGGTGATATTCTATTCATTTTGTGCTAAGTTATTAGTAACGCAAATAGAATGCATCAGTTCCTTTACGACAGGTTGAAACTAATAAGAAAGCAAAACAATTACACTGCAGTTGACTTGCTGAATCTATGTATGAGTAAAACGAACATGAATGTGCACCATAACATGGAAATATTATATTGTCAATATAACTTCCATGATCAAAATATAAATGGAATATAAATGAATGCTTGAGAACCAAGCGAAATCACATCGATATTCACGCGGATACAATGAAAAGTCTTTTTCTATTATTTTTTTTTCACGTTATATTATTCGTGAAGATGGAATATAGACAGTTGCGAGTTTTATGTTATCTAGCGAAACACCGGCCAATAAATACTCTTCCAAGGCAAAGTTGACAATAAAAAAAAAAAAATGTAAAAACTTATCGTTTTAAAAAGAACATTGATTGTCTTTTATGTGTCATCTTAAAGTCGTTCATTTTTTGTAAACGAGATTTGCCGTATAAATAAGGTTTGAGCACTATAATTTTTATAAATGAGAGCAACATAATATTTCAATAAACGAGGATAAGTAACAATATAGTCTTTTCCGATAATATCATTTCCACGGAACTAAAAGGGTTTATCATTCACCACAAAGAGGACATATATTACTTTATTTATGTATTTGACATATATTTTGAATTAATTTATTTATTTATTTATTTAATTTGCATTTAATTTTCATTTTTGTTTTGTTTTGTCTTATTTTGCAAAGGTGACAATTCGTTTCAACGCTCTTCCCCACCTTTGCTTTTTCTAGTCTCGGTTTTTTTTTTTGTTCGATTTCAAATATGTACACATGTATCGTATTATATGTTATATTGTTAGCCTTAATAATATATGCAAAGGAATTACCAAAAGGCAAAAGATGCAAAGCTCCAAAAGTTGAAATAACACTTTTGTTCTTACATTGATATCAAATTTAAAAAGGTTATTTGTATTTTGTTATTTTTATTTTTCCTCATGATTTCCAAAATATTTTAAGACAATGCAAGCCTATGCAACGTTTCTTTCTTTCTTTCTTTTATCTAATCGAATATTACATGTAATTATAAATAACTGTTCATTGTTTAGATTAAAAGAATTGTTTTAAAACCATATGCATTTTTTGTTTTCGGGTTTCCCCAAGATATATTCCTACGTTTCGTGTCGACTCATACATGTATGCATTCTGTCTGTATTTATCGTTTTTTTAATTCTTTAATTTTTTGTAAATACCAAATTTTCTATTTCATATTAAAGTTCGTCCAATTCATATCATCCTTTGATGAGAACAAAAAATAAAAATTTAATAAGATGATCAAAATGTTCATCCTAAGTGTCTCAATTTTTTTATTATAATTAATTTTAATTGTCCTATAATAATAATAATTTTAATTTTATAATTTTTAAATGGCTTTTTTGTAAATGCATATCTATACCCCCTTTTAAAAAAATAATTATTGATTAAAATACATTTTAAAACTCTACAACTTATCATATACTATAAATACTTTAATGTCCTAATTTATTTTTGTATGAAAACTCAAATGAAATTTCCTTACCTTATGGGCATTCCAGGGAACATCATTTTCATTTCAACAAATTATAAGATTCTTCTATATAAAATTTCTCTGAATCTTGTTCAAGATAAATTAAGTTATCAATTGCAATCTTTTAAATAAAAAGATGTTTTATATTATTAATATAATTGTGTGGTGGGAGTGTCTTAATATATCACATGATCCTTTTATCGATATCTAATTGGTTCTTTTGTGAGACACTTCTGAAAATTACCGGTTTCGGTTTTCATGACTATAAGAGCTCTCATATCATATTGAAGAAAGAAATTGTTTACAGTAATTTTCGGAACAACATGTAAATTGACAGACTCAATTAAAACACAAAGACTAACTTTGATCAAAGGTAGACATCTTGGACAGAACAAAATTCAAGATAAGAACCGAAATGTTTAAGTCGTGATCTTTATTAAGTACGTACAAGCAAACGAAATTTGTTTTTCATTTACTTATAGAACGACTTTATATTTACGGTAAAGCTCCATAAACAATATTTTGTAGCCATCTTTAAGTGAAATATTATATGGTATCATTGTCAAGACCCCAGGGGGGAAAAGTAATTGGCATTCTATTAAATTAAATAAATACAGTTCAACTTTAGTTGTTTCCATTCGCCTCCTTTTGTTCGTGTATTTAAAGTCAATTCATGCTGACGAGACTCTAATTTTCAATTGTTGGCATCAACTTCCCATTCAAGTGCACCTACAGCGATAATTATCTACCAAATTTGAAAATAAAACGTTGAAGTGATATGGTACTCTGTCTATCGACAGCCTTGTAGGGTAATGATTGTCCATGTATTCATTGAAGTATCACCCTAGCGCAGGTGAACGACGTCCATAGAAGGGTATCATGGTAAAATTATTCAAATAAAAAGTGGAATTCATCAGCGAATGCTCTAATTATCCTGATTGCTCCCTAGGTTCGTAAAAATAACATAGATTAATTTCAAATCTTAATTTTCACAAAACTTGTCACTTTGTCAATGTATAGAGTCATCCTTTTTCCCACCCCTTCACAGCGCGTGCTTGCTAAGAGATATGCACGCGCGTAACCATGAATTTTTCATTGGTTTAGTTGCGTCTGAAATAATAAAGAATAATGTTTCGGGTTCCTCACAGACACATGTCTGAGATTTTCTTAATTTCATCTTGTTGTCGAAACCAGCAGGGATTCAACTTAAAGCCGCCCATCTACATCTGCCCCTCTGCCTTTTTTAGAAAATAAAAGATAGTGGTCTCTCTAGAATGCTATTTTGTGGACATTAAATTATGAATTATGAAAAATGTCACAACCATTCTGCATGAATATTTAAGCAAATTTTCTTTTGAATTGTCAGTAGATCAATATCTTGTTTATATATTTAGCATAAACTGGGTATTTCGTTTCAAATGACGGATGTATACATTTGCGTTTCATAATACGTAAATATAAAATAAAGTATCATAGACATACATTAAAAACTAAGACCCGTGCGGGAAAAGTAAATAACATGTTCAGTTGATGTCTTATTAACATACACCTCTCATGCAATATATATATATCTGAAAAGTACGATTGAATGTGCAGTAACTAAATTAAAAGTGAGTTGTCATATTTTTTAAAAGTAGTGGCGTAACTTGACTATTACTCCTAGTGAGGTACAATTTGAGCTTTTAGAGCTAATAAAGGTTTCAGCGCCATGCGGTTAAGCAGTAGATGGTAAAAAAGCAACTGGTATAGAAAAATAATTTTAGCATTTATAGATGCAAAAACTGGAATGTACACACATTACATATACATATTATATTGATTAGTTATTGGTGTTTACTTTAAGTCCAATGACAAATATTTCATGCATTTTAGGAATATTTACAAAATCCAATCTACAGAAAGGGTTGACCAGGATGAAGTGCGTGTATTTTAACTGCAACTAAGAGGATATGTGAAACGAGAGCTGACAATTTTCCTTTGCAGCACTATCTCTATGAACAACCGACATATTGTTGAACTGGAAATAGAGTATAGGATGTTTGATGGGGTCTGGGAATAGAAAGCATACATCACCCTAAGCAAAACGAACGTCGCCCTACCTACCCCCAGAGTGGAAAAAAGAGAAGAAAGAATCCAAGTTAAAGAACATTTCGAAATTAGGAATATATCCGCTATCATTTGTGATACGGATATTCCAAAACGGTCAACCAACTCGGGATTGCGTCTGAAAATTTACGAAGGGATGACTTCAACTTCACCACTTGAAACTGTTGGTTTAACAGCTTTTTTGGTGCATGATAAGAAATGCAAGCCCTGGTATGATTATTACATGGCATTTTCCATATTTTCCCGGGTACCGGCACTAGACTCCTATATCAATTCAAACGGTCGTGCATCGGCTGATACCTGTGTCAATATGAAAAATGATATGTCACAATGAATTTATCACATATTTTCCAGTTGGAGAAAAAACATTATTTTATTATATATTAAATAATGTTTAATAATCTTAACATAAAATAAAAAAGATTTGAAGAAAAAAAAATCAAAAATATTGATCACAGTGAGTTAGTGATGGTGTTTTGCGGAAATGAAAGTCGGGGGAACGATAGGGATTGTCAGGGGCTGATATGGATTTGCGAGGGCTGATATCGATAATGCACCTGAAAACCTATGACTATACAAAAACGTTCATATTATTTTCATATACTTAGACTAAATGACATATGATTTTTACTGTATGATAAAAACATTAAATTAACGTGAAAATTCCATATGTTTTCGATTTGGTGCTTAGCGGGCTGATATGAAAAGTTTACCACATGCTTCGATTGTTATCACAGTCATGCCTTTCCGTAACGTTATCGCATGGCATTCCGTTGATACTCAGCAAATTCCGGAAAATACAAGCCTAAAGGAGCAGTGGCATTTAGGACTGGTTTTTGCCAGAAAATATTTGACAAGTACATGTATTTCAAATTTGCATATATTGTTTGAAAATAGATCGAGTCAGGAAATGTATATGAAAAAAATAATTCACCATCAATAAAGTAAACTGTATTAAAAGTCTTAAGAGAACTATATTTGCCAAATTTTCAATGGCTATTATCTCATCAACTAGCACATTGACCCTTCATTTTTTCTGCTTTTTAGTTCTTTTATTTATAAACTATCAACTAATAACATACTTTTAAAAATCTAGTTATTTTGAAACGAAGTGGCAAACATCCTCATTAACTTTGACATGAATTTCAAATGTTAACAATAAAAATTTATCAAAACGAGTAATAATTGTTTATAATAAGCAAAATTTGAAACTGAAATTTAATATAATTCACTCTTCCTAGGCACGATATAAATTATATATGCATGCTCAGTTTTTATGCCCCATCTACGATAGTAGAGGGGCATTATGTTTTCTGGTCTGTGCGTCCGTTCGTCTGTTCGTCCGTCTGTTCGTCCGTCCGTTCGTCCGTCTGTCCCGCTTCAGGTTAAAGTTTTTGGTCAAGGTAGTATTTGAAGAAGTTGAAGTCCAATCAACTTGAAACTTAGTATACATGTTCCCTTTGATAAGATCAGTCTAATTTTAATGCCAAATTAGTGAATTTATTCCAATTTCACGGTCCACCTAAACATAGAAAATGATAGTGCGAGTGGGGCATCCGTGTACTGTGGACACATTCTTGTTTTATGGGTTTTGCCTTTGTTTTTATTCAACCCGATAATTAAATAAAGTTCAAGGGGCCAAGAACGATAGTAGAACTTAGTCATACATTTAAAAACAAGTGTTAGAGCATACTTCCAAGTGATTTAGTGCAAGGTAAATCTTAAGGAATGTACACTGTAATATGAGCAAGAATATGACATTTTAAAATGAGTTACCATGTACTCTTTTCACAGTTAAATTAAGTGCTCTAGCTATACGCTCCGAGTTCCTGTGTCTTTGGTATTGACCAACAGTTTCTTAATATACAAAATAAATCTAATATAAGAATCGAAATCGCTGTGCATGCCAGTAAGTTTTAATTCTGTGTCTTCATCTCGTAAATATGTGAACAATTTTCTACCTGACACATTAATCAGTAATCGCAACAAAATTACAGTAATTATTATCTGATTATACCGTCAAGATATCAGGTAAACAAGGGATAATTCTGGAAATCACATCTAATATTCATTCTCTAGTAATAACAATGGCGTGCTTGGTGTGAACGGTTTGACAGTAAAGTACGTTAGTGACACAACACGCGTTTTTGCGTAAGGAGTTCTTTAACATTTTATAGGTTTCTTTATTTTCAAAATTATCAATAATTGTAGCTGATTGGTTTTATGAATATAGTATGTTGGTAGTATCTCTGTATTGAATTAAGAGGATAAAAAAGCTAAAGATTTTTTCTCTCTTAAAAGATAGTGATTTTAAGGGGATCATGGAGCGTATGTATTTTCCTATTACTCACTATTGCACTTTAATAAAACGTAAGAATTTTTTGAAAGTTTAAGGGACTACAATGACATCTAATTTTCATTCTATCGTATAGTAATACCTATAGCGTGCTTGCTGCATGTGAACGGTTCGACAGTAAAGTACGCCAGTGACACAACACGCGTTTTTGCGTAAGGAGTTCTTTAACATTTTATAGGTTTCTTTATTATCACAATTACAAATAATTGTAGTTGATTGGTTTTATGAAGATAGTATGTTGGCAGTATCTCTGAGAATAAAAAAGCTAAAGAGCATATTGTGAAGGCTCATATAATTCTTAAATCTATGCATATGTTTTGGAATGGACTATATTAACCTACTTCACATACATGTACAATTGCACTCAAGACAAATGTGAATTGTTTTGAAAAGGTTCAAATCTTTATTACCAAATTCGTAAAGGGTGTAATTTTCGCTGAATAAATTCTGTTAAAGGGTGAGGAACTTTTTATGATACACCACTATTTAAACTTTTAAAGTTTAAATTTTAGAAGTAATACATAAAATGTCAAATTATTAAGAAAATGCAGAGTAAGAAATAAGAAATATAAAACAATGTATGAATATTTATTGGAAAATTCATCCCTAGGAATTTTCGAAACAAGACATATTAAACGAAAGACTCGCCCGCCGCGGTCGACATACAATCAGGAAGATGTTATTTGTATACTTTGCTAATAAAGCAATTCAATGTTCGTTCATGATATTTTCAAAAGTTGTGAATGCAGAAAAAAACCCACTCAAAATGTAATGAAATCGATAATTCTAAACTCCAAATCATATATCTGTATAAGAGAGTTATCACATTGGCACTCATACCACATCTTCTTATATCTATAAATTATAATGTTTGGGTTTTTTTGGCCGAGAGAGAACACTTTTCTCAGTGACAACGATCCAACATCTTATCATTTTTAGGAACCACGAGGAATCATGACAAAAGACAAGAGAATATAATCTCACTATATAATAGGATATATCAGAGACATATAATACGTCTCTGGATATATCATGTATATCTTTGAGAGGGATATAAGAAAGACCTTCACAAAAGTGCAAAAAAGTTATAATAAGAGAAACAGCATAAAGATTATATGTATAAACTGAAGTATGCAGACATTGACGCATAATAGAAACCTCTTACTAGTATACTGTCAAAATTGAGAAATTGTGTCCGAGAAAAATACATAGCAAGTATATCATCAAATCTGAATTGACCTTTTTATATTTTATATTGGAAATTCAGTAGTATCATAAGTACTTTTGTCAAATATTTGGTGGAATTAAAGAAAACAAAACAACAAAATAACGCGTGGCACTTTTCTGGTACGACCGTAATGACATTATACAATGTTTACTTTTCGTGAGTTAAATAAATTGGTTTGACGAGGGATCTTTGTTTCGTAATAAAGACATGTTTTCATTTTTGACGAAAAATCACGATGCCAATGTCAAAAAGGTCAGAGACATCTTTGTTAAAATTGCAATCTAATAACATCTTAAAAATGAAAGCATATTTGGTTGGTACTAAAAGTCCAATTTCCACAGGGTTAAAAATCGTTTAATCATCTACTTAATTTGTTTCAATGACCTTTAACTTGATATGAAAAACCGCTTTCTCCTTGGTTTGAAATAAGTACTCTATCTTATAATTTTGCTTTCTTTTTCCTTTTCGTCTTTCTTTCTTTCTTTTCACTCTGTGTGTTTGTTTGTACTTATATTTTGCTTGATACTTTATTTTTCAAATCTTTCCATACATAATAATGATATAGTAATAATACATAATAATGATATAGTAATAATACATTATAATGATACAGTAAAATTTACATTTATAATTCAAGACGATTCGGTTGAAAAAAACAGCATAAAGCGGACCAAATATAGTTAACCCGCGGCAGTTATGGACCAAGTTACGTTAACATTTAATAATTTGTAAGTGATATTTAGCACTCGATAAAAGTAAAATAAACTAAATAAATTGTTTAAAATTTAAGAGCAGTCGTAGTTATACCTCACCGCAGGTATCAACTATTTCTATACCAGTTCCCTTCACGACTGTAACGCCATGATATCACGTGTCTTATTTGGCTTAATTGATGAGTTTCAAACGAGACGCTTACGACCCTTCTCTCAGCAAGCCTTTTTAGCAATAAGAATTGCAGCATTATTTTACACATTATTCACTGTCGATTGTGTATTTGATTTCATTTTATAATTAATTTAATTGAAAATATTTGTGGCTCTTTTTATGTTTATATTATAAATTACTTTTTTTTATTGAAGAACGTAAAATACCACACACCTTAAATGTTTTAAAAGAGGAAAACGTTGTTGTATTACTGAAACGAATACATGTTTATATTTGATGGCGGTTTTACTGTGTATTGACGAGTGTTTCTGTTAATGTAGAAAAGTTTAAACAAAATTCAACGAAAATTTGTCGATACTTAATTATTCGATATAAAATTACATGATGTATAGAACTTGATTCGATTCTCATTTCTAACAAACCCCAAAAGGTATGAAACATTGAAAACTATTACACCAGAAATAACACAGAAAAATATCCCCAAGTCAACGATGAAAGAGTCAAAAGGATAATTGTACATTAAAGTATTTTTTTCCATTTTTTGAAAATCTTATAAATATCTACAAAAGACTGATCAAAACAAGCAGTGTTGTCAATTTTTAGAATAAAAACAAAACATTGCAAATTGTCTGTTAATATGAATAACTGGATGAATGAATACTTCATTTAAAAGATGCATAACCATGCTATTACAAACGAAAATATATACAAGACAGGACAAACAAACAAAAATATATACAACAGATGACAAACGAACAAAATTATACACAATACATAACAAACAAACAAACAAACAAATATATAATACATAACACACAAACAAACATATATATAATACATGACAAACTAACAAAAATATATATAATACATGACAAACACACTATATTATATACAATACATTACAAACAAACAAACAAATTCATAATACATGACAAACAAACATATATACAATACATGACAAACAAACAAACAAATTCATAATACATGACAAACAAACATATATACAATACATGACAAACTCAAAATATACAATAGCTGACAAACACACAATATACAATACATGTCAAACAGACAAAATTATAAGCAATACATGACAAACACACTATATTATATGCAATACATGACAAACTCAACAAAAGTATATACAATACATGACAAACCAACAAGAATATATACAATACATGACAAACTAACAAAAATATATACAATACATGATATACAAAAGAAATTATATACAATACATGCCATGCATACAAACAAAATTATATACAAAACAAACAAACAAGCATATACAATATATGACAAACACACAATAAACAATACATGACAAACACACAAAAGTACATGCAATACATGACAAACCAACAAAAATATATACAATACATGACAATCACAAATTATTATATACAATACATGACAATCACAAATTATTATATACAATACATGACAATCACAAATTATTATATACAATAAAATTGAGAATGGAAATGGGGAATGTGTCAAAGAGACAACAACCCGACCATAGAACAGACAACTGCAAAAGGTCACCAACAGGTCTTCAATGCAGCGAGAAACTCCCGCACCCGGAGGCGTCCTTCAGCTGGCCCCTTGACACATATCTATACTAGTATATTTATATATAAGTATATCCAGTATATGACTAACAGCAGAGAACAGAAGTAGCAGAATGATATTATAACAATGTGTAATTTTATATTCCAAAGTGCTTTTGAATAATTGCACAGTTTTTCTAATATAAATTTACAATGAGCTTGTAATAAATTATCTAACTGTACCGATTTTGACCTGAACAATAGATACATAAAAAAAATGAAATCTAAGTATGTGTTACTACCAAATACTATTTAATATCGTCTAGAAATTCTTGGTTTGTTGTTTTCGTTGGAATTTGTCTTTCATACTGTTTTAACACAATCAAATGACAAATTGTACCAGGATCTTGTGAAATCTATGCATCGTTAAACAGGTCGAGAACTCTAGATTTTCTGACGTCAGAATACATTTGCATTGTTATTTCCAAAACAAAGGCCAATTCGGCCTTCACAAACTGACCAATCGAATCAATGAACTACAATGCATTGTGGGCTACTACGAGTAAACCACTACTTAAAACACGTGGAATTAGTTGGAAAACAGTCAACTAATATATTGTCTGGGTCTCTCATTACAAATGTTTTTATTCTGCAAATATGTTTAATGTAAAATATATAACGTAATCTTCAATTTGCATGCTCAGATTAAAAAAATACCGTTTACTGGCTTCACGATTCGACTTTCTTTTTCGCCTTGCAAAAGTAGTTGAATTGGTTTTTGTGCCTTGTTATGAATTGAACTTGCATTAATTTCATGACATGAAACAGTGAAATATTCAATGAAGTGACCACTGTCCAGTAAGAAAATCATTTGAGCTCTTTTAAACCGGTATAATGTCATTCCAAAACATTGCTGCCTACAAAAGCACGAAAACTTTCATTGAAACACTTCTTTCTGTACTGAATGTGTAATTTTTTTTTTATCAGGGCCTGAACTAAAACAAAGAACATCATAATATTCAGTATGCTAAAAATAAGTGTTATGAAAGCGGCAGGGGCGGATCCAGCCATTTTAAAAAGGGGGACAAAAGGGGAGGGGGTTCCAACTACATGTCCCCATCCAAATGCACTGATTGTCCATAAAAAGGGGGTCCATACCCCGGAACCCCCGCCCCCTTGATCCGCCACTGAGCGGGTACGGGATATAGCTCAACACATTTTTTATAGTTTCATCCATCGATAATATCCGTTTGTTGCTAATTTTATCGCAAAATATACCTCAGAGGTTTTTTATCGTTCGGCTGCTGTCCTGTTGACATATGTAAAATATCTCCAATATTAAAAGTCTCTGGATCACAGTGGGTGCCATATTACCTATTATTATTTTTCTAAAAAGTGCTTTGTATATAGAAATAAGAAGATGAGGTATGAGTGCCAAATGAGATATTTTTCCGACAAAGACATAATTTAGTAAAGTAAGCAGTCATAGGTTCAATGCTGAAAAGTAAGCTATAAATGACCCAAAATTTACACTTGCGTAAAACAATCCAAAAAAAAAAAAAGGAGAAAAAATATATCCCATCAAAAAAGAAAATTGTATAGGAAGGAGCATTTATTTCAGTGGGTGTCATTTGTTTATGTGTTACATATTTGTTTTCCGTTTATTTATTTTGTAATATAATTAAGGCCGTTAGTTTTCTCGTTTGAATTGTTTTACATTGTCATATAGGGGCCTTTTATAGCTGACTATGCGGTATTGGCTTTGCTCATTGTTGAAGGCCATATGTGATCTATAACTGTTAATTTCTGTGTCATTTTGGTCTCTTGTTGACAGCTGTCTCATTGGCAATCATACCAAATCTTATTTTTTATTATAGATCCAACGCTGCAATTTTCACAAAACATATCAAAGGAGTAGGTCCGGTAAGGACTCATTTTGGCCTCAAATTTCAGTTTCATCTGACGAAAGATTTTGACCACTTTTTAAACACTTAAGTGTCTATTTCACTTGATTCAATTACTTTTTGTGAAAGATTTTAACTAATTTAGTCATTAAACACGATCCGATTCAAGCTCAAATATGAAAAATCTCTCAAATATGCCAAAAAACGTCACTTTTCAGATGGTTTTTGTCAAAAAATGAAAGTGGCCGCATCCGTGTTCATCCACAACCTTTTATATATGTTATGTATTATTATAAAATACAACTTACATTTCAATATTAAGGATGAACACGAATGCGGCCACTTTCGTTTTATACGGAAACCGTCTAAAATTTAACTAAAATGGTAGAATTTTGAAGATTTCAGTAAATTAGCATGACTTAATGGTGCTAAAACCCGATATATGTGCATTGTATTGTCAAAAACAGCCCATATTGATGTAGCAGAAGCATTCAACTGTCCAATAAATAACTAAAAGTTTACATTTTAACAATTTTGTAAAACTACCATATTTTGGGGCCAAAAAGGGGTCTTACCGGACCTACTCCTTTTCCACCTTGTCGCAAATAAACATGGATAACATCATTTCAGCTTATTTCCTAATGTTCGCAGAGCAAAACTTTGATCAGCTTGCTTGCTTTGTTTGTATATTGTACTAAATATAAAATATACAAGTTAAACTATGCCTATATATATATTGTTTAAAGATGTCAATCTTATTTTCAAAGCTTGTATAAACAACTATACAAACAAAGCAAGCAAGCAAACCAAAGTTTTACTTTGCAGGTATAAGAAATCAGCTGTAATGATTTTATTCAGTTTGGCAAATGTCCGAGCCCATTAAAAAAACGAACAAACTGAAACTACAGTATCTGACTTCACTACCTTTAAAATAAAGGGAACAGTTTGGAAGTCCCATATACCGAAATGTGACAAAATAAATACTTATAGATTTTGTTAACACTGTCATGTATGTAAATATTTCTTCGCCTTTTTGAAGTACACAAAATTCAAGGATCACACATTTGCCTTTAATTATCTATACGAAAATTGCTGTACTCGAGAATATCAGCACCGGCTGTAATCGACGGCTTACTTTACACTTGTAAGTTTGTCTCATGGGTAATTAATTGTATTTTTCGCTGTTGTTTCGTTGCTGTGTGGTGGACGAATACATGAAATTTCTGTGCCGTCATCAAACATATTACTGGCTATTTATCGGGTAATTGAAGCCCTTTTTCTTCGCATAGAAACAACGCTTCGTTAATCTGAGCATGGAAGTAAAACTTTATATCACGAACTTTAAATGAGGATACACAAAATGAAAAACTAAGCGAAATTGTGGATCCCACATTGCACGAAAAAATGTGTTGTATTTCAGTAAATAACACGTGTTCTTGGTTGATTGTAAACACGTAGCAGTCCAACATGCATTGTGACTCATTTAGTGGATTGGTCAAAAACATAGGTAAATATAAATTGCGTCACATGTAAATAAACAATTACATGTGCGAGAACATAAGTATGCTAATTTATGCATGTAGTGGTCCTGACCTGTTAAATACAAGGTTACATAATGCATTTTTGTTTAACGTTAGACGCCATTATTTGCATATAAAAAAAATATAAATAAAATCTATAAATATCATATGATACACTTACACACAGATTGCAAACAATTTCAGAAATTGTTAACTTTTATGATGGTGATGGTTCTGTTAAGATCAGTTTTAGTTTCGATGCTTAAATTTTGTTTTATGTATTTGCCTCCCCGAACGTGGTCTTCTATGATGATTATTTTTCAGTATGAATAATAACTTTTGGAAGCAATATATATAGGCCTTTAGCTAATAATCACTTTGATCAAATTAAGTTGCAAATACGTATACCATGGTAAAAAAAAAGTTAAACAAGTGTCCGTTAAAAAGTATAAGAATTTCGCATAAGGATTTCTGTAACATATTTTTTCGATAACAGAATTCTAAACCGACGCATTACATAATGATGAAAAGTAAAGTTTGTCAAGTTTCATATCAGTCGAACTTATTGTACTCGTTCAAATTTTATTCTTTTTCTGTTGTTGTTGGTTTTTTTTTTTGTTTTTTTTTGTTCGTACCATACATATATATATATATATATATGTAACACTCCCAAACGTGTCCTTCCCCCCAAACGTGTCCGATTCCCCCAAACGTGTCTTCTCTCCCTAAACGTGTCCGAAATATACAATATTCCCCAAACGTGTCCGAATTCATAACCCCAAACGTGTCCGATAAATGTTATTCGCCAAAACGTGTCCAATATTTAACGCCAGAACGTCGTATGTCTTTTAGCGTTAATACATTTATCCCCTAAATAAAATCGCTGATAATGTTTACGGCAATTTTATGATAGGGACACAGGTGACAAAGTTTTCATTTAATAGATTTAGTTGATTAAATGTAGGTTTTTAATGAATATCATAATTCAAAATTTAATCTGTAATTGTTAATTAATTTTTGACTGAAATTGCTTATTGTTCATTTGCAAGTATTTCAAACTCATTTAGAGCGATCCTGCACCTAATTATAGAGTTGAATTAATTGGTGAGTTTGTAAATTATTTTGTACTTATAAACTCCGATGATGCTTTTTATATGTATCCGAATATTGCCTGGCGGGCGATAAGCAGCATTTTTTAAAACTTTTTGTTAATAGTTCTCCATCTGAATTTGTGTTTATTTCAAAAATTCATCAAATAATAAACTGGTTATCCGTTTTTTTTTAATATATATAAATTTTAGGTTTCCAGCATCAATAAATAAATAAATACTTTATTCAGAAGCAATACAGCTTATAGAATATACAATTTTACAATATTTTGTATCAGTGAAATATAAATACAATAATTATACACAATACATGTATGGCGGAGAATGAAAATAAATTCATATGATAAATAATTAATACAATTACATATTACGACACACGATCAAGAGCCATAACGTCCAGTGCAAAATATTTCATTCATTGGTTTTATAGATTCTTTTTATTTATATAAATGTTATGTGATCAACGCCGGTTATTAGTGGCTACCGTAATTGCAAATTTAATGTGTACTGTATAAATTCCCTTTTTAGACTGGTGATAGCGTATTGTCAAGTTGCAAGTACTCTATGCATATTTAGAGCGAAATAGTTTAACATTTGCTGTATAAATTAACTTAAGACTGTTGATAACGTATTTCCAGTTGCAAGTATTTCATGCATATTAAGAGAACATACATGTTTTAATGATTTTACTGTTCTATACTGTTAAAATTGTCTTTAAACTGATGATTGCGTATTGTCCAGTTGCAAGTATTTCATGCATATTTAGAGAGAACATAGGTTACAAGTTTTTATTATTTTACATTTTTACTGTTTAAATTTACTTTAGACTGTTGATCGTCCAGTTGCCGGTGTTTCACAATATTTAGAGAGAACATACAAATTTTAATGCGCAGAGAAAGGGACACATTCATCCGTTAACTGTACAATTTAATTAAACATGTTTGCTTACAATTTACATACGACATAGCCGAAATGACGCCCCCACTTTTACCCAGTTTTTTCGGCTGGTTTAAAAAAGTACCTTATCTATATTTTGAATGAAATAGTAAAATTAGTATACATTAATGGAATACCAATAACCAAATAACGCTTGATACGGACACATTTTTGGGATTGGACACGTTTGGGGGTTTGTTGAGAAATGGACACATTTGGGCGTTTATACAAATCACACGCTTTGGCGATGTTTTTAACTAGACATGTTTTGCAGTTCAGTGACGTCAATGTGGACACGTTTGGGGGAATCGGACACGTTTGGGGGGAAGGACACGTTTCTGAGTGTTACATATATATCGTGTATAATTAGAATTATGTCTTGATATACCTTTGTGCAATTTGCATAACTGTTACCGGGTGTTGAAAATAAATAATTGCCAACAAATCTGAAAAGTGATAATTAACCAATCAATTATTCAATACTAAAAACTAATTGTATCTTTAACTTATCATTTTCAAATCATTTGATTATCACTGGTCAACTTTTCGGGCTTTAAAAACAGGTTGCAAGTTTAAAATATCAAGACGAGTCGCAAAACTTTCGACGAGAGACATCTCACCTGAGAATGCGACTTCAAACGACTTAATTACGGCAGGAACACTCACAAAGTAATATGGCGCCTGACAAGGTACATGTTCTATTACAAAGTCTGTTGATTGATAAAACTTATTCTGTCAGGTAACATGTAATTTGATGCGAGTCGTGTTGGCAGAGAATGGCGTCGGGTTCTATGAGGACATCAATTGTTGATAAACTACTTTCGCTTTCCACGAGTATCGAATGAAGTCAAGACAATGGCGGAAATTCTTGACTCTGACAACTCAAAGTAAGGTTGAAATTAACAATCAAACTACTATGTTTAAGAGATTGGAAGTCATTGACATATCCTGAATAGTTTGTTGACAGTTGATGCCTTTATTAAGAATAACAACATAAAGGTGCATCCTTTTTAAAAGGTAGATTAAGTCCAGCTGTCATTATCATCTGATGGTCAATTTTCACTAATATCAACATGGTCCCATCAGAAAATCATGCGACAAACTAGCTTCAATGACATATATAATATCATCTGCTATAAAACTATCAGCATGTACTTTCATCGTTATTTAAACAAAAAATCTCTTTAGTGAAACCAAGGATTTGTATAGTAACTATACAACTCCTTGGTGAAACATCTTAACACGTTCCGACAGAGAATCTGGCCATTTGCCTTGAGAGCTGGACTTTCATGTACTTGTTTTAAGAATTTTGAAATTATTTGCTTGAAATCGTTATCTATGGAATAAATCTTAAAATCTTTATAGAATTCATATAAATCATAAGAATATAAAACTTGCTTACTTTATATTATTTATTTGAAAAATTGTGTTTGGGTTGATTACAAATACCACTGACTGTTGTCTCGAAAAAATATTAAAAAGGACACTGTCTACTAAAAATACGACAAGGACTTCCTATTTCAACTAAATTCAAATCTCCCGATAAAATTCCCTAATAATTATAATACTATAAATGCATTGATATGTATTATACCGAATTTATAACTTGTAAAGTTTGGTACGTAATACATTGCACTTAAAATTTAAACAATCGAGAAAACATTGAAATTCTAATAATAGTTCATGTTGTTCCATTTTTCTGGCATAATTTTATTTCTTTTTATTGATGTTCCTAGCATCTTGTTTTTGTCTATAAGTTGGTCTACTGAGTAAACGCAACATCCCTTTTGATGCGTATATTCCGGATAATTTGCCATTTGTCAACTTATATCATGATAAGACAGAAACAACATGTTATAATATACGTATTTCTGACATCAAGGGCAAACACATAATATTTAAGGACACTTTCAAAAACACCGATTATTCAATCGCTCCCAGAAGATTTTTCATATTGTTCGTGTAACTGATCTGCTGCCATATTGCGACAACCAACAATCCTCCTGGCGCAGACTATCACTCCGATTTCCGTCTCAGAATGACCAATCATCGTCTTCGTCTCTTCTGGTAACAGAAACCAGACCTAGAATTGGCATTTTTAAAGACAGAATTATGCAGTTACGAGACGTAATGTTTGTTTACAAATTAGTTGATTAAGTTAATAATGAAGGGTTGAGATTTTACAATAGCTCGTCGACACCGTTGTGAATAAAACAATTAAGGAGCAAATTCATCACAAAAAATCCTGATGAATGGGTTGTACTATTAGTTTGCCAAAGATGAATTTCTTGTCAAATTGATCAGCGTAAAAAGTATTGGAATTTAATTATTATATTAAACACCATTTAAACATGGGTTACTCATTTGAACTTTTCATCCATTTAACAACTACAATAATTATGAATAACAATGATTTTGTATTTTTATTTGTCAATTTGTTGTCATGGATACCAATGATTACCGGTATTATTAAAACATCGTTAGGGTATAAATAACACGCATGGTACTTATTTCAATATTCAAACTAAATTTGTTTTACTTTTGTCTTTCGTATAAAAGGCGAAAAGGGATATTTGCCAAGTTACATTAACCCAACAACATAAAACTGACATCAAGAGGCAGTGGCGGATCCATAACTTTCCATAAGGGGGAGGAGGGGCTCTGACTGACCTAAGGGGGGCCGCTCCAGTCATGCTTCAGTGATTACCTATATTAGCAACCAAATTTTTCCCACGAAAAGGGGAGCCGGGCCCTAGGCCCCCTCGATCCGCCTATGAGAGGTCAACATATAAAAGTTTATAGATGAATCATTGAGAGGCCATCACGGTTGACATAGTAGACGTATTGTTGTTTCGGAGTTTAGTTAAAGTCATTGTTGGTACTATATATATATAATAGCAGCTAAAAATGAGAATCTTGGTATACTTGATATTATTTAAAATTGGACAGAGTCGCGTTATAGAATGGTAGATTGATATATCATAGATTTATTTCTTTCGATTATAGCTTTTAATACGAAACATAAAAGATGATACAAACACAATGTTTACAATGTCATCAAAACAAAAAAAAAACATAATAGTACAACACAAATGAAGCTCTCATATGTGTATATAAAAGTAAATATATAAAAAGATATATATATTAGCCATGACGTATTTTAATAATGTACGTACGGTTGTGGGATTTTCACACTGCGTTAAAGATCCATTTGTGGCCTTCGGCTGTTGTCTGCTCTTTGGTCAGGCTGTTGTCTCTTTGACTTATTCCCTATTTCCATTCTCTGCTGATAATTAACATACTAGGATAGTTAGTAAGACATGTACAGCTTTCATTTTCAATTGGTTATTGGAAGTGAAATGCAATTTATGATGAAGACGTTTTAAAGAAAACAGAAATTAAATGAAAACAGTAACACTGAGGACTCGGGAGTTTGCAGCTTTAGACGAGACTAGAGCAACAGCAAAATTAAAAGTCGCTTTTTATGCTGCCTAATGTTTACTTTTATGACTCGAATGTTAGTTTCATGTTATTCAATGTTATTTTCTTGGCATATTTTTTTTTTTACATATTACTTTAACGGTCATATCAGAATGTTTTTTCCTATTTTCATTTTTTTACAGTATTTACTGGTTTCGTGTTACTCAATGTTTAGTTGTTTGTTCTATGATGATTGTCATTATTTATTCATTTATTTTACATGAAGTGACGAAATTTTTAAGGGACATGTATTGTCCTAGTGTAAGTGTATCATTCAAACGCACTCTCATTGACGTCGTTCAAGAGATGCATCAGAAGACGTAAGATATAACATTTGTATCCAAATACCTGTTATGGACTTCTTGCATGTTGCTTAACACGCGCTAATTGAATTAATAATCAGAAAATTGGTTTGTAAGTAGCCCTAATTCAATCATACACACTTCTCACAGACATAAGATAATAAATATTTATAATGTTTGTGTAAACTTATCTTCAAGTCGTGATTTAGTTTACCTGACGTTTCCTAAGTTTATTGGCTTGTTATAAAAGATGCATTATGTTTAGTTTAATTAACTTCATGATTTGGAACATTGGATATCCTATCGGCTAACCTCGGGTGATTACGCTTCTTCCCATCTAGCTTAGATATAGTGGTACGGAATCGACCGATTTGTTACGAAGGTTTGGATACTGAAAACTAATGGAAGATGCATGTTACAGCAAAATTATTTAAGTTCTCAATTTAATTTATACTTTCCATAACGGGTTGGTTGATTTTCTAGTGTTTATTTGTGGTTCGACAATCAAATTATCAGTTTTAATTTCGCAAAAAAATCCTATTAGCGTGGTGTACACTGGATTTACTAAATATTGGAATAACAACCAAACGGAAAAGGCAACTTCTAGACTAACAATGTTACATAGAAAGAACAACACGTTGTCCTATGGTCTATATATGGTAACCTTTTTGTCAACGTTACCGCATTGTTTTATATAATACAGACGGGAAAAAAAATCAAAGCTTGCTGATACATGTATATTGCTTTTAAACCATTCAAGAGAATAAAAAGGTCCATCGCTTCATCTTATATGATGCATCATATATCTTTATTTTCAACAAATCTATTCAAGCACTTCAGCAATTAAAGGTATCGTTTTCACGCTTTTTAATTTACCTTTAAGAGTAAAATAAACAAAATAAACAAAATCCTGCATGTTATAAAATAGTATAAGCATACACACATGCCTACATGCAACGTGTAAACACAAGAGATATCTTAAAAGATCTTTAAAATGTGTAGTTTGACAAAGAGTCGGAGAATCAAATGTTAAATTTATTTTTAACATATGAGTTATCTCCCGTTTAATAAGAATAATATACTAATGGGCATTACAAATAATGTATGCGCATGTTTTACGTTGATACTTTTAAGTAAATTAAAATTTTATTATTCGGAGGCCTCTCCTATATATGTTTAAAACTACGTTTTAATGCAATATGATTTTTTATACTAGACTGTATATATATATATAATTTTATTTGAAAAAAAGAACAGATTTGTAATAATACTTGTATAAAATCAAACACTATTAAAACGTCTTAATACTGATCTGTTTATTTAAAGCTTAATCAAAGCATGCCACATTTTTTTAATAATCATATAAAACAAGAAATGGTGTTATCACTTTCGCATGATATTTTCAAATGTTTTCGTATCCATGCATGTTTAATAGTACTCATAGTTTATTAGATCACACTGGGACACGTCCTCCATAAAGCACGTGTTCTTTGGACATTCATAGACATCCATACGATCAGGGCGACATCGTACAAATTTCTTACAAGTATATGGATGTGGCTTATAAGCATCTCCAGTCAGTTCGTCACAGTAATTTTCTGAAATAGAGAACTTGCCTTTAATATTTTCTTTGTAAATATTAAACGTATGTTTAGAAATTATGCTATTAAAACCAAATATGATAACACTGGTGCGTTAAATTCTGGCGCCGACAAATATGTTTGTAATAATATATTCAGCGCTTCATCTTTGTTTTTATAAGGTCTCTTAAGCCATAATTTTCATTTGCAAAAGACTCAGAAACAAGAATTCGAGGCTTTGCCTAATTAAATGTTTTGAGACAAAATATTAATGGTTATTTATTTATACGGCAACTTTCAAAACTATTTCAAATGCTTTTTTTTCCGTAAAATATTCGAGATCTGAGATGTGTACATTTGTTAAGTCAAGGTATCGAAGATGAATCTAATCCGCATAATATTTACCAAGGTATGAATATAGCGGTATATTTATGTTGGTTTAAAAAGCCCGCGTACACGGATTTATAGTCATAAAACCTTCAGATTCGAGTATCGAACAGTCTCCGGGACAAGTTTGCAATTCCGCTGAGTGCAAAATTAGTCACCTCAATGTTTTGAGTTAACTCAAAATGAAGTTGATAACTCGGTTGGTATTGGTTGCCTGATATTTGTCCTAAAGTTTTTGAACTCTAGCACCACTGTTGAAAAATGTATGCCCCTTTTTTCAACAATTTCCTCAGAGGAAAGTAATTTTCCTCAGGGGAAATCCAATTTCCCTTTAGGAAAAACATTGTTCCTCTAGGGAAATTGTTTTTTCCTCAAGGAAAAAAGATTTCTCTTTGGGAATTTGCTGCATAAAGATTTGCTTTTAGGAAATTATATTTCCTCTGAGGAAGGTTATAGCTTCAAATTTGCCTTGGAGGAAATTATATTCGTCCTCAGACCTAGAACACGCATTTGGTACTCCGAGTACTGAATAAAGTGTTATGACTGAAAGTGCTTGAGATTTTTCTATATAGTTTTACCTGGAATCACAAGTATGTGTTCCATCCCTGCCTGGACACCATCGAATGACGATACAGCGTATAATATGGTGTTGTTCATTTCAAGAGTAGGCTTAAACTTGACAATACTGTTTATGTATGTTTTACAACTATCCTCTCTTATTTTCATTCGCCATGACAGGTCGGCAGTTTTAAACGTCTGTGGTGCATCTGTCAAATTACCTCCTTCATCATCTGAATACAGCCATGTTATATTACCAATCGGAGTGGGATAACCGCCTTTCCATGTAGCCTCGATTTCAACAACCTGTCCTTCTATTATCCCAACTGGACTCTTCATTTTGATACTTGCTGACGGTTTACCTATTTATAGAAAATATTTTGGGTTTTATTTTTTTAAGGTTTTTATTTACTTTTTTTTCACTTTTTATTTTCTACCTCTTAGGTATTATACAACTTGTTTCATTTTAACTGCTGAAGTAAACATATTCGCTGTTGTCTGTTCTATGATCGGGTTGTTGTCTCTTCGACACATTCCCCATTTTTATTCTCAATTTTATATTGAAGATATGGACATGTTATACAATGACTCCTACAAATATAAACCATTCTAATCCATTAAAAGTAGCACATTAAACAGTGATACAAAAACGAAACATATTTGTAAACCAAAAACATAATAGTATAATACATTTATTAAACTACATGTATGCCAACGTACATTTTATCCTATTATCACCATCGTACTATCCAATCATTTTTTTTTAAACTGGAAATTGACATTAAGTATCATAAAAAAATAATTATAAGAGAGTACAACCAACAACCACAAACTGGTCAATACCAAAACGTGTCCGTGTTGTAGGGTGAAACCAATGGAACAACTGTCAAATACATTAGTAAAATCTGGCCTCTGATAATGAGTGAAATCTGGCCATATGCTTACCTATACAAAGTCCCTGGATGGTAAAATAAAAATAATTCATCATAGATGATAAACTGCCTGATTTAATCAAATAACATTTGACAAAAACAATATACTGATTCAATTTTTTGTTGATAAAAGAGGGACGAAAGATACCGAAGGGACAGTCAAACTCATAAATCTAAAACAAACTGACAACGCCATGGCTAAAAATGAAAAAGACAAACAGAAAAACAATAGTTCACATGACACAACATAGAAAACTAAAGAATAAACAACACGAACCCCACCAAAAACTGGGGGCGATCTCAGGTGCTCTGGAAGGGTAAGCAGATCCTGCTCCATATGCATCAACCGTCGTGTTGCTTATGTGAATACAAAGCTAAGTGAAATATCGTTGGACTACATACTAACATAACCCACTCGTCACCTAATCCTCAATCACGATAAATGAACGGCAAGCAACAAAAACCAATGTACTAAAGTCTTCTATTCTGGGACTTGCAGATAAAGAATGTGTTTGTGTAAAAATATTAGTGTCTGACCAGCTGAGACAGTAGCGTAACAGTATAAAACGCTCCTCAGTTGACACACTGAAATCTATTTCTGTCAGTCAAAAAGCTACAATATTTCGATTGACAGGTTATGGAAAGGTTGTCTTACTATTAATAATTAATATAATTGAATTATGATCTAACTTTAAGTTGATGTCATATTCCAAAGCTTTTTTGATTTACATTGTATATATTTTTTTAAAGTTTTTTTTTCACAATGAATTAAACATTCCAAGTGTCAAATATATAATGAATATATCACTGTCATGTAAAATAAACATATGTTTAATATAAGAAAATCAAAATAGTTGAATGCAAGTTTCACGTTTACCTTTGGTTTTATTTCATTAATCTGTTTATCGTTCTTATTTAAAATGATCACATCATTTACGAGTAGTTCAGTTATTTAGTACCTTGAATAGTTTGTACATCATTTGTCTCGCGGTAACAGTGCCATATTTGGATTGCGGGAGGTCGCGATTCGATCCTAGGCCGGATCAAACCAAAGACATGAAATTCAATATTTATTTTTCCCCATCAGGTACACGACATTTTTTTTTAGTAAGAGCAAATATTGGTCAGCCAGGAGTCAGAACAATGTGTCCGGATAGTATGAATTGTTTTCCTGTAGGAACGTTGTTTTCTTGTGAAAAAGCAAGCTGAACATCGCTCAGCGAATAAGTAAGGATTAAAAGACTATAATGGTATCCATGTAATTATGTAAAACACTGAAATATGAAAACAGGCCTTATCAAAACGGGTGTAAATATTTATATAATATTATAAATCAAAGGAGCACACTCACAGCGATATAATTATTCATATTACTGTTACAACAGGACCACTATAAGTTTAAATGACGAGATGATATAATTGCTAATGAAACAGTATCCAAATAGTGCAAATGACGCTGATGCAAGCAGATAGGATGGACTGTTTCCCGAGGGTTCAATCCGCGCATGAACCAGTTCTTCTATTTTAACATCGAATCTTTGATACATTTTTATTAAATTTATTGTCAGTAAACTTTTAAATCGTACTTACATGGCAGAATAGGTTAAAACTCAGTCGTCCAAGATTGTCTATGCTCAAGTTTGGCTGTTTGTTGGGGTTCGAATGCCCACATGCAATGTTTTCTTTAGGCAAATTTATCTGCACGCCTTATTTTTTAATACACAATAGGCAATGTTGTCATGCATGCACAAGTTTGACTGTCATATTTGAATTGAAACACCCTTAGTCAAATTTGACCACACAAAGTTTTGCTGTCCTTTTAGTTTTGGAACTCACTAAATCAAAATTCCACATATACATGTTTTGCTTTCCTTTTGGTTTTGGCACTCCATAAATCAAAGTAACCAATACAGACGTTTGATGGTCCTTTACGTTTTTGAAATTCCACAAGCCAAAAAGTTGTTTTAAAGAATTTTTGAAAGACATTTCAGAAAAAAAAGATTCAATTCTAAAGACTATTTGTACTTAAACTAAGGTTATACCTCCCTAAGCAACATAAGCCTTGCGCACTCGGAACTTTCTAAAAATGTCTTACACTTATTCATATTGATGAATAAAAAAGGATCGTAAGCTATCTTATCAAATTTAATCCACGGTAGTCATTTGCCATTTGTTTCTTTGACAAAGGAAGCCGACAGAACATTTTTCATCTTTTAAAATTATTGGAGTTCATTTTAAGAGTTGAATTCTTCTTTTTGTAACTTCATTGGGGTGTAAAAGCGTTGACCGAAGTATATTTTGTTTCCGCGCTTCACTCTAAAAATGTGCGCACGGTCAACGCTTTTACAACCCTATGAAGTTACAAAAAGAAGCATTCAATACTTATAATTACATTTTTTAGCTAGGCTCTGAAAACACGAATTTTTCAAGTTTTTATTTAATTTACCTGTGTACTTTATTGTGGGACCTAGTATCATCATTTTATTGTGTAATGAAATTGATTAACGAATAACGCGAAATTGTCGTGTAGACAATCAGAATAACGTATATATTGTAACGAAACATGCAGCTAGTGTAATTATAAATATATAAATCAATTTTGTTGCACCTTAATATTTTTTTTAAACTATAGAAATTTTTTAGAGCGAGACAAAATCGATGACATAAAACCGCGATAGTAAAATACAAGAGCAACCATGATGGAAGAAACATGCATACCTTTGCTCAAGCGGCATCCCGCTCAAGCATTATAAAAAAAAACTTACTAAAAACCGGATGTGATATAACCTTAGTTAAATGTTTTTATGCATTACGACTTACGTTGTACTATAAGCTTTCCATGTTTCTCTGTTGTTGTCAAATTATCCGTGAATCCGCAAACAAAATCGTCTTCGTCTTCACATTGGACATCTTGTATTAGAACTTTTAGCGTTAATTTTGTCATATTTGAACCATCCATGAGTTTGAAACCATAATCATATGCTTGCCTTGGCTGGAATCCGGAAGCTATAGTTTTATGTGATTTTGTAAAATTCAGCTTAATAGTTTTCCCTTTTAGGTATACAGAGTCCCAATTATTTGTTTGTATTACGCAGGAAAATGTTGCTTGCTTTTTGTCTATAGCTGTTTCAACATCTGATATAAGTACTGGTTCTGTAAAATTATTTAAGAAATTAGAAGCTGATTGTAGTCATTATTTTAAGGTAAACATTTTTACGAATCATACTAATGAATGCGGATTTTTTTTTCTAAATGATAAAGTTTAAATTAAATAAATTTTATACAAATATTTGCTGTCAATGCTTGTGAATAAATTAAAGAAAAAACAATAGACTTTCACATCAGTTTATTGATTCAGAGACCTACCAATTGTTGGAGGCGAAGGAGAATACCACTCCACTGTTTCCTCAGTTGGTGTTGGTGGAATCAGTACTAATCTCGGCTTTTTTGTTGTCGTCGTAGAAGTGGGTTCGTTCTTCCAGAATGACCCCTTTCCTATTGGTTTTGCTGGAGAAGTAAACTTTAATTCATGTTCTGCATCATTTAAATCAGTCATATACTTTTCCTTGATGATGCTTGTGTTGTTATCTGAAATATAAACATGGCAACAGTTCAAAGTTTGTGTTTTGAAAATGTCGAAAGATGTGGTCTTTCTTCAAGAATGACCCCCTTCTATCTGTTTTACCAACGGAGAAATATACTTTAATTCTTGTTCTGCATCTCTTCAATACTTTTCTTTGATTGTACTCGTGTTGTTATTAAAAATGATTTTAAACATTGCAATCGTTCAAGGTTTGTGTTTAAAAATGCGAAACATGCTATCTAGAAGATTCTAGTACCAAGAAGACGATAAACAGGGGGTAGACAGGAATGCAAAACATCCCCACTTTTTTATGTCAATGTGTTCAAAAGAGTTTACTATATAATATGCTAGATATACGTATCTTAACTTAAAGTGTTGAAAGAAGATGAAAATAAACTCATCATAGCTACCAGGATTAAATGTTGTATTAACGCCAGACGCGCGTTTCGTCTACTTGATAGACTCATCAGTGACGCTCGAAAAGACTTTTAAACATTTAACTCTCTGATCTTGTTATATGAGAATTATACAGAAGTGGTCCAAGTAGGCTATAAAATTGCAGATAAATTAATAAAATTAGAGTTGTATCACCATTCATGGCTGGTGTCACAACCATTTACTTGGATATGTTTTCAAAAGACTTTCAACAGATGGATCAGTGCACACTCATATGGAAGTATCATGCTTATTTTCAATACGACCATTTTCTTAAAAAAAATAATTCAGGTGATGTATTTGTTATAGTAAACGGCAATCAAAATTTTTAACCCGAAAATTAAGGTCAATTTGAAAGACATAATGACGATCGATGTGTTCACACTTCAAATAATTTAGAATACTAAAACGATTATGTATTTGCATGTTACTATTTTGATGAATTTATTCATTCTTATTATCATGGGACTATCATGTCGTCGTGTGATTAAAGTATTCTTACCTTGAAGTATCGCTAATGTTTCATTTGCTGTAAAGTTTCCAGAAATGTGAATAAAATTTTGTCCACTTTCTATTATTTCCCTTTGTGCTAAAATAAAAAAAATACAGTTGATATGGAGTTATAATAATTCTGAATATTTTCTAGGTATAACACTTTATTTTCTCCACACACAAAAAAAAAAAACCTAGAAGGTCACAATCAAAAGAGACTATTAGACTTAGATGGAGAGTTGTCTCTTTGGCACTCCTACCACATCTTCATATATCTATCTACTAGTAAAAATGACGATGGCACAGGCACTTGTTTCTATCCATACGAAGGTCGACTATCCATATAAATAGAAGCTTCTATAAAATAAAAACGTTCTTTCTTGTCCTAGCCACTTTAAAAAAAATGTGTTTGGTCTTTGCAAGTAATTTCTTGTGCAGTCAGTACATTGAATTAGATTTAACATTTTAAGGTGGTATGGGAGTCTAAAATAAAAATGATAGAATTTGTTCATACTTTGCCAAAACGTTGTATCTATTGATACATGTTGAAAAATATAATAAAAATGATAGGTCACCACGCATTTTCTCAAGCTACAGGACGGGACAAAATAACACATTTTGTATGGATTATACAGGAAAAAACACCATTTTGTGATTAGAAACTAAACAAAATGATAGAATTGTTAAATACTTCAGGAAAAGATAGCTTTCAGACACTGCTTTGAGAATATCAAAAGAAAAGATAGGGTCACCGTACGTTTTTTCCGGCTAAAATACAAAATAGGAAAATTCCATACAAAATCCTTCAGAAAATGCACTTTTTTAGAGTTACCTCCCCTTAAAATGCCAATTTTAAAAAAAGATAAAAACAACCAAAAATAATTAACATTTGCAAAAATATCAATATTTAGAAGTTATATTCTTATAAATTGGTACTTTTAAATGAAAATGTACATTAAACATCTGCATTCCTGCATCAAATTTTGCTAACTTGATGGAAAATCTGGACCTTTGATTCTCTGTTTTTTACAATCCAAGATGGAGGAAGACACCCATACCACCTTAAAGCGAAGAAACAGTTTTTTTTTAGAGGAATTGATAAGATATTGATTCCTGAATGGTCCAAAACAACCAAAACGGCATGTCCCTAGACCGCCTGTTCAACATTCACACTCAAAAATATCGTTAAAATATTATTTTTGCTTAATTTAAGTTCTTTGATAATTCAAAAGTATGTTTAGAGCCAACATATTTTAATAAACAGCTTTTAACATAAGATTTTTAATTTCAGAAGGTGTGTCCCTTACAAAATGTCCGCTACGAAACGAAGTCATTAAAATTTGCTAATAAACAGTTTTATAAAATCAGTGTAATTTTTGTTTGCAGGAGATATAAACATTAGGGTATTACAAAAGAAGTGATGCTTTTATAACGGCAATTAAATTGTTGGTAAGAAAAATTGAGCACACTAAATGAACCAGAGTGATACCGTATTTTGTAAATGTCCACTACGAAACGGGTCAAATCTCCTTCAGTATCTGGTTTAAAATTATGAAAAAAATATCAGTGTACAGCTTGATAAATGCTTTGATGAATACAATCAGTCTTGTAACTATTGCAATATAGGGATTGTGGGAAAAAAAATAAAACATGCAAATACGTCTCTTACGAAACGGTCCCCTACGAAACAAGTATGGGAGAAAAAAACGTTTCGTAGTGGACACTACCACTACCATGCAGTCTTTTTTAAATATTTTTTCAATTACATTCGTGCAAAACAAATAACAAGGGTTAGTTTCATGTAATTTTTATTAATATAATACGAAACTTTTGGTCCACTACGAAACGGTTTTGTCACCTACGAAACGCATCAAAATGTCTTATGTAACATGAGTTGTACCTTCATATTTGAAGTACTGTCTAATCTTTATCTATAAAGAGTGGTTTTCCAATTCAGAAACAAAATAGATTTTTCTAGTATATAAAGTAAACAAACTGAAATGTCTATAGAAAACATTTGAAATTGCAAAATTTTGTGTGTTTAGAAGAAGTTTCGTAGGGAAACAGTACACAAATCATAAAAATAATATCATTTTACATGTAAAGGGTATTTAAGATTGCACTTTTTGTTTACAAACAGGTCTATCATAGAGGTATTCAAAATAACTCTTGAAATTAAATTTTAGACAAGTTGATTTTCGATTTTTTTTAGGTCTGAAAGGAACGCTTTTATTGAAAAACGCCCATAAATAGAAGCTTCTATTTATATGGATAGTCGACCTTCGTATGGATAGAAAGAAGTGCCTGTGTGGATCCCTTCTTTTTAAGCCATTGTCAAATTAAAGTGGTACCCAAAACCCTGACTAATATTAATTAAGCTCGTTTAATTTTTATAAAATGTTGATAAAATGTTTACTTTGACCATATGACCATATGATTATATAAATTTTCAAAAAATTTGAACCAACCACTATATCATCATTGACAAACACTAATTTTGATCATTGAGAAGCTTGATATTTCCAAAAACTATACAACGTTCAGCTGATTTTTACAGAGTTATCTCCCTGTACTGTAAATGCATAAATGTAATGACGAGACCATTATTATGGAATATAGACATGCACCATGCTTTACCAAACGACAAGAAAAGCCATTCATAATTCATAATGTAACATCTCGCAGGAAGACAAGTCATTCTATCCAGAAATATAATTACACTTGGAGTCGTGTTTCCCTTACTTCTAAATGTCGCATGTTTAGTGCATGTTTAGTGGAGAAGCAGAAAAAACCCACTTATTAGTCTTACGTTTGAAACTCCGTACTTTGGATGGATGTGTTTCTTGTTTGTATCTGTCTGATGAGTTGAATCCTTTGGGTATTGAGGGTTTGACACCAACAAACTATTTTAACCCCGCCACATTCCGTATGTGCCTGTCCCAAGCCAGGAGTCGTTTGTTGATGTAAATCATATTTGTTTTTCGTTTATTTTTGTACATAAGTCAGACCGTTAGAATTTTTCGCTTGAATTGTTTTACATTTGTTATCGCGGGGCCTTTAAGGGTGTATTCTTCTGACGTTTCAGTCTCGATGAAATCTCGTTCTGGATTATCCCCAAAACATGTGTTACAAGTGGAAAATATCAATGAATTTTAAAAATATTATAATCAAACATTAACTCAAATTACTTGAAAAAAATTGTCTATTCGCAATGAACAGTTTTTGAGTAAATCCATTTTTCAAATTTTACGACCAATCAAGACAGTCTTTTTATCCAAAATTTTGAGAAAATGAGTGAGAGGTACAACAAATGATTTTACAGGAACCAGTTATATCCCATATCATTTTTGTCTTTTCCAATTTCTCAATCATTTATAATAAAAGTTATCAAAGGTACCAGGATTATATTTAGTACGCCTGACGCGCGTTTCGTAGACGTAGATACATAAGACTCATCAGTGACGCTCATATCAAAATATTATAAAGCCAAACAAGTAAAAAGTTAGAGAACATCGAGGATCCAAAATTCCAAAAAGTTGTGCCAAATTCGGCTAAGGTAATCTATGCCTGGAATAAGAAAATCCTTATTGTTTCGAATATCCAAAGTTTTGTAAACAGGAAATTTAGAAAAAGGACCACATTATTGATATTCATGTCAACACCGGAGTGTTGACTACTGGGCTGGTGATACCCTCGGGGACGAAACGTCCACCAGCAGAGGCATCGACCCAGTGGTGTAAAAATTATCAAAGGTACCAGGATTATAATTTAGTACGCCAGACGCGCGTTTCGTCTACATAAGACTCATCAGTGACGCTCATATCAAAATATTTATAAAGCCAAACAAGTAAGAAGTTAAAGAGCATTGATGATCCAAAATTCCAAAAAGTTGTGTCAAATACGTTGAAATAATATGCATTTTGTTCTTAAAACTGAGAAAAATCACAAATTTACGAAATTGACAGCATGATAAATTTTACACAAAAAGCATCAAAATATGATAAAACTTTCTTATATTTACACCTACCTATAGTTTTTTTTAAGTTTGGTCCACTTCATCTTTATTGAAAGTATGAAAAAAGTGTAATTGTGGAACTGTTATTTTTTTCACGATAATTGCCCGAAAATAGGTAAAAGTCGATGATAAATTTGAAAATCATCAAAATTGGATATTTTCAAAGGGCCATAGCAAAAAATGGAGTGCACCACCATATGATTTTTTCTTCACCAATTATGTTTTTAAAGTCTTATAAACCCCAAAATCAGGTTCACAGAGTGGACGTGGCTGGGTACTTTTACCCCCTAACAACAGACAAAGCCAATATCCACTAATGAAAAAAATCATGCATCTAATATATATACGTAGTTTAAAATTATCATTTGACATAACTTCATATTAATATTCTTCAATAAATTCAAAATTATGAATTTAAATCTTGTTCCAAATATCACAATTACAGAAATTATATTTCATACCAAGTTTTTAAATTTTGGTATTCGATTAATCTCTTTTATCAAAACAACTCCAAATGAATAAATTGCCAATTTGGAGTTAAATATTTCCTGAAAATTAAATTCAACTTAATCAAATTGAAATCAACATGTTTCAATAAAACAGTTAAACTACATTATAAGTGATTGAATGCCAGGATATAAATCATAAATGTAATTTAATCTTAATTCAGATCGATAATCATAATATTATTATTGTAAAAAACGAGCTTTTTAGAAGACGGTAAATAAGACAGGGTTCCAAGTCACATATAATCAAAAGACATCACGAGACCAATACACGGACTTCTGTAAAATATATCAAGCTAGCTTTAAATCAATTTTACGTGTCGGGGAACTTATACATCCCCAGATTTGAGAGTCCTCGCAGTTACAGAACGCAACTAGTTCAAAGCCAATAACAACTAATAAAAACAAATTATCCATCTAAGAATTAAATATCAATTGGAACACATCAGACATCCGAGTGATTTAGTTTCAAGACGTTAGAGAAAGGTCATACATGTAAGATACATGTACATAAGATACGATATATTTTATTTCCAATAGTGGACTCATTACGGGCATAATCAGTACATTGATTTTTTTTATCACACAATTGCAAATACATATAATGTATAGTGCTTAATTTTCTCGAACAGTAGACTCAAGTTAATTTCCGTTGGATTAAATATATATATAAACTAGAGGCTCTAAAGAGCATGTGTCGCTCACCTTGGTATATGGGAATTAAACAAAGGAAGCAGACAGTTCATGACAAAATTGTGTTTAGGTGATTGTGATGTGTTTGTAAATCTTACTTTACTGAACATTCTTGCTGCTTACAATTATCTCTATCTATAATGAACTTGTCCGTGTAGTTTCCGTGGAAAATGTTAGTAAAAATTTACAAATTTTATGAAATTGTTAAAAATTGATTATAAAGGACAATAACTTCTTAGGGGGTCAATTGACCATTTTGGTCATTTTGACTTATTTTTGAGTCTTAAATTGCTGTACATTATTGCTGTTTACAGTTTATCTCTATCTATAATAATATTCAAGATAATAACCCAAAACAGCAAAATTTCCTTAAAATTACCAATTTAGGGGCAGCACCCTAACAACGAATTGTCCCATTCATCTTTAAATTTCAGGGCAGATAGATCTTGACCAGATAAACAATTTTAGCCATGTCAGATTTGCTCTAAATGCTTTGGTTTTTGAGTTATAAGCCAAAAACTGCATTTTACCCCTATGTTATATTTTTAACCATGGCGGCCATCTTGGATGGTTGGCCGGGTAAAAAAACACAAACTTTAAACTAGATACAACAATTATGATTGTGGCCAAGTTTGGATTAATTTGGCCCGGTAGTTTCAGAGGAGAAGATTTTTGTAAAAGATCATGGATATTTACGAAAAATGGTTAAAAATTGACTATAAAGGGCAATAACTCCTAAAGGGGTCAACTGACCATTTTGATCATGTTGACTTATTTGTAAATCTTACTTTGCTGAACATTATTACTGTTTAAAGTTTATCTCCATCTATAATAATATTCAAGATAATAACCAAAAACAGTAAAATTTCCTTAAAATTACCAATTCAGGGGCAGCAACCCAACAACGGGTTGTCTGATTCATCTGAAAATGTCAGGTCAGATAGATCTTGACCTGATAAACAATTTTTGAGTTATAAGCCAAAAACTGCATTTTACCCCTATGTTCTATTTTTAGCCATGGCGGCCATCTTGGATGGTTGGCCAGGTAAAAAAACATAAACTTTAAACTAGATACATCAAGGAAGATTGTGGCTAAGTTTGATTTAATTTGGCCCAGTAGTTTCAGAGGAGAAGATTTTTGTTAAAGTTAACGACGACAGACGACGGACGACGGACGACGGATGACGGACGCCAAGTGATGAGAAAAGCTCACTTGGCCTTTTAGGCCAGGTGAGCTAAAAAAAGATGTGGTATGATTGCCAATCAGACAACTCTCTTCACAAGAGACCAAAATGACACAGATATTTTAAAACAAGTCACCGTACGGCCTTCGACAATGAAAAAGCACAAACCGCAAAGTCAGCTATAAAAGTCCCGAAATGACAATGTAAACAATTCAAACGAGAAAACTAACGGCCTTATTTACGTTAAAAATTTAACGAAAAAACAGATAGATCTATGTAACACATTAACAAACAAAAACCACTGAATTTCATTATAATTTCATTAAAACCTCTAAACAAGTTCAACTTTTAGATTGTATAATATCTGACAGTATATTTTCAAGATAATCAAATCCTAAAGAAATCTATGTCAATTGAGCAGTTTTTTAATAGATTGATCCTGCTGTGACCTATTTTTGGATATAGTAAAACATTTACATGAACCTATGTAGATTTTAACCAAGATTTTGACGATTTCTGTAATGAGAATTACAAATTAAATTGTCATTCTTACAGCATGTACACAAAGTCATGATATGATAATAAGTGTGGTTTAAGCATGATGAATGTAAATTTATTTATACAACAGGACACAATTTAAACATTGGGTTAAATATCATTCTTTTTTAGTATAAATTTTGAATAATACGAAAAAAGTATCATACTTTTTTTTATCGATTCTGTGTTTTTGTGTCGTTTTGGTTGCTTACTCATCAATGTATTCAACATCTCTATCTTGCTTATGGTGAATAATTAAATCTGACTTACTTGCAATGTAGAAATAATGTATAACAAGCGCAACAATTGCTGCCGTTAGTGCAATAAAAGTTATTCCAAAACACACAAAAAATCTAGTTCTGTTTCGTATCTTCTTATAGTCAGTGTCTCGCTGTGATCGCTCAGAAGAATAGATACGGACCGTGGGTGATATGGAGGGGGCATCTCATCGTCATCTGATTGGAATTTTGGTGGAGAATACCAACTTGTCTCATGCGTCAAAATGGGAGGTTGAATAGGAGTTTTATAATTGCAAGGTAGAGTTGTTCCATTATTTAGCATCTACAAAATCAAATAAAAAAAACGGATGTGACTTTCTTCAATTTTTAAATTTTTTGGTATTATATTTCACAATTGGAAAGAGTATGCTCGTATTACAGAGAAGTTGGAAAATATATACATAAAAAACAAAATATGCATTAGAAATGCATAAAATTCAAAAATACTAGATGTAAAACGGACAAATGCCAATTGAAATTTCGCGTCAGAAATGCCAATATATGGTATGTTAGATTTTCTTGAGTGTCATGCTATTTATTATTCGTGATTGATCTTGGAGTAAGAGCACGTCTTCGCTACCAAACAGCTCTTATTCAGGCCAGACTCAACTTAAATGTAGCAAATATAAACCTTATAGCTGTCGAAAGGAGAAGACAAAGGAGATGGTGGACACGACCATGGCTTAGTCCTGAAAGACGACGCAGTTTTGGTCTATATGACCAACTCATGACCGAACTTAGGCGGGAGGATCGGCATTCCTTTGTACACTTCCTTCGAATGCCCACAGAGATGTTCGACGAAATATTACAGCGGGTTGGGCCTCGCAAAGCCAAGCAGAATATTTTTTACAGAAATCCGCTGGAACCAGGACTCAAGTTAGCAATTACACTTAGACACCTTGCTTCTGGAGCAAAATATCGTAGTATGCAGTACGGATGGAGAGTTCCGCATAACACCACATCCGTTTTCATACCAGAGGTACATAATATAAACAAATTCAGAAAATCAACTTAAACTCTATAAGACTGAATTACCACACTGCTTCTACCTTGATTTTTTTTAATCAGAGGAGCTCTATATTTGCACACATATCATGCTAAACAAGACGCAATACAAAATAAAATCAACTAAACCAGTTAACTCAAAAAGTGACCCTCGTGTGAAGAAACGTAAAAAAAACCGGATAAATTGTTCAATTTGTTTGGCACGTGTGACCTTGATAACTGTCCTACTGACCAGACTTTCCCAGATGCAAATATTATAACATATATACTAGATACCATGTCCATCTGACGCGCCTTTAATTTTCAGATGGTTTATTTCTTTTAATTTTCAGATGGTTTATTGCCTTTAATTTTTAGATGGTTTATTGCCTTTAATTTTCAGATTATTTTGTTCATCCGTTTTATATAGTTATCAAAGTACCAGGATTATAATTTTATACGCCAGACGCGCGTTTCGTCTACATAAGACTCATCAGTGACGCTCAGATCAAAATAGTTAAAAAGCCAAATAAATACAAAGTTGAAGAGCATTGAGGATCCAAAATTCCAAAAAGTTGTGCCAAATACGGCTAAGGTAATCTACTCCTGGGGTAAGAAAATCCTTAGTTTTTCGAAAAATTCAAAGTTTTGTAAACAGAAAATTTATAAAAATGACCATATAATTGATATTCATGTCAACACCGAAGTGCTGACTACTGGGCTGGTGATACCCTCGGGGACGAAACGTCCACCAGCAGTGGCATCGACCCAGTGGTGTAAATAGTTATCAAAAGTACCAGGATTATAATTTTATACGCCAGACGCGCGTTTCGTCTACATAAGACTCATCAGTGACGCTCAGATCAAAATAGTTAAAAAGCCAAATAAATACAAAGTTGAAGAGCATTGAGGATCCAAAATTCCAAAAAGTTGTGCCAAATACGGCTAAGGTAATCTACTCCTGGGGTAAGAAAATCCTTAGTTTTTCGAAAAATTCAAAGTTTTGTAAACAGAAAATTTATAAAAATGACCATATAATTGATATTCATGTCAACACCGAAGTGCTGACTACTGGGCTGGTGATACCCTCGGGGACGAAACGTCCACCAGCAGTGGCATCGACCCAGTGGTGTAAATAGTTATCAAAAGTACCAGGATTATAATTTTATACGCCAGACGCGCGTTTCGTCTACATAAGACTCATCAGTGACGCTCAGATCAAAATAGTTAAAAAGCCAAATAAATACAAAGTTGAAGAGCATTGAGGATCCAAAATTCCAAAAAGTTGTGCCAAATACGGCTAAGGTAATCTACTCCTGGGGTAAGAAAATCCTTAGTTTTTCGAAAAATTCAAGTTTTGTAAACAGAAAATTTATAAAAATGACCATATAATTGATATTCATGTCAACACCGAAGTGCTGACTACTGGGCTGGTGATACCCTCGGGGACGAAACGTCCACCAGCAGTGGCATCGACCCAGTGGTGTAAATAGTTATCAAAAGTACCAGGATTATAATTTTATACGCCAGACGCGCGTTTCGTCTACATAAGACTCATCAGTGACGCTCAGATCAAAATAGTTAAAAAGCCAAATAAATACAAAGTTGAAGAGCATTGAGGATCCAAAATTCCAAAAAGTTGTGCCAAATACGGCTAAGGTAATCTACTCTGGGGTAAGAAATCTTAGTTTTTCGAAAAATTCAAAGTTTTAAACAGAAAATTTATAAAAATGACCATATAATTGATATTCATTCAACACCGAAGTGCTGACTACTGGGTGGTGATACCCTCGGGACGAAACGTCCACCGCAGTGGCATCGACCCAGTGGTGTAAATAGTTATCAAAAGTACCAGGATTATAATTTTATACGCCAGACGCGCGTTCGTCTACATAAGACTCATCAGTGACGCTCAGATCAAATAGTTAAAAAGCCAAATAAATACAAAGTTGAAGAGCATTGAGGATCCAAAATTCCAAAAAGTTGTGCCAAATACGGCTAAGGTAATCTACTCCTGGGTAAGAAAATCCTTAGTTTTTCGAAAAATTCAAAGTTTTGTAAACAGAAAATTTATAAAAATGACCATATAATTGATATTCATGTCAACACCGAAGTGCTGACTACTGGGCTGGTGATACCCTCGGGGACGAAACGTCCACCAGCAGTGGCATCGACCCAGTGTGTAAATAGTTATCAAAAGTACCAGGATTATAATTTTATACGCCAGACGCGCGTTTCGTCTACATAAGACTCATCAGTGACGCTCAGATCAAAATAGTTAAAAAGCCAAATAAATACAAAGTTGAAGAGCATTGAGGATCCAAAATTCCAAAAAGTTGTGCCAAATACGGCTAAGGTAATCTACTCCTGGGGTAAGAAAATCCTTAGTTTTTCGAAAAATTCAAAGTTTTGTAAACAGAAAATTTATAAAAATGACCATATAATTGATATTCATGTCAACACCGAAGTGCTGACTACTGGGCTGGTGATACCCTCGGGGACGAAACGTCCACCAGCAGTGGCATCGACCCAGTGGTGTAAATAGTTATCAAAAGTACCAGGATTATAATTTTATACGCCAGACGCGCGTTTCGTCTACATAAGACTCATCAGTGACGCTCAGATCAAAATAGTTAAAAAGCCAAATAAATACAAAGTTGAAGAGCATTGAGGATCCAAAATTCCAAAAAGTTGTGCCAAATACGGCTAAGGTAATCTACTCCTGGGGTAAGAAAATCCTTAGTTTTTCGAAAAATTCAAAGTTTTGTAAACAGAAAATTTATAAAAATGACCATATAATTGATATTCATGTCAACACCGAAGTGCTGACTACTGGGCTGGTGATACCCTCGGGGACGAAACGTCCACCAGCAGTGGCATCGACCCAGTGGTGTAAATAGTTATCAAAAGTACCAGGATTATAATTTTATACGCCAGACGCGCGTTTCGTCTACATAAGACTCATCAGTGACGCTCAGATCAAAATAGTTAAAAAGCCAAATAAATACAAAGTTGAAGAGCATTGAGGATCCAAAATTCCAAAAAGTTGTGCCAAATACGGCTAAGGTAATCTACTCCTGGGGTAAGAAAATCCTTAGTTTTTCGAAAAATTCAAAGTTTTGTAAACAGAAAATTTATAAAAATGACCATATAATTGATATTCATGTCAACACCGAAGTGCTGACCACTGGGCTGGTGATACCCTCGGGGACGAAACGTCCACCAGCAGTGGCATCGACCCAGTGGTGTAAATAGTTATCAAAAGTACCAGGATTATAATTTTATACGCCAGACGCGCGTTTCGTCTACATAAGACTCATCAGTGACGCTCAGATCAAAATAGTTAAAAAGCCAAATAAATACAAAGTTGAAGAGCATTGAGGATCCAAAATTCCAAAAAGTTGTGCCAAATACGGCTAAGGTAATCTACTCCTGGGGTAAGAAAATCCTTAGTTTTTCGAAAAATTCAAAGTTTTGTAAACAGAAAATTTATAAAAATGACCATATAATTGATATTCATGTCAACACCGAAGTGCTGACTACTGGGCTGGTGATACCCTCGGGGACGAAACGTCCACCAGCAGTGGCATCGACCCAGTGGTGTAAATAGTTATCAAAAGTACCAGGATTATAATTTTATACGCCAGACGCGCGTTTCGTCTACATAAGACTCATCAGTGACGCTCAGATCAAAATAGTTAAAAAGCCAAATAAATACAAAGTTGAAGAGCATTGAGGATCCAAAATTCCAAAAAGTTGTGCCAAATACGGCTAAGGTAATCTACTCCTGGGGTAAGAAAATCCTTAGTTTTTCGAAAAATTCAAAGTTTTGTAAACAGAAAATTTATAAAAATGACCATATAATTGATATTCATGTCAACACCGAAGTGCTGACTACTGGGCTGGTGATACCCTCGGGGACGAAACGTCCACCAGCAGTGGCATCGACCCAGTGGTGTAAATAGTTATCAAAAGTACCAGGATTATAATTTTATACGCCAGACGCGCGTTTCGTCTACATAAGACTCATCAGTGACGCTCAGATCAAAATAGTTAAAAAGCCAAATAAATACAAAGTTGAAGAGCATTGAGGATCCAAAATTCCAAAAAGTTGTGCCAAATACGGCTAAGGTAATCTACTCCTGGGGTAAGAAAATCCTTAGTTTTTCGAAAAATTCAAAGTTTTGTA
Source organism: Mytilus edulis (assembly GCA_019925275.1). NCBI lineage: Eukaryota > Metazoa > Mollusca > Bivalvia > Mytilida > Mytilidae > Mytilus > Mytilus edulis. Next base: position 68,383,949 of record CM034350.1, read on the forward strand.
AACAGAAAATTTATAAAAATGACCATATAATTGATATTCATGTCAACACCGAAGTGCTGACTACTGGGCTGGTGATACCCTCGGGGACGAAACGTCCACCAGCAGTGGCATCGACCCAGTGGTGTAAATAGTTATCAAAAGTACCAGGATTATAATTTTATACGCCAGACGCGCGTTTCGTCTACATAAGACTCATCAGTGACGCTCAGATCAAAATAGTTAAAAAGCCAAATAAATACAAAGTTGAAGAGCATTGAGGATCCAAAATTCCAAAAAGTTGTGCCAAATACGGCTAAGGTAATCTACTCCTGGGGTAAGAAAATCCTTAGTTTTTCGAAAAATTCAAAGTTTTGTAAACAGAAAATTTATAAAAATGACCATATAATTGATATTCATGTCAACACCGAAGTGCTGACTACTGGGCTGGTGATACCCTCGGGGACGAAACGTCCACCAGCAGTGGCATCGACCCAGTGGTGTAAATAGTTATCAAAAGTACCAGGATTATAATTTTATACGCCAGACGCGCGTTTCGTCTACATAAGACTCATCAGTGACGCTCAGATCAAAATAGTTAAAAAGCCAAATAAATACAAAGTTGAAGAGCATTGAGGATCCAAAATTCCAAAAAGTTGTGCCAAATACGGCTAAGGTAATCTACTCCTGGGGTAAGAAAATCCTTAGTTTTTCGAAAAATTCAAAGTTTTGTAAACAGAAAATTTATAAAAATGACCATATAATTGATATTCATGTCAACACCGAAGTGCTGACTACTGGGCTGGTGATACCCTCGGGGACGAAACGTCCACCAGCAGTGGCATCGACCCAGTGGTGTAAATAGTTATCAAAAGTACCAGGATTATAATTTTATACGCCAGACGCGCGTTTCGTCTACATAAGACTCATCAGTGACGCTCAGATCAAAATAGTTAAAAAGCCAAATAAATACAAAGTTGAAGAGCATTGAGGATCCAAATTCCAAAAAGTTGTGCCAAATACGGCTAAGGTAATCTACTCCTGGGGTAAGAAAATCCTTAGTTTTTCGAAAAATTCAAAGTTTTGTAAACAGAAAATTTATAAAAATGACCATATAATTGATATTCATGTCAACATCGAAGTGCTGACTACTGGGCTGGTGATACCCTCGGGGACGAAACGTCCACCAGCAGTGGCATCGACCCAGTGGTGTAAATAGTTATCAAAAGTACCAGGATTATAATTTTATACGCCAGACGCGCGTTTCGTCTACATAAGACTCATCAGTGACGCTCAGATCAAAATAGTTAAAAAGCCAAATAAATACAAAGTTATCCGTTACGCTTCCGTTAGGTGTCCGTTTTATCCGGTACTCGTCCGTTGGATGTACGTTCGACGTCCGTTCTGTCCGGTATGTATCCGTTTCACGTACGTTCAATGTCCGTTGTGTGTCCGTTAGGCATTCGTTACATGTCCGTTAGTACACCAACGGACTCCCAACGGATAAAAATTTTGTCAACGGATAACTTTTTTTTTATCCGTTAGGCGTCCGTTCGAGCTATCCGGTAAGGTGTGACCGAGGCTGTATTCATTAATGTAAATACGCTTTATATTTTAACAACAGAAAAGTTAAAAGAATAAATTAAATGAAGAAACCAATATTTCTTGCTTGATGAACTTTCTTTCCCTGAATAGATCTGAATATGCCTGTAGTACCTTTGACAACGTAAATGGTTTAGTGTTCAGTATCTTCAACTAATTGTTAAATGTTAGATGTATGGTTGTATTTAACTTGTTAAATATGGTAATACGTAAAAAAAATATAAGTAGATCTGTTCCCAAAACAATTCCAAATGTAAAACACGAGCCTGAATGATTTAAAAAAAGATGTATCATTCTCAATTTAAATAAAATACATGTACAATGATTATAAATACCTGTGATAAATCATGATGCTTCAAGTAGCGCAAATACCTCCTATAAAGTGTACCTTCAAAGAACAAGGTCCAGGCAGGTCGATCGATCTTTTCATCGTCAAAACTCATCAGTAAATATAGGTATTAGTAAATCCAAATTTCAAAAATTTTCTTTGGATGTATGTCTGAGAGGGAAAAAAAGGTGCATTGCTCTATTGGGCGTGACAGACGTGGCAACAAGGTAATTAATTAAGGGAGAAAATTTAACAAGTCAAGATAAATATGTGTTTTTAAAATTAATTAACTATGTTAATTTATGCAAATGAAAATTACAGATGATGTGTATGTAAACATGCGGAGTCTACTCAAGCGTAGGATTTTGTTGTTTTACGTAAATAGTTTCATATAAAATATTAAATCTGAATCTTCATTAATGTTAGAATCCGAAATTAACGAGTAATAAATGTGTTCAAAACATTACAAATGCCTAATATTTGACAGATTGGGTTTGAAATTGTAATGTTTCGTCTTATTTAAATCTGTTTTTATTAATTTGTTCTAATTTATCATGTCTTCCACGTGATGACTCTAATTTAGTTACGAACTAATAAAGTTAACTCAGTGCAATGCAAATGAAAAAAAGTTAATATGACAATAGATTAAGATACGGGACATGTATAAAGATATAATAGGATATTTAACTTACATAGGCGGATCCAGCCATTTTAAAAGGGGACTCCTAACCCCAGGACAAGGGGGGGGGGGGCGGATTCCAACTACAAGTCAGTATTCAAATGCATTGATCGTCAAAAAAGGGGAAGGGGGGGGGGGTCCAACCCCCAGACCCCCTGGATCTGGCACTGATTTATATACATCTATAAACTTTTACCATATCGAACACACTCAACTCTTTTTCACAAGTTCATATGGGACTTTTATTTTAATAGCAGGATACTACGGACTTTCCTAAAATCATGTTGCTTGTACAATCTCACAAAATTCAGAACTTGATGATTGCAGTCATTATAAAAAAAAGAAGATGTCACGGGTATGATTGCCAATGAGACAATTCTCCACAAAAGACCAAATGACACAGAAATTAACAAATATAGGTCACCGTACAGCCTATAATAATGAGCAAACCCTATATCGCATATAGTCGGTTATGAATGGCCCCGAAATGACAATGTAAAACTAGTCAAACGAGAAAACCAATGGCCTAATTTATGTACAAAAAATGAACGAAAAACAAATAAGTAACATATAAAAAAACGACAACCATTGATTAACAGGCTCCTGACTTGGCACAGGCACATACATACAGAATAAGGCGCGGGGTTAACAACCCTCCCGTAACCTGGGACAGTGGACTGGTGTAACAGTACAGCATAAGAACGAATTATAACAATCAGTTGAAAAAGGCTTAACTCATCTAATGGACAAAAATACAAATACTACAAATATCAGGGACGTGGCCGGGTACTTGTACATCTCAACAACAAAAATGCATTAAATACAGCTAGTTCAAAGCCACAAAAACTAATAAAAAAATCATGCACCTAAGACTATAAATTATCAATCAGTTCACATCCAATGGATTTAGTGTAAGGACGTCATAAACAGTCCGAAAAACACAACCTTGTACAATGCCACGATACAGGTATCGACATATTGTAGATAGATCCACGAATGTTTATATCTATATAACAATAATATTCAGTTTGCTTTCAATTTACTGATAACAAAATCCATATCAATACAAATAAAATATTCAATAATCCAATTACAGTGTTGAATTGGTAACTTTTTAGAATGAGTTTATTTAGAGGACCGATAAGTTTACCAGGATCGTTTCGAAATATTGAATATGAAATTGCAATTTTCTAAACATTCTTAATGAATACTAGTTTTTATCTAGATTATATTGTCGCTTTTCCCGTATCATGAATGTTTTTTCACTAGTAATTTTTGGGCCCTTTATAGCTTGCTGTTCGGTGTGAGCCAGGGCTCCGTGATGAAGGCCGTACCTTGTCCTATAATGGTTTACTTTTATAAATTGTTACTTGGGTGGAGAATTGTCTCATTGGCACTCATACCACATCTTCCTTTATCTACTAGTAGACAACCGGATTCAACGTGATTGTTTCAAATGTTATAACATGAGTGGTACAAAAGACAAACTATCAGACTGATAATCACATACAATCATTATTCCGATTTCTAGCTTTCAAATCTGCAATATAATAGTGGAGTAGCAGCATATACCATTTTTCATATTGTTGCTACTTATTTTCGAACCATCGACCTAATGCACTCAGGGTTTAGCAAGCAACCACAACACAAAAGCAGGAAGGGGTTGTCTCCCATTGCATATTATTGTTTCAGAATTGAACTGCATTTATTCATTTTTAGCTCACTTGGCCTGAACTGCCAAGTGAGCTTTTCCCACCACTTTGCGTCCGTCGTCCGTCGTCGTTAACTTTTACATAAATCTTCTCCTCTGAAACTAATGGGCCAAATTAAACCAAACTTGGCCCAGTCATCATTAGGGTATCTAGTTTAAAAAATGTGTCCGGTGACCCGGCCAACCAACCAAGATGGCCGCCATGGCTAAAAATAGAACATAGGGGTTAAATGCAGTTTTTGGCTTATAACTCAAAAACCAAAGCATTTAGAGCAAATCTGACATGGGGGTAAAATTGTTTATCAGGTCAAGATCTATCTGCCCTGAAATTTTCAGATCAATTGGACAACCCGTTGTTGGGTTGCTGCCCCTGAATTGGTAATTTTAAGGAAATTTTGCTGTTTTTAGCTCACCTGGCGCAAAGGGCCAAGTGAGCTTTTCCCATCACTTTGCGTCCGTCGTCCGTCGTCGTCGTCCGTCGTCGTCGTCCGTCGTTAGCTTTTACAAAAATCTTCTTCTCTGAAACTACTGGGCCAAATTAAAGCAAACTTTACCATAATCATCATTGGGGTATCTAGCTTAAAAAATGTGTCCAGTGACCCGGCCAACCAACCAAGATGGCCGCCATGGCTAAAAATAGAACATAGGGGTAAAATGCAGTTTTGGCTTATAACTCAAAATTCAAAGCATTTAGAGCAAATCTGACATGAGGTAAAATTGTTTATCAGGTCAAGATCTATCTGCCCTGAAATTTTCAGATGGATCGGTCAACCCGTTGTTCGGTTGCTCTCCCTAAATTGATAATTTTAAGGAATTTTTACTGTTTTTGGTTATAATCTTGAATATTATTATAGATAGAGATAAACTGTAAAGAGCAATAATGTTCAGCAAAGTAAGATTTACAAATAAGTCAACATGACCGAAATGGTCAGTTGACCCCTTTAGGAGTTATTGCCCTTTATCGTCAATTTTTAACCTTTTTTCGTAAATCTTAGTAATCTTGTACAAAAATCTTCTCCTCTGAAACTACTGGGCCAAATTAATTCAAACTTGGCAACAATCATCTATGAGGTTTCTAGTTTAAAAAATGTGTCCAGCAATCTGGCAATTCAACCAAGATAACCACCATGGCTAAAAAATAGAGCATAGGGGTAAAATGCAGTTTTTGGCTTATAACTCATAAACCAAAGCATTAAGAGCAAATCTAACAGGGGTTAAATTGTTTATCAGGTCAAGATATATCTGCCCTGAAATTTTCAGATGAATCGGACAACCCGTTGTTGGGTTGCTGCCCCTGAATTGGTAATTTTAAGGAAATTTTGCTGCTTTTGGTTATTATCTTGAATACTATTACAGATAGAGATAAACTGTAAACAGCAATAATGTTCAGCAAAGTAAGATTTACAAATAAGTCAACATGATCAAAATGGTCAATTGAATCCCTAAGGAGTTATTGTCCTTTATCTTCAATTTTTAACAATTTTCACAAAATTTGTAAATTTTTACTAACATTTTCCACTGAAACTAAAACCCAAGTTCATTATAGATAGAGATAAATGTTAGCAGCAAGAATGTTCAGTAAAGTAAGATGTACAAACACATCACCATCACCAAAACACAATTTGTCATGAATCCATCTGCTTCCTTTGTTAAATATTCACATAGACTAAGGTGAGCGACAAAGGCTCTTTAGAGCCTCTAGTTAGTTATTATCTTGAATATTATTATAGATAGAGATAAACTGTAACGAACAATAATGTTCAGCAAAGTAAGATTTACAAATAAGTCAACATGACCGAAATGGTCAGTTGACCCCTTCAGGAGTTATTGCCCTTAATAATCAATTTTAAACCATTTTTCGTAAATCTTAGTAATCTTTTACAAAAATCTTCTCGACTCCTCTGAAACTAATGGGCCAAATTAAACCAAACTTGGCCACAATCATCATTAGGGTATCTAGTTTAAAAAATGTGTCCGGTGACGCGGCCATCCAACGAAAATGGCCGCCACGGCTAAAAATAGAACATAGGGATTAAATGCAGTTTTTGGCTTATAACTCAAAAACCAAAGCATTTAGAGCAAATCTGACCGGAAGTAAATTTGGTTATTAGGTGAATTTCTATCTGCCGTACAATTTTCAGATGGATTGGACAACCTGGTTGCTGCCCCTGAATTGGTTATTTTTACGGAAATTTAAGGAAAACAGCAACAATGTACAGCAAAGTAAGACCTAAAAATAAGTCAACATGACCAAAATGGTCAATTGACCCCCTATGGAGTTATTGTCCTTTATAGTCAATTTTAAACAATTTTCATAAAATTTGTAAATTTTAACTACTGGGCCAAGTTCATTATAGATAGAAATAATTGTTAGCAGCAAGAATGTTCAGTAAAGTAAGATGTACAAACACATCCCCTTCACAAAAACACAGTTTTGTCATGAATCCATCTGTGTCTTTTGTTTAATATTCACGTAGACCAAGGTGAGCGACACAGGCTCTTTAGAGCCTGTAGTTTAATTTATGAATCATTGTCATTTTGTTTAGTTTCTTTTGTTGTCTTTTCTGACATCGTACTCAGACTTCTGTGAACTGACTTTTACTGTGTGTATTGTTGTGTGTTTGTTTTTCTACATTGGCTAGAGGTATTAGGGAGGGGGGTTGAGATATAAAAACATGTGTAACCGCATGTTTATGTCTGTCCCAAGTCAGGAGCTTATAGCCTTTGTTAGTCTTGTATGATTTTTAATTTTAGTTTCTTGCGCATATTTCGGAGTTTAATATGACGTTCATTATCACACTGAACTATATACAATTTTTGTACTCTATCTGTAAGAAATCGGCTTTTTTTAACAAGGAGTGATAGAAGAAAGACATTAAAGGCTTTCTTAGCTTGTTTCATTTGTTTATAAGTTTAGATATATTCTTATAAGTTTTGATATATGCAACATATAATATAAACCTGTTGAAATTGTATAAGATAAATAACCCGAATTATAAATGTCGAACATAAAAATAATTGACACAAGACATACAATCAAAGTAATTTAAAGTATCTGTTGCGAAATGTCTTTGTTCCTAAAGAATGAAAATGCAGGACAAAAATACAAAAAGGAATCCTTTATTAAAAATAAAATTTGGAATGTCCAATTGTATATATCCGTTCAATGTCATATGTTTTGGAAGGCCACATATTTTCTGTCATTTGCATATGATTCGTGTGGCTGTTCAAAGTTGTTCTACACCAGTTGAAGTCGCTGGTTCCAATCTGTCAAACAAACACTGTATGTTCAATATTGTGGTGTCTGAAAAAAGAAAAGAACATATTGAAATATCTTTGATTGAAGCATAGAATATATCTTCATAAAAGCGTTTAATCAAAATATAAAGTGGCAGGAATATTAAGTCATTCACCAAATGGTTATGAATTCCCGAGTTATGTCGCTTTGTGTGTTTAGGAAGAAAACACTTAGTTCATTAAAATGATGAAAATAAAAATATATGAATTAAACATGTTAAAGGCAACAGTTACATACACATTAAGGTAAAATCCATAATAAGAGGAGTCGCATTCATTTCATGGGGAAGTATATCAACACCAAGGTTGTGTGTTCAAACGTCGCATGTGACAGTTGCGTTCGAACTCATTCTTAATTGACTTCGATTGCCAGTTTTTCACTCTTGCCGGAGGTCGGTTATTCTCTCTGACTTCCTTCTTCAATCAAATTTGGCAATGGAGTTGTCAGTAATTTTTGTCATTTGAGTTTAAATGTATCCCGTTAGAATCTTTCGCCCCTCTTTTACAACAATGCGGTTATCGTTTCAATACATATTTTATACTTTATAATTGATTTCAGACAGTGAACATACCAATACAAATATTTTATTGGCACACACACTGCATCATTAAAACAACCGCATCAACAACTAAATCACTGATTCAGTTACAAAACTGTCACATTTCTAAAACCAGTTACTTACTAACCGATCACTGGTAAACGCATACTTGTGAGTCCTCACTATAACATAGTCCCTCAGGACATTCCATTACATCAACCTTATCTTCTAAACATCTCATGTACTTTTTACATGTGTAGGGATGGCGAACCGTCGAAAACAATGGAACAGATTCGCAGTAATATTCTGAAATAATAATTTATGGTCTCTTTCAATTATTGCAAAAAAAAAGATTCACATTACTTATATTGTATAGCATATGAAGACTCATAGACTATTTCTTTCTGGCAACTACGACGATGGTATTTCATTTCAACATGATTTATTTCCAACTCTAAAGGAGGATTGAAATAAATTACAATCATCTATAAGATATTTGTTCAGTTCCCATTCAGGACCTATATAACACTTGTAATTTCCTTTTTGTTTCTTACAACTGTCTTATTATACCGTACGCATGGCGGTAATGGAACAATGCATTTTTTTATCTAATTAAACGTTTGTACCTGATATCAGCCAGATTTCTCGTTCTGTATATTCTTCAGAATCCGGGGCTTGACAACGGATTTTAGCACCATTCCACTTCATAGGAAAATGAAAGTCTACTTGGACGGTTTCTTGCCGACGACAATTTTTATCTGTTACCGTTCTTACTGCACTATGAAACCTATACTCCTCATACTCTGTTTGATTTCTGAATTTTACCCAAAACTCGAGATGGCCTTTAGGATACCCTGGATTTCCTGTACAAGAAAATTGCACACTTGTCTCCCCAAAGATTTCAGTATTTATATCAAATTTCGGTTTGCCGATAGGAGGAGCTGTAATATATATGTGTTTATTTTAACTTATATCAACATTTAAAAATATGATATTGGTCCTATAGGAATTCTCATTAAAAAATAACAAAAGCATGCATGGGTTATATTGTTTCTGACAGGTTCAAGAATATGTCAATATATATGTATAAATGATGGTGAAGTCATATAAATCAAAGTGCGTTCATACACCAACGAATTTGAGCAATATAACAGAAATTGAATGTAGAAAACTGTGTAATAGATAATACTATGTCTTTTAAAATCATCAAAAGTTATGTATCCCCTGTTTTTCTCGTTTTTCTTGAAAGCTTATGGAACTTTTGATGTTTCGGGTGTTTCTGATTGACATGTTTCTAACGATATTTTTGTCATAATTGAAATAAAATTGAGAATAAAAATGGAGAATGTGTCAAAGAGACAACAACCCGACCATAGAAAAAAACAACAGCAGAAGGTCACTAACAGGTCTTCAATGTAGCGAAAAATTCCCGCACCCTGAGGCGTCCTTCAGCTGGCCCCTTAACAAATATATACTAGTTCAGTGATAATGAACGCCATACTATAATTTCCAAACAACCCGACCAATATAGCAACAACAAAAAAACAGCCAATGAATACCAATGGGTCTTCAACATAGTGAGAAAATGTATATTTTTTTTGGCAATTTTCTCTAAATATTTCAGCAACTAAAACAATACAGACATTATAATCATTTAAAATATGTTCCTGTAAAAGAGTTGCAACAATATATGTGATCAAGATGAACTTATTTTACATATGTATGAATGTTACACCCCAGTTTTTGGTGGAGTTCGTCTTGCTTGGTATTTAGTGTTCTATGTTATATCTTTTGTACTATTGATTTTCTGTTTTTCTGTTTGTCTTTTTCTTCTTTAGCCATGGCGTTGTCAGTTTAATTTTTTCTATCTGTGACTTTGCATGTCCTCTGGTATCTTTCGGTTTTTTTTATAAAATGATTGCTTACAAAACAGTTATTTAATTTTAGGGTTCTATATGAAATACATACTTTTAACTACTACATCAGCTGACTGATGAAAGCCCCTGTCCACAGAACAAACATATGTCCCTTCATCCTTGCAGCTAAATTTATTGAAAGTAAGCTGGATCTCTGCATACGTGTCTTGAATATCACTTGATATATCAACAGTGCTCCCAAGGTTGGAGCTTGCAATTCCCTTAGATTGCAGAATAACCATTTCTCTCGAATTTTTAGCAATTTCTAGCTCCTGCCATGATGTGAAATTTTCAATACGACATTTTGCAAGAACGGCTGAAGCCCCTTCGAATTCTTCAGTTGGCTGGAAGAGCAGCCCTACAAAAATTAATGAAAAGTTTTTTTGCTTTGGTTTATAATGAAAATGTTCTATCATTGCACTCATTTAAAACCCATCCTGCACCATCACCTGTCTTTAGTATATCTATATGAGGTAACAAAATGAACCTAGGTGACTCTATTGTTGAAAAATAAATATAAGTGTTTTAAATTACCATCATATCTTCTAGAAATTGAAAGAAATTCAAGATAATAATATCTAAAAATAGAAATTCTATGTTGGTCAAGTTACTGCTTACTACTGAAATAGCATGATTGGTTATAAGCCTATTGATTGTGACTACTTTCTCTCTTTTTACAATACTCAGTTGATTCTATATAATCAATCATGAAAAATTGCTTTTGGGAAATTTCCATGTTAATTTACCTGGACATCCTAAATCTCCACAATCTTGGACCTCAGCATTATTTCCATTACAATCTTTTCCACCATATTTCGCAAGTGGATTACTACAGGTTCGTTTTCTTTGCTGAAATCCACCACCTCCACAACTAACAGTACAACCGGACCACGACGTCCATTCTGACCACTGCCCATCAACTATATAAACAGTTAACTCAAATGAATAGAGATTGATTATAGTTTTAAACTATTAGAAATCAACAATATTTTATATGAAATATAAAATCTTCTTCATAATAATTGCGAAGATGAATAGCGTTGTAATCAAAGATCACCTATTATTGGTTTATTTCTAATCACACTAACAATATCAATTTTGTTGTGCAAAAACACATTTAGGCAATAATTTCTCTTTTGTGATGCTGGGGGTCAAAATAATTGAAATTCCAAATTTTGTAGTAGTGTTATTTTAGAGTATGAAGATTACCCATATCAAAGGTTGTTTGCTTTTCCTATTTCCTGTATTGTTTTCATTGCATTCGTGTTATGTTTCGTTTTTTTTTATCATATATATACTGAAGTGTATATGGTTGTGTAAATTGTAGCTGTTTCATTGACATTTAGCTCATACCTTCTTTTATATACAAATCATAAGTAAAGTTATATTGTAATTCAACTCCCCAATAGAAGGGAGTAAACACTACGTAAATGTTTTATTTAAGACTTACCTGGACAATTGTTTGTGTTGCAAGCTTTGTTTTCTTTATCTTGTCCTGCACATTTGCTTCCATTGTACTGCGGAGCTGGATCTGAGCAACTTCTTGTTCTTGCTGATTCTCCCCCTCCACAGGTCACTGAACATTCTGACCATGCAGCCCATGAAGTCCATTGTCCATCAACTAATGATAAAATAAATTGCACGTAGATAAAAAGATAAATATACTGTATGTTCTTAATGTAAGTGTATGTTCTTAATGTAAGTGTATGTTCTTAATGTTAGTGTATGTTCTTCGTGTTAGTGTATGTTCGTCATGTTAGTGTATGTTCTAAATGTAAGAGTATGTTCTAAATATTAGTATTTAGTGTAACTCCTCGCATGTTCTACTATTTAAACTCTCTAACAATTGATGTTTAGTATTTACATTTACATTCTAATTGGGGTTTGTATGAATGAACTGTTGCTCTTCAACTTCGTACTTTATTTGGACTTTTTAACTTTTTTGGATTCGAGCGTCACTGATGAGTCTTTTGTAGACGAAACGCGCGTCTGGCATATATATAAAATTTGGTCCTGGTATCTATGATGAGTTTATTATACTCACTTGGACAATGTTGTTTATTACAAGGCTGGTTTTCTGTTTTGTCTCCTTCACATGTGGTACCACCATACATCGGTGCAGGATTAGTGCATTTTCTGCTTCGTGAGTGATGACCACCTCCGCATGAGACTGGACAAAGTGACCATTCACTCCAAGTAGTCCAATTACCATTAACTGAAATAATAATATATACTATACTATTGACTGAAGTAATACATAGCATCAATTAACATAAGCTAAAATTAATGTGTTTAGTCCAAGCATAAGATGATGATATTTTTAACATACACGCCACGTAGATCGGCACTATAATTAAACAACAAAAAATGTCCTGTTTAAAAGTTAATCTATAATGTATTTTATTGAACACAAATAATATTCAATCACAAAGATGTGAAAAAAAATACAGATGCCCACTTTGGCTTGAATTTAAAATGAGAAAGTATTCTTAAATGTGCGTATGATACAGCACAATAGGTACCATTGTATGCTATAACAACTGTAAAATTCCCCAAACATGTATTATTTTGATTGATAAACTGATATAAGTTAAGATATAAATATGCTGTGAAAACTCGATAAAACTAATAGAAGATAGTTATTTCATAAAGTGGAAGAAAATCAAGGGGGTCTAAAAAACCATCAATTAAATGCAAACAGAGAAAAAAGGCCAAAACGAAAAGGACAGATACGAAAAGGGAAAATACTAGCCACAAAACACAACACGAAATTTAAATAGTGAAAAACATGAGCCTCAACAGCAACAACAAAACTACAAATGACCAGTATCCTCTCCACTAGTGAGTACCACCGTGTTCCGCTCTTTTGATAATATGAATGCATATATTTTGCGCAGATGAGTAAACCTTAAATTTATCACATGACGATCACTTGTATGTTCAATACCATATTTGATTTCGGAAACGACATTTTTGGATAAATATGATAAGACATCGACTCAATTTACCAGTTTCCATTACTTACTAGGACATGGCTGAGTATTGCAATTTTCAGTTTGATTTTCGTCGCCAGGACAATGTTGTCCCCCATATTCCGGTTCTGGTTCTGAACATGATCTGTTTCTACTGTGCTCCCCTCCACCACAGGTCTCACTGCATGATGTGAAATCACTCCAGCTTGACCACTGTCCATCAACTGAAAGAATACACACGATAGTGAAAGATACAACTCAATACGCCGTCCAGGGACCTACCATTACGATCAGACACATTATTATACACTAATGTTACCATTTTAATTTCTTAAAAAAAAACCGTTTGCATTGTTTTGTGAAATCCAAAAGTAGAACAATATTGGGGTCTTGATTAGATAACAATATTTCTGTGTTCATTAAGTTTTGTTCCATTTTTCGGTTGTTATATCAAAGATTAGATAAGTTTTTTAGTGGTCTCTGTTTGATTTATTTATTCATTTGTCATTTCTGGTATTATTGGACCTGTCCTTATTATCTCATTGACACATACCTTATACTCTGATACCTCACAATCTTATGTGTATTTTTATGGAAAGACCGTATCATACGACGCTGTCATTTATACTTAAAACTGACAACCATGTTTTTACTTTTATAAGATATGAACATGTATCTAACGAGTATACAAAACTAACTAGGACAATGTTGAGTATTACAAATCTGTGTTTCAGTGTTATTTCCTTCACATTCATCCCCACCATACTGCGGCTTTGGGTTTGTACATGATCGAGTTCTTGTGTGTGTGTTCCCTCCACAAGAAACAGGACAATCTGACCAACTACTCCAAGCGGTCCAATTACCATTCACTGAAAAAAGGTAGTTTGTTCCGGTAAATATAAATTGATTGAAACAAGCTAACCGTCAAACTTATACAGTATTTAACTTTGATTACTGCAAAGAGGAAATTATAATTATTGTCACTTAAATTTCATCAGAGGTTTATCTAACTTTCCATTTAAATGACGCAGAAAGATGCTAGAATCATTCCTGAATGATCAATAAATGCAATGCTTCATAGACAATATGTATTCATAATCTTATATCAGAACTGTTCGAACAAAGAACAATTCAAGTTTGTTTTGTTTGCTCAATAAAAAAAATCGAATTGATCGTAGTCAATTTTGCCTTATATCTTATTTGGATTTTCTACCAATTTGTGGTTCTAAAGTCGACGAGACAGGCGTTTGGAGTAGTTAATAATACATCGGATATCTTTGATACATTTTGATCATATAATTAGAAATTGTTTTGCAACTGCATGCATTTTTCTATTCAAAACATTTGTATATTTACCTGGACATGGATGCTTGTTGCATTCATTAGACTCAATCTCGTTCCCCAGGCATTGCTCTCCACCATATTCTGGTTTTGGATCGTAGCATGATCTATTTTTGTATTGCATACCTCCTCCACATGACTGGTCGCAATCTGACAACTCACTCCAGGGTGACCATTGACCATCAACTGAATTTAAACAATAAAATCGTCAAATTTGAGAGTAAATTATGACAATCAAATTGTGCATATGCTATCAATTTGTTTTTACAAGAAAGTTATGATTCCGCTTTACAAAATTCAATATTTGAATGAAGTTGTACTCTATGGTCGTTTCAGAAATCGTTTGATTTTACGTTTTTGTTTGAATTGCTTTATCCAACAATGTCCAAGAAGCTAAACGTATAGAAAAGTAAACAAATATATATCTTATATATAAGAAACTTCTTTAACCTAGTTATGTACACTATAAAGTTGATATGATACAAAACTAAACGTAGATAGTAGAAGAACCTTTTTGATACTATAAATGAATAAATGATGTAGTAAGAAGACTAGGGCTTATCTTTTCTTGAAAATGCATTGCTCTCGTGGACGTTTTGAACTGATTTTTGACAACATATTATAGACAAGTAACTAGATAATTTTCATGTTTGTTTTTCTTAAATTATTAACAGCACCATATTTAATAACATTGAAAGAAATCCATACTTCCTACTTTGTTTTTGCTGCTATAAAATTTTGTAATTATTTTGAATTAAGGACGGATCTTCCTCACGCACATCTCTCATTGCGTGTGCAGGTCAGGACTTCCTGTTGTTTTTAAGCCTTTCACCGTTTGCACACAAGGGTATAGTTGTTTAAATGAGGCCAGTCAATTTTAGGAATCTTTCAAACAAAATATCATGAAAGGGCAAGACTAAAATAAAGTAAACAACATAGTTGAAATCGATTTGGCCAAACCAAAAGAAAAAGTATAATTCAAATTGTAAATGAAGTAACGTAAAGACTCACTTGGACAATGGTGGAAATTACAAGACTGGGATTCAGTATCGTTGCCCTCACAAATATCACCACCGAACTCAGGCTTTGGGTTTGTACATGCTCGCATTCTTGTGTGTTGATCCCCGCCACATGACACTGGACAAGCATTCCAGTTACTCCATTCCGTCCAATTACCATTTACTAAAAATAAAATAAATGTACCACTTATTTTGATAAGCTACAAGCAACGAATCTTAACATTACACTACACATCACTTAAAGGTAAAAGAGGCCCTAGTAACATAAAGACATGTTGTTTAAATATGTTTGTTTATAATAGATACTTAAATCTCAAATGTTTGAGTATAAAGTAGTAAAATATCAATGTTTTGATTACGAACTACGTATACTGTGCAAAAGTTTTATACTAGGTTACCTGAAGTACCTAATATAAAAATGTGCAATCTACAAACTATATTATTAAATGTTCAGAGCTCTCCCTATTATCATGACTGTCAAAAACCCAGCCGTTCTTAAAAGTAAAATGTATCAGGCACATCATTCATTTTCTGTTAAGGAAGAATTGAGACGAACAAAAATGTTAAAATCACTAATTTGAAAACCCTATCTCATGTATTTCAGGGAATCATTACTGATTTAATCACTTTCTTTTCACTTTATGATAATGAAATTTTTTAGATCACTGCATACATACTTGGACATGGCTCATTATTACAACTGTTTGTTTCATTTTCTACTCCAACACAATAGTCTCCACCATATAATGGTTCAGGATCAGTGCATGATCTATTTCTACTTTGCAGTCCTCCACCACACGTCTGGCTACAGCTTGTATACTCAGTCCATTGTGACCACTGACCATTGACTGAAATATGGAATTAAAAAAAAAGTGGGAATTCAAAGGTATAATCAAAAAGTAAGTTGATACTTATTAGAAATTTTTG
This sequence comes from Mytilus edulis, assembly GCA_019925275.1. NCBI lineage: Eukaryota > Metazoa > Mollusca > Bivalvia > Mytilida > Mytilidae > Mytilus > Mytilus edulis. The sequence goes on from CM034350.1 coordinate 68,400,256, forward strand.
CTTAAACCCTAAACAGATAAATCTTCGCAGAACTTTAGCTTCCCATCCTATATCTACAAGTTTTCGGATTTCAAATATTTTGGCCACGAGCATCATTGAAGAGACATGTATTATCGAAATGCGCATCTGGTGCAAGAAAATTGGTACCGTTAATTTTATTTCGCCTATTATACATTGTGTGAAAAAGAATGAACTTATTTCGAATTCGCGTATATATTTTAAAACATAGATATTAAAATCACACAATCTATCAAGAAAATTCTAAAAGGCAATCTTTACATTCAAAGTAAATATACTCTAATCCATCCCCAACCAAAACTTTATTAAAGCAAGATGAAAACGAAGACAACTATACATGGGTAGACTAAACGCAAAACATAATTTATTCAAGTAAAAACATCGTTATCACATAAGTATCAAATTGATAAGAGTATTTTTATTTATATATACTTGTGGACTGGAAACATAAAATCTAATCAGATTATTTTCAGATAATAAGAAACCATTTCTGATTTATTCTTACTTGGGCATAGGTCTTCATTACATGTCTCTGACGTTGTTGCATTTCCAACACATGGATTTCCACCATACTGTGGTAAAGGATTTGAACATGCTCTTTCCCTGTCTTTCAAACCACCTCCACAAGAAACACTACATTCGTTCCAGGATGACCACTTGGTCCAATTCCCATCAACTGAAATTAACAATTAATAAATTAAATGATGATAAGGCCAATTAAAATTAATTGATAGATTTTCATCCCCGCCCGCCCCTCAAAAATCGTGCCGCCCCGATTTTTTTTATTTTTCAAAATTTACGATTTCCGGATTTTGTTCATTTCCGTTACCGATATCCGTGTCGAAAACTTCGTTTTGTTAACTTCCGGTAACAATATTCAACATGGTTTTCGTGATTCTTAGAGTAAAATGCGGTGTAAACGAAAAGAAAGCGTGGTATGCTACGAATTTCAGTGATGAAAAAACCATTTTTGATTTGTATAACGAGTTCGCGTCTGGAAAACTGGACAATAAATCGCCTGTGAACGAAATTCAAAACTCTAGAATAACGGCACATATTGGAACCAAAAAAAGTGAATTGAATACGGAAATCGATCCTTGCACAAAGTTGTGCGACGCGGTTCCTTGCCTTGGCCCCTACATAGAATACAGAGTTAATAAAGATGTAAATGAAAACTGTGAAAAAAATGCTAAAGCTGATGCTTTTACTATATTAATGCAGGGGGCAAATAAAGCTAATCATCTGCCTAACATAAAACATGAACTTAACCAAAAGAACAAATTATTTAATGATATAATTGAGTGGCTAAGGGCACAAAATGTGGGCTTTTTGTCAACTAACAAAGACAGTCTTGGGGTGAATTTGGTTAATACGTTAACAGACATTTTGTGGTATGTGGACGGTAACCACCATACATTAGCTAGCCGAGCATGTGATATTCCTGAAGCACCGACTCATTTTAATGGGTACTATAAACCTGAATTAAGAAAGAGAAAGAAAATTGATTCAACTAGTCTTCAAGAAAACATTTTACGTAGTCATTCAACTGCACTTTTACTTCTTACAGAAAATGGCTTTTTAAAACGAGAGAAGTGGTTGCCAATAAAAACTATTCTTTTAGAATTTGGACAAAATTTGAAAAAGTATGCTGATTTTTTAGTTTCGCAGCAGTACAGAACAGAATGCAGTGCTTCGAAAAAAGTTTTCCAAGGGGACAAGGAGAGGTGGGAATATTTAGCACCTGTCTCTAATATCAATCCTACAAAGCAAGCAAGATACAATTTATTACATACTGCTATTATACATAGTGACTTTTTTGCTCCTATTGTGGTCAATGACTACAGTCCGGGTGAACCAAACAGAAGATATGACTATTTCAAAGGCCTAATAGTACCTGTAAAATGCTGTCAATTTACATACACAGGATCAAAAGAACACTTGATGTTTCTGTGGAAAGTTCCAATAGTATCTGAGAGTGATTTACTTACTAAGAACATGCAAATAGCATGCAATTTGCGTAAATCACTCCCGGTGTATCACAGTCGGGCAATGCGACGTGAATTTCTTTCTTTGTTTGGTCGCACAATTTCCAATAAATCTGCGTTTCTAAGAGAGGCTTATAGACGTCTGACTGGGGACCAGTCTGCATCACTTACGGCATCACAGACAGAGGTTGACAGGCGCATTAGTGAAATTTTAGACAATGAAGACTCTGAACTTATTTGTGACTTAAGACTTAATAACCGGGGTCAACCCGAAAAGTATAATGAATTTCTTTCAGAATGCCAAAACTATATAAATGAGAAGCTTGAACTAGCTGTAGATGACAGACGGCATGACAAAATTGATAAGGGGGGTGATGTTATAACTCATTTGGCAGATGCGTTTTCAGTAAGAGATCTTTATGAACAGGTTAAAGCTAAATTAGCTCCAAACATTTTAGTCCCTTCACAGCAATGGTTGCGTTGGCAATTTTGGCCACGTCATGCCAATTTTCAATCTTCTCATAGATATACAGGCAAGTTGAAAGTAAAATTTATGATTCAAAGTCGCCAATTTAGAAAGACTCATGTAGATATGCATTATGCTTCTGCTATTTTTAGGTACCAAAAAGAGTTTGCAATAATGTATAAACCATTTTGTAATTTTGTGTGTATGGATGATAAGCACAAATTAAAAGTTGGGGAGCCTGGATATCCAGTTGCAACTGTGGAAAGGGGGAAGCAAGTCATTGTTGCCATGGGAAAGAAATTTGAGGTTGCTGATCACGACTTCACAAAATTTTCAATAACTCCAAGTGTAAATTTATTTTCAGAGATTCCAGATGAAATTGAACAAACATTTTATGGTGGGCAAGTTTTTGTTGGTGTAAAAGAAACAGCATTTCAATCTTCTTCCCCATGGCGACATGCAACTGAAATGTCTAAAATTTTGAAAAATTCATTTTTAGAAAATGGTATGATCAAGCCCATTTTAATTTTTTACAGCGATGGGGGTCCCGACCATAGATTGACATATGTTTCAGTTCAAATGTCTTTGATTTGCCTGTTTCTTATATTTGATCTTGATATGATTTGTGTTGCTAGAACCCCTCCACAAAATAGCTGGAAAAATCCAGCTGAAAGAATAATGTCTATCTTGAACCTGGGGTTCCAGTCATTAGGACTGATGCGTGAAAAAACAGAGCACTATGAAAAACAATTAGATTCTGCAAATTCATTAGGTGAAATTAGAAAACTAGCAGAAAAATATCCTACTATTGAGGAAGAGGTTTTAGACTCGGTTGAACCTGTTCGTATTTTATTGTCAAATGTAATAACTAGGCTCAAATGGAAAGATAAAAACTTAAAGGTATTTAATCCAGCAACAGAGGGTGAAATATTTGATCTCAGACGAGAAATATTGAAAATAGACCAGGATATTAAAGTTACAGATAGTACTCAGCAGGATATTAAAAAAAGAAAATTGTTTGTCAGTTTTTTGAATGATCATTGTAAAATTGCTCAGTACATTTTTAGTGTAAAAAAATGTGGTAAAACATCATGTCATGTTTGCAAAAAACCTCGTTTAAGTAATGAAATGTTTGAAAGACTTTATCATCTTCCAGACCCAGAGCCACTTAATTGTGACAAATATAAATCATTTGATCAGTTATATGGAAAGCCAACTTCAGAGAAGTATAGACCATCACTCGTTGGTAAACCATCATCTGAACATGGATTACCATTTTCTCCATCTTCTCAGTATGCTAAAAATGTTGAAATGGTTGTTCTATGTTCCGATTGTGATAAACCTAGAGTTCTTTACTCCAAAAAGGTAGTAAGGGGTGTCAGAAGGACACAACTATCAAATTGTTTAACTGATATTCAGTACACATGTGGTTTTTCGTTTGATGAATTAGATCTTGAAGAAGAAACCCATGTTTTGAAAACTGTGTTTTTAAGAAAAAACATAACATGTAACTGTACTATTGAATTCACGTATTATTCTGCTGGTTTTGAAGATGTTTGTTTCTTTTGTGGAACTGATGAGCTTGAACCTGCTGAGGCAGGCGATGAAGATGAAGCCAAAAAATATTATCCTTTATGCACTGGTTGTAAAGATAATGGTAAAAAACTTGTTGAAAGACGTACTAGGAACAAATTTAATCCTAAATAACCAATTTTTTTTATAAATGATACAATATTGTTACAAAAATGTTTGAACTCTTTGTTTTAATATATTCATGTAATATAAGTATCAATAATTTTCAATATATTGCAATTCAATGTCATTTTTGTTTTGTTTAATAAAACAGATAGTTTTATTTGAATTTAGCTTTTATTGTCATTCACTTTGATATGGTCAAATGTTGGATAATTTTCCCACTGGATATTTGTCAGAGAAATGAGATTTGAATCTTGTAACATGAGATGGATCATCTGATATTGAAGACTATTTTTGTGACTTTGAGATGTCTTTTGGTCAGTTTAATTCTGAAGAGATTGGAAGTTGAATTTTATGTGCAGCAGCATATGTCTGGAATAAAATATAATACATGTATAAATAAAGAAGATGTGGACTGATTGCCAATCAGACACTATTCAAAAGAGACCAAGTAACATGGAAATTAAGAACTATAGCGAAGGTTATCTTATGGCCTTTAATAATGAGCAAAATAAGCCATTTTATAACATTTATATATTTATAAAACCTTACAAAATAGTTTCATATGAAATAAAAAATAAAAAATAAAATCCTCCCACCCGCCCCATTTTTTTTCAAAAGTTGGATGAAAATCTACTAATTAATTTTAGTTGGCCTAAATTAATTAAAATCATAAAATCCTCGAAAATAGATAATGTATAAATATTACCTAGTATTCTATCTTTCGGAAAAAAACACGTTTGAATAAACGTCCTAAATGACAATGCTAAAAACAAAATACTCTTTTAGAAAGGATTATGCAATATCATGACT
>CM034350.1:68405332-68491260 GCA_019925275.1 Mytilus edulis
AAACAAATATATACTAGTTCAGTGATAATGAACGCCATACTATAATTTCCAAACAACCCGACCAATATAGCAACAACAAAAAAACAGCCAATGAATACCAATGGGTCTTCAACATAGTGAGAAAATGTATATTTTTTTTGGCAATTTTCTCTAAATATTTCAGCAACTAAAACAATACAGACATTATAATCATTTAAAATATGTTCCTGTAAAAGAGTTGCAACAATATATGTGATCAAGATGAACTTATTTTACATATGTATGAATGTTACACCCCAGTTTTTGGTGGAGTTCGTCTTGCTTGGTATTTAGTGTTCTATGTTATATCTTTTGTACTATTGATTTTCTGTTTTTGTGTTTGTCTTTTTCTTCTTTAGCCATGGCGTTGTCAGTTTAATTTTTTATCTGTGACTTTGCATGTCCTCTGGTATCTTTCGTTTTTTTTTATAAAATGATTGCTTACAAAACAGTTATTTAATTTTAGGGTTCTATATGAAATACATACTTTTAACTACTACATCAGCTGACTGATGAAAGCCCCTGTCCACAGAACAAACATATGTCCCTTCATCCTTGCAGCTAAATTTATTGAAAGTAAGCTGGATCTCTGCATACGTGTCTTGAATATCACTTGATATATCAACAGTGCTCCCAAGGTTGGAGCTTGCAATTCCCTTAGATTGCAGAATAACCATTTCTCTCGAATTTTTAGCAATTTCTAGCTCCTGCCATGATGTGAAATTTTCAATACGACATTTTGCAAGAACGGCTGAAGCCCCTTCGAATTCTTCAGTTGGCTGGAAGAGCAGCCCTACAAAAATTAATGAAAAGTTTTTTTGCTTTGGTTTATAATGAAAATGTTCTATCATTGCACTCATTTAAAACCCATCCTGCACCATCACCTGTCTTTAGTATATCTATATGAGGTAACAAAATGAACCTAGGTGACTCTATTGTTGAAAAATAAATATAAGTGTTTTAAATTACCATCATATCTTCTAGAAATTGAAAGAAATTCAAGATAATAATATCTAAAAATAGAAATTCTATGTTGGTCAAGTTACTGCTTACTACTGAAATAGCATGATTGGTTATAAGCCTATTGATTGTGACTACTTTCTCTCTTTTTACAATACTCAGTTGATTCTATATAATCAATCATGAAAAATTGCTTTTGGGAAATTTCCATGTTAATTTACCTGGACATCCTAAATCTCCACAATCTTGGACCTCAGCATTATTTCCATTACAATCTTTTCCACCATATTTCGCAAGTGGATTACTACAGGTTCGTTTTCTTTGCTGAAATCCACCACCTCCACAACTAACAGTACAACCGGACCACGACGTCCATTCTGACCACTGCCCATCAACTATATAAACAGTTAACTCAAATGAATAGAGATTGATTATAGTTTTAAACTATTAGAAATCAACAATATTTTATATGAAATATAAAATCTTCTTCATAATAATTGCGAAGATGAATAGCGTTGTAATCAAAGATCACCTATTATTGGTTTATTTCTAATCACACTAACAATATCAATTTTGTTGTGCAAAAACACATTTAGGCAATAATTTCTCTTTTGTGATGCTGGGGGTCAAAATAATTGAAATTCCAAATTTTGTAGTAGTGTTATTTTAGAGTATGAAGATTACCCATATCAAAGGTTGTTTGCTTTTCCTATTTCCTGTATTGTTTTCATTGCATTCGTGTTATGTTTCGTTTTTTTTTATCATATATATACTGAAGTGTATATGGTTGTGTAAATTGTAGCTGTTTCATTGACATTTAGCTCATACCTTCTTTTATATACAAATCATAAGTAAAGTTATATTGTAATTCAACTCCCCAATAGAAGGGAGTAAACACTACGTAAATGTTTTATTTAAGACTTACCTGGACAATTGTTTGTGTTGCAAGCTTTGTTTTCTTTATCTTGTCCTGCACATTTGCTTCCATTGTACTGCGGAGCTGGATCTGAGCAACTTCTTGTTCTTGCTGATTCTCCCCCTCCACAGGTCACTGAACATTCTGACCATGCAGCCCATGAAGTCCATTGTCCATCAACTAATGATAAAATAAATTGCACGTAGATAAAAAGATAAATATACTGTATGTTCTTAATGTAAGTGTATGTTCTTAATGTAAGTGTATGTTCTTAATGTTAGTGTATGTTCTTCGTGTTAGTGTATGTTCTTCATGTTAGTGTATGTTCTAAATGTAAGAGTATGTTCTAAATATTAGTATTTAGTGTAACTCCTCGCATGTTCTACTATTTAAACTCTCTAACAATTGATGTTTAGTATTTACATTTACATTCTAATTGGGGTTTGTATGAATGAACTGTTGCTCTTCAACTTCGTACTTTATTTGGACTTTTTAACTTTTTTGGATTCGAGCGTCACTGATGAGTCTTTTGTAGACGAAACGCGCGTCTGGCATATATATAAAATTTGGTCCTGGTATCTATGATGAGTTTATTATACTCACTTGGACAATGTTGTTTATTACAAGGCTGGTTTTCTGTTTTGTCTCCTTCACATGTGGTACCACCATACATCGGTGCAGGATTAGTGCATTTTCTGCTTCGTGAGTGATGACCACCTCCGCATGAGACTGGACAAAGTGACCATTCACTCCAAGTAGTCCAATTACCATTAACTGAAATAATAATATATACTATACTATTGACTGAAGTAATACATAGCATCAATTAACATAAGCTAAAATTAATGTGTTTAGTCCAAGCATAAGATGATGATATTTTTAACATACACGCCACGTAGATCGGCACTATAATTAAACAACAAAAAATGTCCTGTTTAAAAGTTAATCTATAATGTATTTTATTGAACACAAATAATATTCAATCACAAAGATGTGAAAAAAAATACAGATGCCCACTTTGGCTTGAATTTAAAATGAGAAAGTATTCTTAAATGTGCGTATGATACAGCACAATAGGTACCATTGTATGCTATAACAACTGTAAAATTCCCCAAACATGTATTATTTTGATTGATAAACTGATATAAGTTAAGATATAAATATGCTGTGAAAACTCGATAAAACTAATAGAAGATAGTTATTTCATAAAGTGGAAGAAAATCAAGGGGGTCTAAAAAACCATCAATTAAATGCAAACAGAGAAAAAAGGCCAAAACGAAAAGGACAGATACGAAAAGGGAAAATACTAGCCACAAAACACAACACGAAATTTAAATAGTGAAAAACATGAGCCTCAACAGCAACAACAAAACTACAAATGACCAGTATCCTCTCCACTAGTGAGTACCACCGTGTTCCTCTCTTTTGATAATATGAATGCATATATTTTGCGCAGATGAGTAAACCTTAAATTTATCACATGACGATCACTTGTATGTTCAATACCATATTTGATTTCGGAAACGACATTTTTGGATAAATATGATAAGACATCGACTCAATTTACCAGTTTCCATTACTTACTAGGACATGGCTGAGTATTGCAATTTTCAGTTTGATTTTCGTCGCCAGGACAATGTTGTCCCCCATATTCCGGTTCTGGTTCTGAACATGATCTGTTTCTACTGTGCTCCCCTCCACCACAGGTCTCACTGCATGATGTGAAATCACTCCAGCTTGACCACTGTCCATCAACTGAAAGAATACACACGATAGTGAAAGATACAACTCAATACGCCGTCCAGGGACCTACCATTACGATCAGACACATTATTATACACTAATGTTACCATTTTAATTTCTTAAAAAAAAACCGTTTGCATTGTTTTGTGAAATCCAAAAGTAGAACAATATTGGGGTCTTGATTAGATAACAATATTTCTGTGTTCATTAAGTTTTGTTCCATTTTTCGGTTGTTATATCAAAGATTAGATAAGTTTTTTAGTGGTCTCTGTTTGATTTATTTATTCATTTGTCATTTCTGGTATTATTGGACCTGTCCTTATTATCTCATTGACACATACCTTATACTCTGATACCTCACAATCTTATGTGTATTTTTATGGAAAGACCGTATCATACGACACTGTCATTTATACTTAAAACTGACAACCATGTTTTTACTTTTATAAGATATGAACATGTATCTAACGAGTATACAAAACTAACTAGGACAATGTTGAGTATTACAAATCTGTGTTTCAGTGTTATTTCCTTCACATTCATCCCCACCATACTGCGGCTTTGGGTTTGTACATGATCGAGTTCTTGTGTGTGTGTTCCCTCCACAAGAAACAGGACAATCTGACCAACTACTCCAAGCGGTCCAATTACCATTCACTGAAAAAAGGTAGTTTGTTCCGGTAAATATAAATTGATTGAAACAAGCTAACCGTCAAACTTATACAGTATTTAACTTTGATTACTGCAAAGAGGAAATTATAATTATTGTCACTTAAATTTCATCAGAGGTTTATCTAACTTTCCATTTAAATGACGCAGAAAGATGCTAGAATCATTCCTGAATGATCAATAAATGCAATGCTTCATAGACAATATGTATTCATAATCTTATATCAGAACTGTTCGAACAAAGAACAATTCAAGTTTGTTTTGTTTGCTCAATAAAAAAAATCGAATTGATCGTAGTCAATTTTGCCTTATATCTTATTTGGATTTTCTACCAATTTGTGGTTCTAAAGTCGACGAGACAGGCGTTTGGAGTAGTTAATAATACATCGGATATCTTTGATACATTTTGATCATATAATTAGAAATTGTTTTGCAACTGCATGCATTTTTCTATTCAAAACATTTGTATATTTACCTGGACATGGATGCTTGTTGCATTCATTAGACTCAATCTCGTTCCCCAGGCATTGCTCTCCACCATATTCTGGTTTTGGATCGTAGCATGATCTATTTTTGTATTGCATACCTCCTCCACATGACTGGTCGCAATCTGACAACTCACTCCAGGGTGACCATTGACCATCAACTGAATTTAAACAATAAAATCGTCAAATTTGAGAGTAAATTATGACAATTGAATTGTGCATATGCTATCAATTTGTTTTTACAAGAAAGTTATGATTCCGCTTTACAAAATTCAATATTTGAATGAAGTTGTACTCTATGGTCGTTTCAGAAATCGTTTGATTTTACGTTTTTGTTTGAATTGCTTTATCCAACAATGTCCAAGAAGCTAAACGTATAGAAAAGTAAACAAATATATAAAAAATATATAAAGAAACTTCTTTAACCTAGTTATGTACACTATAAAGTTGATATGATACAAAACTAAACGTAGATAGTAGAAGAACCTTTTTGATACTATAAATGAATAAATGATGTAGTAAGAAGACTAGGGCTTATCTTTTCTTGAAAATGCATTGCTCTCGTGGACGTTTTGAACTGATTTTTGACAACATATTATAGACAAGTAACTAGATAATTTTCATGTTTGTTTTTCTTAAATTATTAACAGCACCATATTTAATAACATTGAAAGAAATCCATACTTCCTACTTTGTTTTTGCTGCTATAAAATTTTGTAATTATTTTGAATTAAGGACAGATCTTCCTCACGCACATCTCTCATTGCGTGTGCAGGTCAGGACTTCCTGTTGTTTTTAAGCCTTTCACCGTTTGCACACAAGGGTATAGTTGTTTAAATGAGGCCAGTCAATTTTAGGAATCTTTCAAACAAAATATCATGAAAGGGCAAGACTAAAATAAAGTAAACAACATAGTTGAAATCGATTTGGCCAAACCAAAAGAAAAAGTATAATTCAAATTGTAAATGAAGTAACGTAAAGACTCACTTGGACAATGGTGGAAATTACAAGACTGGGATTCAGTATCGTTGCCCTCACAAATATCACCACCGAACTCAGGCTTTGGGTTTGTACATGCTCGCATTCTTGTGTGTTGATCCCCGCCACATGACACTGGACAAGCATTCCAGTTACTCCATTCCGTCCAATTACCATTTACTAAAAATAAAATAAATGTACCACTTATTTTGATAAGCTACAAGCAACGAATCTTAACATTACACTACACATCACTTAAAGGTAAAAGAGGCCCTAGTAACATAAAGACATGTTGTTTAAATATGTTTGTTTATAATAGATACTTAAATCTCAAATGTTTGAGTATAAAGTAGTAAAATATCAATGTTTTGATTACGAACTACGTATACTGTGCAAAAGTTTTATACTAGGTTACCTGAAGTACCTAATATAAAAATGTGCAATCTACAAACTATATTATTAAATGTTCAGAGCTCTCCCTATTATCATGACTGTCAAAAACCCAGCCGTTCTTAAAAGTAAAATGTATCAGGCACATCATTCATTTTCTGTTAAGGAAGAATTGAGACGAACAAAATTGTTAAAATCACTAATTTGAAAACCCTATCTCATGTATTTCAGGGAATCATTACTGATTTAATCACTTTCTTTTCACTTTATGATAATGAAATTTTTTAGATCACTGCATACATACTTGGACATGGCTCATTATTACAACTGTTTGTTTCATTTTCTACTCCAACACAATAGTCTCCACCATATAATGGTTCAGGATCAGTGCATGATCTATTTCTACTTTGCAGTCCTCCACCACACGTCTGGCTACAGCTTGTATACTCAGTCCATTGTGACCACTGACCATTGACTGAAATATGGAATTAAAAAAAAAGTGGGAATTCAAAGGTATAATCAAAAAGTAAGTTGATACTTATTAGAAATTTTTGCTTAAACCCTAAACAGATAAATCTTCGCAGAACTTTAGCTTCCCATCCTATATCTACAAGTTTTCGGATTTCAAATATTTTGGCCACGAGCATCATTGAAGAGACATGTATTATCGAAATGCGCATCTGGTGCAAGAAAATTGGTACCGTTAATTTTATTTCGCCTATTATACATTGTGTGAAAAAGAATGAACTTATTTCGAATTCGCGTATATATTTTAAAACATAGATATTAAAATCACACAATCTATCAAGAAAATTCTAAAAGGCAATCTTTACATTCAAAGTAAATATACTCTAATCCATCCCCAACCAAAACTTTATTAAAGCAAGATGAAAACGAAGACAACTATACATGGGTAGACTAAACGCAAAACATAATTTATTCAAGTAAAAACATCGTTATCACATAAGTATCAAATTGATAAGAGTATTTTTATTTATATATACTTGTGGACTGGAAACATAAAATCTAATCAGATTATTTTCAGATAATAAGAAACCATTTCTGATTTATTCTTACTTGGGCATGGGTCTTCATTACATGTCTCTGACGTTGTTGCATTTCCAACACATGGATTTCCACCATACTGTGGTAAAGGATTTGAACATGCTCTTTCCCTGTCTTTCAAACCACCTCCACAAGAAACACTACATTCGTTCCAGGATGACCACTTGGTCCAATTCCCATCAACTGAAATTAACAATTAATAAATTAAATGATGATAAATTAATTAAAATCATAAAATCCTCGAAAATAGATAATGTATAAATATTACCTAGTATTCTATCTTTCGGAAAAAAACACGTTTGAATAAACGTCCTAAATGACAATGCTAAAAACAAAATACTCTTTTAGAAAGGATTATGCAATATCATGACTAGCTGGATAATTATTGAAATGTGTAAAACATGATCGATTAGATGCTTTATATCAAATAAGTCTCCTTGTAGATATACTTGCGAAATACATACTTGGACAAGGATTGTCTGCACATTTAGAAATATGGGTATCATTTCCTGTACAATATTTGCCACCGAATTGGGATTCAGGATTTGAACATGTTCTGTTTCTAGTCTTGACTCCACCACCACATGTTACGCTACAATCTTCCCATTCACTCCATTCAGACCAGTTGCCATCAACTACAAAGAGACAAGAGCAAGACAATGATAGTGAACTTTTCTATTGTAGTTCGATTAAGATTAAAACTAAAGCCATATGAAACGAGTGAATGCTGAAAATTGAAGTTAATCCAATTCTTGAACAAATGCATGCATACATCATAAACTTTGTCTTCTGTGCACGATTTTATCATTTTTACGCATCTATCCATTTCGTATAACTTTGTATTCTGTGCACTATTGTATCATTTTTTTCGCATCCATCCATTTTGTATAATCGTCAAAAAGATATTTTACTCCATCAGTTTTGTTGTGAAAATATAGCAGCTAATAAATAGTAGTGTTTTAAAGCCGAAGTTTATCGATTGTGACCTTTGTAAACAAACAACAAAGAAGCATGGATATTCAAGTAAGCAAGAGTATATGTACAATACAGTTACTTTGATGACTTAAAGATGTTAACGTTTGTTAACTCTCTCTGCCAATTTTGTTTTCCCCTTTGCACTTGCGTACATAAAGGCAACAGTAGTATACCGCTGTTCAAAACTCATAAGGCCATGGACAAAAAACAAAATCGTGGTAACAAACTAAAACCAAGGAAAACGTATTAAATATAAGAGAAGAACAACGACACAACACTGAAATGTAACACACACAGAAACGGACCAAGCATCAGACAAAATCCCACGAGAATAACAAATATAACATCAAAACCAAATACATGAATTTGGGATAGACCAGTATCGTGCCACGTCTTATCTGAATATCTCAAAAATAAGAGAAAGTAATTTCGATCTCCGGATTTTAACGAAAAAGGTCACGCTGAGGTAACTGCATACGGAAATCATGTCGGCGAATTGTTGACGATACAATTTCTACTGAATTTTGATAAATTAAAAGAGTTTTCTTTTGAAAAAAGTATATGTACACAAGTTTTATAATGAAAACTAGCCATTTAGTTATAACATAAACATATGAATCATTCTTTTTTTTAATTTGAAGTTTCATATGACTTTAAATTATAGAAAACAAAATGATAATATAAACATGCATTAATGAGTTGACGAACATTTCATTAGTAAAAATTAATTTCACGATCAGGTACATTGCGATTGTTTTCTTACTTGGACATGGGTCTTCATTGCATGTTTCAATTTTTGTGATATTTCCGAAACATGGATCTCCACCATATTGCGGTACAGGATTGGAACACTCTCTGTCTCTGACTTTCATGCCACCTCCACATAAAGCGCTGCAATCATTCCAGGATGACCACTCTGTCCAATTGCCATTGACTGAAATTGGCACATTATACTATTATCAATCAATCCACCAGCATTAATAGTACAACATGCTAACCACTATATGTAACATTAGTAACATATGGACCATTTTACAGTAACACACAGATTAAAGAACAATCTAAACATGACTTTATTCGCTAGATGTACAGATTACCAATTTCAGATCTTGAAATCAGAAACATATGCTGTTATTATAAATGTGAATATAAAATGATGTTAAGGTTGTCATTTGATGATTCTCCTAGTGTGTGAGAATATAATTTGTGAGTGAATACATTACATTCATACTGAGATAGAGGATAACGTTGATAAATTTTGACTTCCATACACATATTGTTATTTCCCTTTTAAATAAAAAGTAAAGTTACAAAAATTCAGTAGGAAGTATGGTAAAAGAAAACAAACTTTTTAATATTTTCTTAGTCATCGAAATTGTTTTCCTTACTAATCATTGCGAATATTTAAAATTTGAAGAACATATTTTTCTGGCTAACTGTATACACAGTCATACTTTGTTTAAAATTGCCACTATTATTTCACAAATGTATAACAATCGATGATTATACATGAAATAAAACGTGGTGATAATTTTACTGCAAATTACTCCTTATTTTTGATTAAGTGAAAAGTATATCAATAGTGCCCAACTACATATTCGTACAGACAAAAATTGAAACACTTCATTTTATATCTTCCCAAAAGAAAAATATTAACATTCAAAAAGTCTAATTCTTTTACATGAAGATGAACTTGCGCAATATACATACCTGGACAAGGATTGTCTGCACAATTAGAAATGTAAGTATCATTTCCTGTACAATATTTGCCTCCAAATTGGGGTTCAGGATTTGAACAGGTCCTGTTCCTATTCTTGAGTCCTCCTCCACATGTTACGCTACATTCCCCCCATTCACTCAATTCAGACCAGTTGCCATCAACTACAAAGAGACACGAGCATTACAATAATGACGAAAACTGTAGCAACTTATTGTGGTTCGAAAAAAAAATACATATTTATCTATAGAAATCAAGATACAAAAAATGCAATAAAAACATGCATTAATTAGTAAATGCATTTTCCTTTAGACAAACATTATTTAATCATCAGTGTTTTTAATATTTTCTTACTTGGGCACGGATCTTCATTACATGTTTCAATATTTGTAGTATTTCCAAAACACGGTTCTCCACCATACTGTGGTTCAGGATTTGAACATTTTCTGTCTCTGACTGTCATGCCCCCTCCACAAGTAACATTGCAATCATTCCAGGATGACCACTCTGTCCAATTCCCATTGACTGTAAATGGCACATTATAACTATTATGATACAATTCGCCAGCATCGATAGTAAAAACTTGCTGATCATACCATGTAACATTTGTAATATATTGCACAATTTAATAGTAACGTAATAGCAATGAAAAGATTGAAAATGACAAAATTTGCTGGAAGTATAGATTTTCCTTTCAGAAATGCAAATCAGGAATATTTTCTATTATTATAAATTTTGAAAATAATTTGATGTCAAGGTTGTCGTGTGACGATGCCATAAATATGTGAAAATGGGATTTTTGTATGAACACAGAAAACTCATACTGAGATATAGACAACGTTTATAAATGAAGACGTCTATACACATATTGCAATTTCCTTTATATGTAAATTCGGTACAAAGTTTGGAAAAAGAAAAAGCTTTTCCTTTCTAAGTTATCAAAATTGTTTTACTTATAATAAACCAATGCAAATATATAATATTTGAACACAACGTTTTTCTAGCTTGCTGTATAAACATGAAGACATATATTATTTAAGATAATAACTATCTTTTGACAAATAGATTTCTTATCATTACCTAAAAAATAAAAGTAGCACTTTTCAACCTTCGTAATAAGATTCCTCACAAAATACATTTTACTTTTGGTTATGTAGACAAAATATCAATATTGCCCACCTCCATATTTGTACAGACAAAAATGTAATACTATTCCGTCATTTAGTATCTTCCCCTCAGACAAATATTATCACTGCATTAATCTAATTGTTTTACATGAAGATGTACTTGCGCAATACATACTTGGACAAGGATTGTCTGCACAATTAGAAATGTTGGTATCATTTCCTGTGCAATATTTGCCTCTATATTGGGGTGCAGGATTTGAACACGTCCTGTTTCTAGTCTTAAGTCCACCTCCACATGTGACACTACACTCCTCCCATTCGCTCCATCCAGACCAACTACCATCAACTACAAACAAAGAAGAGCGTGGCATTAATGATGTAAACGATAAAAAAAAATTATGGTTCGAATAAGAAATGAATATTAAACATCACAAAGCAAAACAATAATAAGATCATTTAAAAAAAGAAGATGTGGTATGATTGCCAATAAGGCAAATTTCCACAAGAGACACAATGACACAGAAATTTACAAATATGTGTAAAGGCCATATCTCATAGTATCGATATATAGGCCACGACATGACATTTGTTAAACAATTCAAACGAGACAACTAACGGCCATGCATTTAAAAGATGATTGGATATCGTGTCTGATGATTTGTACATGGAGTTTATAATGCCATATATCAGGCATTAGACTTTGCCGATTGTTAAATCTCATCAATCGATTTAAAATCAAGATAAAAATGAAAATTGAGAAAGTTGCAAGACTTAAGAGTGTGATGACTAAAAAGTTGTCAAAATCAAAATGTAAAGTGATAAAACCTAACTTCAGTTTATACGGATTTTCTGATATAAATAAAACAAATATCTGTAATTCAAGTCCAACGTAGTTGACCGCGGATACTATAATGGAGTTCTTTGATTAGTAGTTTAAAGGTTGTTGCTTCCTTAATGTGCGACGTTATAATATCATTACTGTCATGTAGAACTTTATCTAAGCCAAAATTAATTTCACTATATGGAACAATATAGGAATTGTTTTCTTACTGGGGCACGGGTCTTCATTGCATGTTTCAATATTTGTAGTATTTCCAAAACACGGTTTACCACCATATTGCGGTAAAGGATTTGAACAGTTTCTGTCTCTGATTTTCATGCCACCACCACAAGTCACACTGCATTCATTCCATGATGACCACTCTGTCCAATTCCCATTGACTGAAATTGACACATTATACATAAAATGACGCATCCACCAGTACGGGTATTACAACATACTGACCTACCCATGTAACATTTGTAACATTAGGTTCCTTTCAACTTTAACTTACTGTGTAATGAAGTTTAAAAATGGCTTAATTCACTGGAGATATAATTAACCATACTTTAAGAACTCGAGATCACGAACATCTTTGATTAGGATGAATTCTAATATAATTTAAGGTGATGGTAGTCGTGTGAAGATTTAACTGTAGTTTGAAAATATAATTGTAGTATGAACTCATGATAAATTCATGCTGAGATAGACGATAACGTTTGTAAATTTTGACTTTCATTTAGCTACAGCAATTTCACTTTTATATTAATATGTCGAAAAGTATGATTAAAGAGAATATACAATTTCTACTATTTGCTTCGTCATTTACCGGATTTGTAATAACATAAGCAATAACAAGGGTGCCACATGTGGAGCAGGATCTGCTTACCCTTCCGGAGCAGCTGATATCACCCCTAGTTTTTGGTGGGGTTTGTGTTTTGCTTAGTCTTTAGTTTACTATGTTGTGTCATGTGTACTAATATTTGTTTGTTTGTCTTTTTATTTATAGCCATGTCGTTGTCAGTTTATTTCAATCTATGAGTTTGACTGTCCCACTGGTATCTTTCGTCCCTCTTTTAGATTGTTTTCTAGTATTCATTGCGTAAATAAAATTTGATCAACACATTTTGCTGGCATTCCGTATAAAGATTATTCAAGACTACCACTATTTGTTTTTGCAAATATATCTCTATAATCATTGCTTAAAAAAGGACTCCTAACTTCGTTATACAATTCACCGAAATCTGCCATCTCATTTTAGATGAAGATGAAAGTATATCATCATTGGCCAACTGCATGTTCATACAGAAACAAATTGTTAAACATCAGTTTTCATCTTCACCAATCACTACTTTAAACATAGCACTTTTCAATGTTGATATACTTGCGAAATGCATACCTGGACATGGATTTGCTGAACAATTAGAAGTATAGGTATCATTTCCCGTGCAATATTTGCCCCCAAATTGGGGTTCAGGATTTGAACAGGTCCTGTTTCTGGTCTTGAGGCCACCTCCACATGTGACGCTGCATTCCTCCCAATTGTTCCATTCAGACCAGTTGCCATCAACTACAAACAAAGAAGAACATGGAACTTGTGATGTAAACTATAAAGACTACATGTGATTTGAATAAGAAATAAATATTAAGCTGATAATGCAAAATAATATTGTAATCATGCATTTTAGAACTGATGATTTTAACTTATAATTTCAGAATGAGATTTGATGCAACCGTGCTTTTGCAATTATAAGACCTTCTAAATCAATTCAAGAGGTAAATATCAAAACGACAAATAAAAACTAAGTGAATTAGAAGACCTCAAAAAGGAACCTGAATTAATAAAATCAATAAAGCAACGAGAAAAATCAAAATCTGTAGTGATAACAATAAACAAATGGTCAGGGAACTTTCAATTACACAAAGTAAGTTCACTCTTAGGATCGGCATTATAATCTTTTCTTACTTGGGCACTGGTCTTCATTACATGTTTCAATATTTGTAGTATTTCCTAAACACGATTCTCCACCATATTGCGGTACAGGATTGGAACAGTTTCTGTCTCTGACTTTCATGCCACCTCCACAAGTTACACTGCAATCATTCCAGGATGACCACTCTGTCCAATTCCCGTTCACTAAAATAGACATATGATACATACATTGACACAATCCGCGAACGTTTATAGTAAAGTATATATAGACCCCTTGGACAGCAATGTAAAATGTCATAAACAGCTTTCAAACAAACAAATTCTGGTAGCAATTCCTTTGCAAAAATTGGGGCTCAAGATCATTTCTGTAATCATTCTCTATAATAAATTTCGTTTGAGGAATGCCGTTATAGGATGCGTGTAGGTTTAAAGCTATCTTATTGATTGTTTTTAATCCTCATAATTCTTACAGCAAAAATTAATATAAAAAAATAAACTGAATAATGACAAAAAATGAGTATTGTCAAGCGTGATTCGATATCTTTACCAAAAACGGGAATTTTTATCACTATTTATTTTCCAGTTATTTTATAGGTAACAATTATAAAAAAAAATACATACTTGGGCAAGAATTTTCTGCACAGTTAGAAATAAGTGTATCATTTCCTAGACATTGGTTGCCACCAAATTGGGGTTCAGGATTTGAACAGGTCCTGTTTCTTGTCTTGATTCCACCTCCACATGTGACGCTACATGCCTCCCATTCACTCCATCCAGACCAACTGCCATCAACTAAAAACCAAAAGAGCAGTGCACAAATGACGAAAACTATCCTAATCTTGTTTGATAAGAAATAAATGATAAAGTAGTTTAACTACAGGAAACAAAATAGTCAGATGATAATGTATTTAAGAGATCACAATACTTGTTAAAGGGGCACTAGCTACGAGATATATAAAAAATCAAAAGTATGATTTGTTCTATTCAATCATCAATAAAAGTGAAATAGTGAAATAATGATTTGCTTTTATCAGCTAAAATGGTTTAACTTTGTCAAATTAAGCTAATAAACATTCATAATGACTTATTCTCTTGCAAGTGAATAATTCAACCTCACTAAATCCGTATTCATGTGAACTCACATTTAAATCCATAGAAAGAGATAGAATAATGCATGCATTATCAGGTTATGGGCATTTAAAGGAAAAGAATGTCAACATTGAAAGCGGAACTAGGTAAATACTTTGATTCACTGATTCGATCCACACAAAATCATTTTTATAAAGTTAAAAACGACGATAAACATAATTTATTAACCTACAATACAAAATTTAACGTATCTATAAAAATACAATTGCACGAGTTGCTTAATCTATTCATATATATGTGTATGTTTACATCGATTATATTGTCATAGAAGGTCAACTCGATAGTTAATTAGATGGCGTCTTGGCTAAAATCCACATGAAACGATGCTACATCTTATTGAGACCACGTCCTGTAAATTGTTTATTTTATACTTTTGATAGTTTGGAAACATGTTTTACATTGTTATAAATACAATATGAAAATTTGAGTCAATTCGGTGAACATGCATCTCCGATTGTAAACTTCAAACCGTGCCTTGTACAACCTGAAACTTTAACGTAGCAGAAAAACAACTATCACGTAGAACACTACGGCAATTTGAAAATTAAAACAATAAGAGAAAAGAGTAATATGATAGTAAAGTATGTGCCCTCAATCAAATTCCTTTTATAACTTATCATATCCATAGAATAATTGTTTTGTTTAGCAGTATATACGTTGTTTGTACTTTCCTAATTCGTTCAAACGATGGTGGATCATAATTGTAACAAAGAACTTTCAATAAGTCACAATAATGCTCAATACCAGGAAACATAATCAGGATTGCTTTCTTACTTGGGCATGGTTCTTCATTACATGCTTCCAAATTTGTTTCATTTCCGAAACACATTTCTCCTCCATATTGTGGTTCCGGATTTGAACAGTTTCTATCTCTGAATTGCATGCCACCTCCACATGTAACACTGCATTTATTCCATGATGACCACTCAGTCCAATTTCCATTGACTGGAATTGAAAAATATTAAATATACGGACATTGTCAACAAACGCTTTGTAAAAAAACATACTGAGCTATCAATTAAAGATTTATTTGTACAAAGTGTGCTAAAGAGTTGCTAGTTGTTAATAAGGTAAGATTAATGAAAGGTTTTTCCTTATTTTCCTTTATGCATACTGAAATATAACAAATATTATTGAACAGCTATAATAATAGAGAAAAAGATCACTGTCAAACATCACTTGATATCTTAACCCACACAAAATTCTTATCAGTGAATTGAATGTAGTCGTTTTTGGAGAAATGCATTAAAATACATACTCGGACAAGGATTGTATGCACAGTCAGAAATGATGGTATCAATTCCTATGCAATATTTGCCACCGAATAGGGGTTCAGGTTGTGTGCAAGTCCTGTTTCTTGTCTTGAGCCCACCTCCACACGAGACACTACATTCCTCCCATTCACTCCATCCAGACCAGTTGCCATCAACTATAAGCAGAGAAGAGTACAATAATAATGCTGTAAACTATCACAACTTGGGGAAACTCGAATACAAAATAAATAAATTAAATTCAGAAAGTAAAATAATTGTATGATCATGTATACCTTTGTATACTATTTTAATCATCATTGTATGTATACTGTGTACTATTGTATTAAAAACCCTGTTGCATTATCTAGAATCGCCGCTTCATATGACAATAACCAATAATATGTAGATAAAATATTGCAAATAATAAATTGTGAATATGGTGGGTAAAATATTTTTTTATTCTAGCACTAAGTCAATACCGATGCTCCTCATCTTGGGTGTTTTACCCTATAGCATTCAATTTGACGGTACTACAAACATGACTAAAATATATCATTTGTCATCTTCTACTCGGTGAATAGTTATTTAAGGTACCATGATTATAATTTAATACGCCAGACGCGCATTTCGTCTACATAAGACTCGTCAGTGACGCTCAGTTCAAAATAATTATAACAATAACAATAGGCAAACAAGAACAAATTGAAATTGATAAAAATGACCATATGATTGATATTCAATTGCTGACTACTGGGCTGGTGATACCTTCCGGGACGAAACGTCCACCAGCAGTGGCATTGACCCAGTGGTGTAAATAATTATCAGAGGTACAAGGATCATAATTGAATATGCCAGATGTCCATTTCGTCTACATAAAACTATATAAAGCTAGAAATTAATACGAAAAAAAAGGTTCAAACTCCCTCAGACAAAATGTATCATTTATTTTATTTGGCTGCTTCGTTAGGTCCTTGTTGGTCATATAGTATTTAAGTACTAATACGTTCTTGGTATCACTATTACAATATTACGGTTTGGACGTTCCCGTGAAGGTAAAAACAGAAATGTGATTTGGATGAATCACATTTTTAATATGCTATTTCTATTTCCCTTTTAAACTATAACATTTTCATATGCTTAACTTTTCACTTAACTTTTTTTTTCTTAGGAAAGCTGAAACTGCTAACATAGAAAAGATAAACGTATAGAGGAAGTACCCTTCTTTTTTAATTGATTAATTTAGTAACAAGTACAATACACTGTTTCGTTGATAAAGTTCCTGTTTCCTGAAAATCTTTGGTATTTTAAAATTCATCTTGTAAAATCGTCATGCGTCCTGAATTTACATGAAATTACAATTAGTTCCATTGAATCTAAAACTGCATTCCGACCCATCTATGCACCCAATCTGTCCAACTGTCATTTATTGACATTTAGACAGTTTTATATATCCATTATTTTGTTTGTATAAATGAAAATATGCAAATTATTCCACAAGCAGTTTAATACGGATTTTCATGTCAGTTTATCGTTACATGGAAATTTTTATCCAATTAGAAAGTATTGGGATACATACTATTATTTTCTTATATCTATTTTATCAATCCAAATTAAAATAACTGCTTCCTGTATTCTTACGTTGGTAATTCCTCCACCACTTACAGCAATTTATTAATTCATCCCTACTGAGTTACCGTAACCAAAGGGGTTCAGTTGATACAACCTATGTGGATAGTATACTCAGTATTCTTTTGTTATTACTACTAATTGCATATTACAGTTCTTGTCCATTCGTTTTTGATGCGTTTCATTATTCGATTTTGCCATGTGATTATGGACTTTCCGAATTGATTTTCCTCTAAGTTCAGTATGTTTGTGATTTTACTTTTTTTCCCAACAAAACAGCTTTTCAACATGAGTATTGTATCTGTCATTTCTGAATAAAGACTCAAAATTTGAATAAAAAAAGTAGTGACTTTTATATTACCTTTAGTTAATTTCAGTGGTCTTACCTGGGCAGTAATGTTGGTTACATAAAGTACTTTCTGTGTTATTTCCTTTACAATCGTTTCCACCAAACTGAGGTTCAGGATCTGAACATGTTCGATTTCTAGACGTAAGTCCTCCACCACATACATCAGTACAATTGTTCCATTCGGACCATTCTGTCCAACTTCCGTCAACTGTATATAAAAGGAACCATTGAAATTTTTTTTTCGAAACAAAGGTCAAACGTATTTGAGACGTCGACTTCTTTCTGGAGTAAGACTAAACTTTTATCATTCGGACAAAATCAAACGATAAAAATTATATTTGTTAGGCCGACATTACCGGTTTATTGGCTTAATTTGAACTACGCCTGAGTCATATATCGGAAGTATAAATCTCATGCTTGTGTAGTGCCTCGTAACTTGAAACATTTGCACATAAAAAGGGAAATATCAGTGTTATTTTGCTATATTTGACTGTAGATGAAATGCTGTAAAAAGTAATATCTTAAAGATACTGAGCTCAAATGGCATATCAAAAGCTAAATGATAATATCCTTTTTACAATTCCACGATGTATATTTTTACATACTTTTTTTGTACTGGAGGAGCCTGAAGAATGTTATGCTCTATGATAATTTGATTTGAATTCTTTGATCATTTGTTGTTCATAAAACTGACTGCTCTTTTCATACAAAATTTTCATTTTCAAAGACCCGGTTTCGCTTTTATCAACTATTTAAGATTCAGACTGTGAATGTTACTTTTTCATATAATAGATAAATGATCTACTGTCTTATGGAAATCAAATCTATTTTCTCTTGACCTTTCATTTCATTAGAATTAATACTTATTTTTATAAAATGTTCATAGTGTGCCATGAACATCGACCACAACCCACCCCTTCCACAACTTTTCATTGGTAGTTATAGTAAGAACAACACACTGATGAGAGCATACTTTATTATTGCAATGAGTAACAATATGACTGATAACAGTTGTACACTTCCTAGTCCGTATGTTGCAGTCTCTGTGTATTCTTGTATATTCCTTGTTTGGTAATTATCTGTACTATTTCTTCTAAATGCGCTATTTTGATACTATTCAAATTTCACAAATGATAATTCTTGATGCATGCATGATGATAAACAAAAATATGTATCCTGTCAATTTGTTGTATCTTTACACAAATTATTTAATTGTAGGAAAACGAAATTTGAATGAGTCATATATTTTTTCCGGTTTGAAGTTTCTATGTTTACTGACTCCTAACACCGTTATGTGGAGCATCGCTTGGTCGTTTTTCACCTGCAGAACAGTATCATCTTTTACTCTGAAATGTAACACACAGATGAGTTCAAGCCAATCTAAAGGATTAAATCATACGTATAAATTAATATATGTCAATAACTTTATACAATATGGTTAGTTAATGTATTTTTAATCACTTTAATTACTTCGGTACTAGCATGAAAATACGGATTTTTTGTGTTATTAAAATTTGCTGTTACAAAATATAAGAAATTATTATAAATTAAGGAATGTATCTCCCTCATGCAAAGCTCTGATTCCTTTCACGAATTTGGCTATACTTTTTGGACCTTTTGGATTATAGCTCTTCATCTTTTATATAAGCTTTGGATTTCAAATATTTTGGTCACGAGCATCACTGAAGAGACATGTATTGTCGAAATGCGCATCTGGTGCAAGAAAATTGGTACCGTTAATTTTATTATAGTCAAAAGATATATGTGCATTTTCTATTGTTTTTTTAATTTACGATGATATAATATGAGGGAGATAATAAAAAATAAATCCTTACAAAATTGTAATGAATTAAGCAAACTTAATACTGCAATTGCAGAAAAGACGACGAAAAATATATTTATAGCAAATGAAATAGAAAAACAGATATTAATTGATAATAATATAAGAAAATAATAATAAAAAAATAATAATAATAATAACATTATTCCCATTTACAATAGTTAAAAAAAATGGTAGATTAAGTGAAGTTTATATCTTATTATAAGTGCTGTTTTAATGTGGATATTATAATCAAGAGTTTTAAAAGGACCATATATAACTGTAACATCACTTGATAGTTTTATTCTTCTATTATACAATTAACTTAATTGTGATTATGGTTATCAAATTAGTTCAGTCAAAACATACAATGTTTTACAATGAGATTGGAAAGTATCTCAATTCACGTCTCATATTAAATATGAAAAAAAAATCTATCATGTTCCCCCTTTTAAATTCAAAAACACAAGAAGCGAATCTAAACTATTGTGACGCTCTGGATGACTCCTTTATCTTTGTTATGATACCTATTTTTAAATTAAGAGGTTGTGAATAATACCTTCTGCAGACGTCAGAATAATCTGGATTATATTGAAGCATGCTTTTTAGTTAGTCAGTGACATTTTAAACTCTTCTAATCATTATAAACTATATCATTCCAGAGATAAGTGTTATGTAAACTAATCGTTAGTACAATTTCTTACCTCTATAATATATAATTAGCCTTTGTCCTTTAACTTCCTACGAACAATTGCCAGTGATCATCTATTGAAAAATAACGTGTTTTGTTTTGCGATTGCAAGTTCAAAAACGGCATGACCGCAGAAGTTATTTTTGTAATATTTTCAAATTTGTTTAAACAAGTTTCTTTGAATTTGCCTTTGACATATTCATTTATCTAGGTATTTTTGTCATTATAAAATAACAAATCGTTTTGCTTACATTGAATTAATTTTCTAAGGTAAGTTTTCTCATAACATAATATTAGACAACGGTTTTCATCCTATCAGAATCGCTGATCATGGTTTTTGAGATTAAGATGCAATCACGGAAAGATTTTACATCGAAAACCGCCAAAAGATTTTTTTTCTTTTTTTTTAATGTACATCTTATTCAGTATCTAATATATAACATATAAAAAATCAATATGTTGTGGAAAAAAAAAACCAGAAAACTAAATGACCCTATTTCGAGATAAAAATTATAATTATTTTATGCAACCAAATGAGGATAACTGTACTCGGTTTTCTTATTACTAGTATTTTCTAAGAGTAATTGATTATAATCATATCATATAATAACGCCAAGGTTTCACACTTCTTACATTAAAAGCAAAACAGTCTCATTTTTTTAAATCTTGTTATTCACGAATAAGGCTATTTTACTACTATGTGTGGAATATATCATTTGGGGAAAGATGTTTCTTATATATATTTTAACCAAAAACTATGCACGAAAGGACCATGATAGGTTAAAAACGTAAATTTTTACTATTACTCCATGTTCAAGTCATAAATGATCTTTAATCAGTTAAGTTTCCAGAGTACAGACACGGGTTGTTTTCTCAATAAAATTAATATAATTTTCAAAAGCTGGAATAAATTTCCATTTTGTGCAATTTCCGAGAACAAAACTTGCTCCTATCATATCTCCTCTGTTGTATTGATAACAAGTATGTAACCATATACTTAAATTCTGTAAGTTTAAAAGAGGGACGAAAGATACCAAAGGGACAGTCAAACTCATAAATCTAAAACAAACTGACAACGCCATGGCTAAAAATGAAAAAGACAAACAGACAAACAATAGTACACATGACACAACATAGAAAACTAAAGAATAAACAACACGAACCCCACCAAAAACTAGGGGTGATCTCAGGTGCTCCGGAAGGGTAAGCAGATCCTGCTCCACATGTGGCACCCGTCGTGTTGCTTATGTGATAACAAATCCGGTAAATAGTCTAATTCGGTAGGTCACATTCATGAAAGGGAAGGGGATTGTAGTTACGACGTAAGGAACATATCCGATATCATTTGGGAAACGG
Organism: Mytilus edulis; assembly: GCA_019925275.1. Lineage (NCBI taxonomy): Eukaryota > Metazoa > Mollusca > Bivalvia > Mytilida > Mytilidae > Mytilus > Mytilus edulis. The sequence continues at coordinate 68,427,372 of CM034350.1, forward strand.
TTATTCCATAACGGTCAACCAACTCGTGATGGCGTCCGTAAAATTTAAGAAGGGATGATTTCAACTTCACCATTTGGAACTCTTGGTTTAATAGCTTCCTTGTGAGCAGCAACTCTCTATCAAGAAAATCATGATAGGAAATGCAAGCACGGGAATATCGTTTCAATTGGGAGATATATACCCCGTATGCAGGTGCTGCTGGAATTTTGCTACTTAGAAATGGAAAGTTCACAATTGGAAAGCTGAAATCATCTCTTTTGTCGTAAAGTTTTGTTTTCAATTTTAAGGTTCATTGATAAACTTTCATTTGTGAATTAAGTGGACTAACTTAAGAAAGAACAAAATCGACCATAATCGAACATTTACTATTCAGGATGATGGAAGACTCGCATACAACTTTTTATGACTAAATGAAAATGTACATGAATAATATCATTGTTTGAAAATTTCAAATAGAAAACATTGGAATTCTTTACTTCTGTTTGTCTATCCTTATCATTATTTTGATTGGAAGAATACTATATTGCGTCTAAAAATCCATTTACTATATGGTTTAGCATCCACAATTATGAAACTAAATGTCTTTCATTTTCTTTGATAAACATTTATTTTGCAAAACCACTATCAACACTCTACAAGACAGACTGTAAGCAAACTATTGTGACCAAGTTGTCCAATTACCGTTCGATTTTATTTAAACGAAAACAAAATGGTTACAATTTGAACATATTCCTTATTAATTGTTTTTTTTTGCTGGTATCCGAAACTTCTTTTCTCAGCAATTCGATAAGTTTTGACTCGTAAAGAATTGTGTATGATTACATGTCAGTGCATAAAACAACCGAAAAAAGTTTAGATTCGAGCTAGTCTTATTGTAAAGACACCTTTTTACTGTTGAAATCTATGTCCCTTCTGAACACATTCTAACATTCTAGGTATTCATGTCGATGGAAGAACTCTTCTTTGAAGTATACCAACAGTTACTGTATTCATATCGAAGTAATGAGGTTGATAATGATATATTTGATAACAAACACAATAACAATCATGATCTTGAATCCTTCTCTTTTAAAAAGAAATTATGTAAAAAAAATGCCTAACGTCATTTTTTGGACTTAAGAAACATAAAGAAAAAAATACGAATTTCCTTGTTGTAATGTATTTAAAATAATATTTAAATATGTTTTACCTGGACATTCATGTTCGTTGCATATATTATTGTCTACGCTATTTCCAACACAATCAATTCCTCCAAACTGTGGTTCCGGATCTGAACATGTTCTATTTCTAAATTGAAGGCCGCCACCACATGAATCGGTACAATTGTCCCATTCTGACCATTCTGCCCAACTACCATCAACTGTATTAAAAGAAACTTTTGGTGATTATCATATTTACATATACATTGGATGTGTAGATACCCTCTAGAGGGAACAAGCTGAAGATATAATATCATATTGAAATCACAAACGTAGAAATATCATAAATAAATAAAGGAGAGAACAAGAAGTCAATAGCAAATTGATAGCTTTCTAAATATAAAAATTAAGTCGACAATAACTTATGCTATATATTAAAGGACCTTGGAGAAAAAAATACGAAGGTCAGGCAATGCTCAACTTGTCATGCACATAGCTCTTCTAATAGAATAGCCATATGTCCATCTACAGGATAAAATAAATGATTGCATCAAACCCATTAGAATTAATATTCAATTGCATATGTCATGAATATTTTTTTTACACTTGATGAAGTTGACATGTAACAAAGTAAAATTGAATGTTTGATTGTGTCCAGCTCTTTTTATTCTATAATATCATCAGAACAAATCATTCACACATTATTATCCATACATTTGATTGCATAAAAGATTTTGAAATGTTTATCCTCAGTTTTATTTCATAATGAGTAGGGTCAAATGTCGCGGTATTTGTTCAACTAACAAAATCAAATTACGAACTTGTTCAAGCCGAATGGAATTCAAACACAAAACAAAATATATAGTCTACTCTAAAGCAATTTTTACAAATGTTGAATATTCCAATACAATCAAATTGTAATTTAACGCATAATATAAAAAAAATAATAATTTTATTAATCAATTTCTACCTGAAAGACTACAGATGTTTGATGTTCCTCTTTTAAATATTTGGATACAAACTCATATGTACCCAAATATGGTATAAATGCACTTTTAAGCACATTTTGTGGCATTTATAAAATGGTTAGATGTACAAAAATACACACAAAATGTAAATAGTAATTGGTGTACACATATGCATCTACGATTTTGTGACTTATTGTTCTACACTGAAGGAGTTTCACAAAATAGCTATGCTGTTTAATAAGTTCTGGGGAGACTGCACCAATCTCTTTCTTTTATAGTGAATAACTGATTAATTCAGAATATTATTTGAAAACATCAAAATATGTATCAAGTGATCACTTTCATTAGACCCTCAACTTCAGAACTCTTACGCCTGTAGATGTCTTCTAGACACTTTACAATCCTAACTGTAATGGCAGTACTTGAACCTAACGAATAAAAATGCTGTAGAATAAAAATTTTAACTCTTGCTTGTTCTGGGAATTCTATGCTTCTGTAGCACGGAAGCAATATAATCATTATGTTATTTTTTTTATAGAATTGTATGTATAACCTGGGCAACTATGTGTGTTGCAGGAATCATTTTCTGTTCTATATCCAATACAGTCAATTCCACCAAACTGAGGTTCAGGATTTGAACAATTTCTGTATCTGAGAGTAAGACCTCCACCACAAGTATCACTACAACTGTTCCATTCGGACCAATCTGTCCAATTGCCATCTACTGCAAAATAAATCGTAAATACAGACTAACGCAACAGATGCAAAAATGTGTCAGAAATATTTTATCTCAATCTGGGATAAATTGTTTGCTATACCTATTTGTTTCAAAAATTAGTGTTTAATTCATGCCATGCAAACTTAAATCAAACAGTTTCCAACATTATCAACTATTTGTTTTATTTTTTAGTATTTTTTTCTCATTTCACCGTATTTTTACAAAGTCATGTATTTCAATGTAAATGCTTTTAAAAAAAATCTTGTAAAAACAACGAATTAAGACTACATTTACTTTCCGTTTAAAAAGGGTCATATTATAATTTATTATTATCATTACCTGGACAGTAGTGGTCATTACAAATATCGCCTTCTGTACTGTTTCCTAAACAATTTTCTCCTCCAAAGCTGGGTTCCGGATCCGAACAGGTTCTTACTCTTGACCGAGAACCACCACCACAAGACTGTGTACAATTGTCCCATTCTGACCATTTTGTCCAGTTACCATCCACTAAATGTTGAAATATTTAGAATTTTAAGAATTCAAGAAATAATAAGTAAATATCAAAATGAACTTTGTTCACTCGCCTAGCATTTAAAAAAGTAACTGTCAAGAGTTGAGAGATATCTTATAACACGATATTTGGGAGGTAGAATTTGTTTGCCTTATAAGAGATGCAATATTCTTCCTTGGTGACATTTTCAAGCATGGTCGCCTTTTATTTTGACAAGTGGAAATTCAAAAGATTTAGAGAAATAATATTTAAGAGACAGGTGAAAATCAAATTATCAGACCACAATACATAAATTAAGCTTCAGGAAGGTATAGACTTTTTTTTATTAACCATACAAATGAATCGTATGTGTTTACCTGGACAATTGTGCACATTACACATATCATCTTCGGTGACATTACCAAGACATTCATTTCCCCCAAACTGAGGTACCGGGTTCGAACATGTTCTGTTTCTAGATTGAAAGCCTCTTCCACAAGAGTGGCTGCAGGTGCTCCATGCTGACCAATCTGTCCAATTACCATCGACTGAAATAGATTTAAACTTAACCTCTTGTACCAAATATCACTTTTTTTTCTGGATCCTAATTGTGAATGTGTCCTGACATGTACATGATGTACAAGTTTAATTCATGATAAAATATTATTTAAATCAATTCTCGACAGAAAATGTAATGCTCTTGACGATTCTTATTCTTGTAAAATCAACACTATGACATGGTCACATACAAAAGTTTCTTCTTGTTTTATGTAGTAATTTATTAACTTTATTTAGGATAGATCGCATTCAATTATAAATCACCACGGCAAACAATTCAATATTCACAATTTTTTGTTCCATGTAAGCTTTTTACAACAAACAAATGCTTAGGGAATATTGTACAAAAATAGTAGTTTTTACGCATTGTTATCCCTTACATAATCCCACTCGTATTTGAAGTATAGGAACACAGGAAGTATGCGTTTATCAGATAAGAAAAGTGATAAAACGTTTTAACTCATTTTTGTTCAGAGAATAACTTCCTATGTAATTGAACTATTCAGTATTTCTTGAGAACTTGTCAGTTAGACAAATAAACAGACAATATGATTGGTAAATAACAGGTTGATGACACCATATATACTGAATCATATTATAGCCATGGCTTCCTATGATGATCAAATATAATTTAATATTGACGAATATATCCCAAATTTCAAATAAGTACTTTCAAAAGAAGACAATGGGTATTATGATGATTTACTGTGTGTCCAACATGCCATTTGTCATTTCGTTTGCAATTCATATTGTCATTGTCCCACGTTATCCAGTTGTAAGACATGGTTTAGTGTATGTGTGCATGGTTGTGCCATCAAAATTCATAAAGAAGATTGAAATTTTAGGTTTTATTCATGTGACAGAGATACCTACAGATATACACGTGGATATTCAAAAGAAGGTAAAAAAATTGAAAAGAGGTATTGACAAATAGTCCATACGATACTGACATAGGAAAGAAACCCCACTTATGTCATAATAATACCTGGGCATTCATAAATGTTGCAGTGATTATTCTCGGTATTGTTTCCAATACAGTAATCACCACCAAACAGCGGTTCAGGATTAGAACATGTTCGATTTCTAAGCATAAGACCTCCTCCACATGACTTGCTACAAATACTCCATTCTGACCAATTTGTCCAACTGCCATCAACTAAATTTAAGATTCAATTAATATGTGTTAATCATATGTCCTTAAATCTGAAGCACATAATGTAGAGAACTGGATAAATAAAAAGAATTGGATTTATTTGGATTCCAAATATGGAAACAGAATTTTAACATTATGTCTTTATCTTTACTAAGTGCAACACATTCGTTTTATCATTCTAAATTTCATTCTTTCCAAGTTACTTCAATATCAACAAATGGTAGACATCGGTATTTGAACTATTGATATGATAAGATAATCGATACTCCCGTGTTGTTAGCAGCAATGGCATGTCTTGTGAATACAAACTAGTCCGCTTAAAAGAAATGCGGCCTCAATTACATTTGGTTCTTTAATGTGAAATCTTTAAAGTTAGAACATCTGAACAGAAATAAATCAAAGACTGAACTAACTTGGACATTTATCGTCACTACATGACTTTGTGTCTGTGGCATTTTCTATGCAGTATTTTCCGCCAAACTGGGGATTTGGATTTGAACATGATCTATTTCTATAGACTATCCCGCCTCCACATGACACACAACATTCGTCCCATGCTGACCATGTAGTCCAACTTCCATCAACTACAAATGTAAGAAGTATTACACTTAATTTCTTTCATGCTTAAATTCAATACATGACGCTACGTCAATAAAAATCATATTTCCGTTTAAAATCTTTCAAGGCAAACATATTGACCATGATGCATCAACTTAAGAAACAAAATTATCCATTGGTTCATGAAATTGCACAAAAATGCGAACAATCGAAACATTTAACAAACGAAAGTATGTTAAAATTCATTAAAAATAATACTATGTTTTAGTTTGAGTTTTTATACACACGTCTCATAAAACATTTATATTAATGACTTCCTAATCCATTGTATGCGGTAAACTTATCCTTAATACTAACTTACTTGGACAGTATTGACTATTACAGACGCTTATTTCTGTAGCATTGCCAAAACAGTTCTCGCCTCCAAACTGAGGTTCAGGATTAGAGCAGTTTCTATATTTTGTTTGAATTCCACCTCCACATGGTGAATCACATTTATCCCAGTCAGACCACTCAGTCCAGTTACCATTAACTAAATAACAAGATGAATATTTGCGTAATATGTGCGTAAAATAGTATTGTACATTTTTGTGGTAATGATACTGTTAAAAAAATGAATGGTTTTAATATTGCCATTCAATGTTAATTTCACATGATCAAGACAGACTTAAAAGAGTTAACATTGTATAATGATAGGTTCCTACAAAGAAAACAATTAGAATTCTCAAATGTTTACCACTGTTATACTATACAGAGATTAAATTTCAGTAACAAGACTCATTTTCAAAAGAAGCTAGCACTCTTTTGAACTTTCGTCAAAAAAGACCAATCGGAAACCCAGATATATAAAGAGAGTGACAAAGATACCTTTTCCTGCGAAACGTTTATTTTCAATGTTGCATTGGTAGACGAAATAATTACGATTGAAATACTTGGGTAGGATTGCTACCGACAATTCCAACAACAAAAGTAAGCGTGTTATACACTATTGTGAATATAAATCAATTTAGATGTACGACATAACAAGTTTTAGTGTGTTTGAAAGCCTAGAAATCGGCATATAACGGAATTTCGTCACCAACTGACAATTTTTTTAAATGCGAGTTAAGTACCTTGTGTTATATAAAGGTATATAGGATTTTTTTTTCTGAAATAAGTGCCTGTGTTTAAAGCCCGTCTGTAGCGTCTGGTGTTCATTTCACAGTCTGAACATTGCACTATTGACTTGTTAAATATGCTGAACTTTGTTTTCCCGCTTAGTCATCTTACAGAATTTGAATGCATAGATGTGAAACACAGTAAATGTTTTCAGGTGCAAATAAAGCATATTTTAAGAATTATTTCAAAACACTGTAATATGTACTTCATACTTGGACAGGGATCATCGTTACAATTCTGCTCTTCAGTAATATTTCCAGAACAATGGATACCACCGTGCTGTGGTTTTGGGTCGCTGCATGTTCTATTCCGTGACTGTGAACCTCTACCACAAGTTAAACTACAGGCTGTCCATTCATTCCAATTTGACCAGATACCATCAACTTGGAAAATAAATAAAAAGACAGTAGTTATAAACATGAAGCCCAAACAGATAGTTCAGTTTACTGCTTCCCGGAATATCCTATCACATATATTGCATAGCCATCTGTTTTTTTGTACTGTTTATGAAGAGTTTTTTTGTGGAAAGGCCCTGTTAAGTGCAATGTTACAGTTTTATTAAATTGTAACTACATTTACATTGTATTCTCTTGAAAATATATCACAACTTTTAATATACAAAATATCGCCTTTTACATTTACTTTCATGATTAAAAGTAAGTTAAGTAAGAACTTAAGGTAAAGAATTTGTAAAATGTATAATGACAAAAATACTAAACTCAAAGCGGAGAGTACCCTATCAAATGGCAAATACAAAAGCTGAAACACATTAAATGAATGGAAATCTGCATTCAAATTTCAAGACATTAGAGTGTCAACGAGAATTTTTTAATGCTGAAATAAAACATTGTTAAAGACCAAAGATGTTTAAAATATAGATTTCAAGAATAACGCTATCCCATTTTCTACATGACCGCTACTTAAAAGCTAACTGTAATCGAACCACGAGTGATATCTTAATATCACCTTATATTTGATTGAACCAAAGTGCATAAACATTTACTTGTCTTTAGTTTACATATAAAGAGCAAAAAGTATTACAGTCTTACTTGGACATAACATATCATTGCATATTGCAACATCAGTATCATTTCCATGGCAAACTGTTCCACTATATTGTGGTATGGGATCTGTGCATGTTCTATTCCGTGTTTTATTTCCACCACCGCATGTTGAACTGCACTCTTGCCAATCACCCCAGGATGACCAATTACCGTCTACTGTAGAAATAAATTAAATGTGTCCTTGCTGTAAAATGTTCATACAATCGACCTTTAAGATATGAAAAGAAAATGTTCACTGCAATCTCGAATACTAGACAAACTTTAGACTAAGATTCATAACCAGTTAATTTATACAGCGTATTTAGATTTTCTTAATGTCAATTAAAATTCATTTCCATTACAAAACATACCTGGACAATTGTTTGTATTGCAGTAATCTGTTTCAGTTTCGTTACCATGACAAACTCCTCCACCAGATTGTGGTGGCGGGTCGGAGCATGACCTATTTCTAGATTTATAACCCTTGCCGCAAGACACTGTACATTCGGACCATTCATTCCATTCTGCCCATTGACCATCAACTACAACATATATTATCACAAGCTATAACCCTTGATATATATTGAGTTAAGATAGAAAAAACGTTATAATTGATTGTCAAAATAGGTGTGTCAAGTACTTCAAATATATTTGTTTGACAGGATATGAACAAAACTTATATTTGTCGGTCAACCTTACCTTAGTTGTATTTGGCAAAACGTTTAGGATTTTTTGGTCCTCAATGCTCTTCAACTTCATTTTATTATTTGTCCTTTTAGACATTTCTTGATTCGAGCGTCACGGATGAGTCTTTTGTAGACGAAACGCGCGTCTTGCGTAATGTGAAATTTGAATCCTGGTATCTCTGATGAGTTTATTTACGTAATTTGTATCAACTAAAAAAAGATATGGACATGCTTCATTTTCAAACTCCATCAACTAGGGTCGGCTAAGAATGTTAATTATATGACAATTATACTATAGTAACAATAAATACATTTCCTACCTGCTTGTAATCTAAATCGATTTGATTCCTATTTGTGTATTCAAAGGCAATGAAAGTCTTATTTTCTTGTATTTCAAACCTATGAATTTTCTAATGTGATGTAATATTTGTTATTCTAATCGGATTTTGTCTAATGCTAAGTCCGTTTCTGTGTGTGTTACATGTTAATGTTGTGACGTTGTTCTCCTTTTATTTATCTAATGCGTTTCCCTCAGTTTTAGTTTGTTACCCTGATTTTACTTTTTCATCCATCAATTTACGAGTTTTAAACAGCTGATTGCATGAATACTACTGTTGCCTTTGCTTGAAGGCAAAATTAATATACATAGATAAATAGTCTATTGATACGATTTTTCTACACCCTGTTACACACATCATTAACACATCACTATACATACTTGGACAGGAAATGATGTTACAAACTTTCACTTCGTCGTCACTTCCAGTGCAACTAGTTCCTCCATTTTTTGGCTTCGGATCAGTACATGTTCTATTTCTTTCAGTCTTTCCTATTCCACAAGACAATGAACACTCTGTCCATTCACTCCATCCTGACCACTGTCCATCAACTATGGTCATACAAATTACACATTTTTTTAGTTATGTAAATGTTGATAGTTGGTTAAAGATCATGATAAGAATATACTTTTTGATTTAAATTTTTGGAAAATTAATAACTGAACTGCACAAATCGCAACATGCATATACAGTTGTTATGCAAAAATATAGTTACATCTTTCTAAGATCATCAACACCCTCATCTGTTTAATACATAGATATAGGAAGTTGTGGTGTGAGTGCCAACGAGACAACTCTCCATACAAATAACAATTTAAAAAAGTAAACCATTATAGGTCAATGTACGGCTTTCACCACGGATCCTTGGCTCACACCGAACAACAAGCTATAAAAGGCCCCAAAATTACTTGTGTAAAACCATTCAGATATGTATATTTTGGTTTTGTCTTACGGATTTCAAAACTATATGAATACTATATAGACTTTTATTATATGCTGTCCAAGTACTGGTACTATAAGGGCAATATTAAGGAGCATCAAAACAGCTGATGAGAGAAGAAATACATTAAAGTGAGGACAGGACACGAACATTATGTAATTAGCTTAACACTTTACAATAGAAAATAGAATAACAAAAAAAAAACAAAGACATTTGAAAATAGCAATACCAGATATCACATATGGCTGGAAAAAATAGTTTCATATCGAATCATATCAGAATTGTCTCGTCGGCTTCACTTCTTGAATATCAATTTTATGTGTAAAGTCTTAAAGATAAAGGTATCACATAAACTTAACACAATTTTATGTGTAAAGTCTTAAAGATAAAGGTATCACATAAACTTAACATATTTAATGAATAACCAGAGAGGAAGACGATTAACACGTTATAAGAAAGACCAGGAAATAAGACCCAATCTTTAAAAGAATAAGAATCAAATTACTCTACATGACAGCATCAATTGAACAAAGTAAAATCACAAAAATACTGAAATACTGAAATAGCAAAATCGAAGGCTCAACACATCAAACGAATGGACAAAAACTGTCATATTCCTTATTTGGTACTGTCATTTTCAAATGTAGAAAATGGTGGATTGAATCTGGTTTAATAGCGCTTAACCTCTCACTTATATACCAGTCGCATCAAATTCCGTTATATTTACAGCGATGCGTGAACAAAACAGACATAATAAATAAAAGTCAAAATATGGAACAGCCGTCATCACTGTGTTACAATTTCAAAACAAAAAGGCATGCAAAGAATGTTACATTCTTCTCCTCTGTTTTAACGTTTGATCATTTGGGGATGAAATAATCCCTTTTTGTATATACAACTACTAACCTGGGCAACTCTTTCCATTACACTCCTTGTGATCGTAACTATCACCAGAACAATCTTTGCCGCCGTACTTAGACTGTGGGTTGTTGCATGATCTTTTCCTCTCTTTCGTTCCACTGCCACATGTTACTGAACAACCTGTCCATTCACTCCATACTGACCATTCTCCATGTACTATTGAATTTAACAAATTAATGAAAAGGATACTCATCGACTTTGTAAAATGTTTTTTGAAGATAGATAGTAAACAATTTCAATGGAATCAACATTGTAAACCTTAGTACAAATTCAATAAGTTTCAACACTATGATCGTATTCATCGTTAAAAATTAGTGCATGTGAAAAAATACATGACAAAAAAAAACCTATTCTCACCATTCACCTGATATGGAATGATATATAATATTATATAGATTAGACCGTTGGTTTTCCAGTTTGAATAGTTTAACAGTAGTAAATTTGAGACCCTTTGTAGCTTGTAGTTTTGGGTGAGTTAAGGCTCCGTGTAGGGGACCGTACTTTGACCTATAATGGTCTAGTTTTATAATTGTGACTCGGATGGAGAGATATATAATTGTCACTCATATTACATTCTCTTATATATACCTTCCAGTTAAACGCAGATAAGTCGATTTATGCAATGTTTTAATCTATTATAAATGCGCATGATTCACTGATTTTTATTGATTTTTCATATCCTAGCATTATATATTATATTGTAGTTTGTTCGGAATTTTCTTGAAATGAATGTGTATAAGGACAATATCATCATTTCCCTTAAAAAATCAAATGTAAAACTTACTTGGACAAGGAATACTGTCACAGTTTTTGAAATCAAGATTATTCCCAGTACAATTTTGTCCCCCATACTTCGGTTCAGGGTCATTACATGTCCTCATTCTGTCTTGTGTACCTATTCCACATGACATGGAACATCCAGACCACGTTGTCCATTCTGTCCACCCACCATCAACTAAATAAACAAATTATTCCAGGATAAATATCGATTTTTTTTTTACATTTTATGTACGGCATTTAGATGCGCTAAGCAATTTTTTGTTGTCCATCTCCTTATTCTGATTTTAATCTAAAATGAAACTTAGAAATGTATTATATTTAACTCTATCAAATAGTGCTTACCCTTCCGGAGCACCTGAGATCACCCCTACTTTTTGGTGGGGTTCGTGTTGTTTATTCTTTAGTTTTCTATGTTGTGTCATGTCTACTATTGTTTTTCTGGGTTTTTTTTCATTTTTAGCCATGGCTTTGTCAGTTTGTTTTAAATTTATCAGTTTGACTGTCCCTTTGGTATCTTTCGTCCTTCTTTTATAGACTGTCTTTCGCTAGTGGACCATTCTGAAAAAGCGGTTCGGACGCACAAAAGTTATTTAATTTTATTTTCGTCAGTTACTTCCATTTTTGATAGGACTCCTGGTGAACTTTTAGTTCTAAAGAATATCATCAGATCAGTAGCCAGTGTTTGGTACTAACACGATTAATATGCTATTTGACTAACATTGTTGAAAAATTCTGTCAGAAACTAAGGTTTCTACTTTATCATGCATAGTTGAATTAAGATACAATTATTATCCTGATACGTCCTTTTTTCCTTAATGGTAACATAGTTCTTAACGTGTCGAAGTATTTGTAAATCCCTGGGTAACAAATAATTGGGTATGAAGTTTTCTGATGAAGGTTTTACAATTTCGCATAACATTTATGAAGTGTTTGTTATTCTGTAGAAATGAATCCTGCACATTCCCTTTCAATTAAATAACACACTTAGTCAAAATTAATCACTTAAATACCTGGACAAAATTCGACTCCACATTTATCCGATTCCTCTACATTGCCATTACATTCCTTTCCTCCAAACTTAGGCTCTGGGTTAGAACATGTCCTTAATCTTTTCTTGATTCCACCACCACAGGATAGAGAACAATCAGTCCATGCGTTCCATTCTGACCAGCTTCCATCAACTGAAATAACTTTATCAATGAGTAAAAATGCTTCCATTTCAAATACAAAGAATGCAAATGAAAATTTTATTTTTAAATTTGAAAATAAGATCTTTAGTATTACAATTGCAAAAAGAATCATATTTTGGAATTATGTGCGTATGCATACTGTCACATAATTTGTGTTCCTCAACTTGAAGTCAATCTTTACGATTTATCAATTTTGTTGTTCTTAATATTATACTACACATTTTTTTTTTTAAATAGAGGATGTCGAAGAAGCAACATATCAAATAACATAGTTTTTGATTTAGAAAAAAAAAGAAATGAATATCTTGTACTTTTACTAAAATGTTCTGCTGATAATTATTAAACAAAATGTTACCTGGACAAGGTTGGTCATTGCATATGCTTGATGCCATTAATACCCCATAACATGTCCGTCCACCGTATTGAGGACTTGGATTTGAACAAGACCTGAATCTTTTCTTCCTACCTCCGCCACAACTACCAGAACAGTCATTCCATGAGTTCCATTCAGACCACATACCATCAACTGAAATAAAATATATAATTTAAGAAATGAATGCAATTAAGTGTCTGAATCAAACGGGAACACTGACCCTTCCAGAGCTTACACTTATTTATTTATTCAATTTTTTTTTGTATTGCATTTGGTGTTGATATTAGTATTGTTACTGTCAATATATTTTATGCTATATTGAATTTTTTGGAATTGTGTTGGTCATTTTATCATCGTAGTATTATCTCTTTAGTATTTTCTAGTCTGCGTCATACAGGCATACGTAAAGTGCAATATTTAATATACTATTTTATTTGAAAATTGTTTCCTGTAGACTTTAATTTTCAATTTTTTATCAAATAAGTTATTTATAAATCATACATGTCATACATATACATACTTTTATCTATAAACAATATTTTTTTTAATTTCTTATTACCTATTTTTGGCTATATCAATCTTTGGTAGCTCAGCGTTGCAGTTTAAATCAGTAATAATTTCACTTGTCAATTAAAATAATTTTAATAACAACATGCTTCTTCGCAAAAATATTATAAAAAAACGACAATCAAGAATGTGATATTTATTCGCTGTAAAATTGTATATTTCTTATTATAAATGAAGTGTACTTTACTGGGACAATCTCTCTCTTGGCACTTCTCATTATCAATGTTGACACCAATGCAATTCTGACCACCAGCGTATGGGGAAGGCTTGTTACATTCTCGTCTCCTTGTTTTAACCCCCTTGCCACAGGACATACTGCATTTCTCCCAGTGATTCCACTCTCCCCATTTCCCATCAACTGTAACAGTGTATAGATATTTCATTCATTAAATATGTTTAGTTAATGACTTTTCAAGACTCTTATCAATTAATTTATTTTTATTTATAACATACATTGGTTTTGTTCATTGTTGTAAATCGTGCGGTAGCCTTTAGTCGTTATTTGGAGAACAGTTGTTTCATTGCAAATCACATCAACTGTTTTCATCTATATTTATATATGAACATTAGGCCGTGTTCACACCAAACGCCGTGTAGAGTAAACATGTTTACAATTAGTTTAGTGAAGTGTACACTGGTTTCACATTACATTTGTTCACATCTATACACCTTGTTTAGCTACCTGTACATAAGATTTGTTCCCACTTGTAAACTATATGTCATTTAAATGTTCATTACGTAGAACTAAATTCAAAATTTTTGGAAATTTTTTCTAGCAGTAAAGAACAACCATTTGACTTCAAAAGGGGGGTGGAGGATGGGAATGGAAATATCCGATCCCCAATTTGATAAAAAAAAATAAAAAAATGGTTATACAGATGAAAAAAAAAATATTCTGAATCAAGAGTTTCCCCATACATGATAGTGTTAAATATTGAAAAAAAAGTATTTGATCACCAGCATCGAAAAAAAAGGACTAAAAACGTACGCGCGAAAATCTGACGCAGATAAAAAAGATAACCCTCCCCCTTTTTTTAAGTTAAGTGGTTGCTACTTTATGAAAGCCATTTTTATAATTTGCAGTAGTTTGAATATACTAGAGATGTCTCGATAACGCATCAGAAAACGTTAGCTGCAACAGCGTGCTTACAGCCAAAAAAAAGGATTGAGATATTAGGGATCACTACATTTGTATCATTTCTGTTCGTTTCAAATGGTATTTCTTCTCCAAGGAGTATTTGGTAAAGGAATAGGGTAACGTTTGTTTTAATTTATTTTACGTGTTATCAAACGGAACTGAGATACTAGACAAACATATCAATTACCTCACACTTTTTTTAGTCATGCATTTATGCGTGAATCGTGTTTTGTGTAAAGACCAGTGGCGAATATTTATGTGTACGTCAAGTCGATTCGGGAAGACCTTTTCAAATGAATTAGGCAGCAACTATTTACTTCATTTTTTGTGGAGGGGGAGGGGGCGTGAGCTATTGATTTTTTTTTCAGGACAAATTTTCGTGACAAGTCGAAATCAATTTTAGCATTATACATAGTGGCAGCTGAGGGTGAAACAAACAATTTTTTTTCAGGGCCAAAAAACTAGAAACATTTTTTGTTTCCAAAACAAAATCCATAGCTCACCACCCCCAACCCCTTGCCTTTATGTTTTATACTCAACTATAATAGCCCCCCCCCCCCCCCACGAAAATCAATTGGTTGCTGCCTTATGGGTTCGGCAATGATGCTGTTGTTTTGAGTCTTGATTAGGGGTTAATAAAGAACGTTAATTTTTTTTAACAAAAACAAATCTGTAAAATTAAAACTAATAATTATCAAAAATATCAATTTTACTCAAAAATAGTTTCCTCCTTAAATATATACACGATAAAACTAATGTCCTAGTTTTGTGTACACTTAACCTACACAGGGCCTACATTGACTATCGACTGTGTGTAGGTAAAACATGATTTAAACTACATGTAAACATTGAGTTTTATCAATGGGAACGCAATTGTGTTAAGTTTACGTGTGAGTTACACTAACACAACACCGAATTTAGGTCAATGTGAACACGGCCTTATATACGTAAATGATTTGTTAATGTCAGTTTTGGTTATCATTTTGTTAGACCCCGTGTGTGAACGTATATCCCACTTAAATCTGATGTCGAGCATTTCATATATAGATTTGTTTCAATGTAATATCATAAAAAATGACAACAAAATCCTTTATAAGTAGTATTTCAACAATTTTTATTTTCACTCAATGTCTTTAAAATTGCGAGATAATATAATTTAAGGAAACCTGTATATATAAAACAAACCTGGACAAGGATCAGATATGCAAGCCTGTACTTTAAATTCATTCCCTTCACATAAGTGATGTTGGATATCAAAGTCCGAGCAATATCGTATACGTTTCTGTAAACCTTCACCACACGAACTACTGCACTTTGACCAGCTTGACCATTCCTCGTCTAATAAGAATTATTTTACATTAAAGACTCTACGTTGAGTGAAGAAGATAAAAACGTGACAATCAAGTCATTACATTAATGTCATACACATGAAAAAAAATCAAAGGAAACGTTAGTTTTAGCATAAATATTTTGTGCTTTGAACATGTTGAAATGTTTAAAAGAATTGTGCTTTTTTTAGTTTAATTTAAAATTCATTAAACAGACACTCTTTGAGATGTGATTAACATTTTTCTTTTTTTCGTTTAAATACTATTAATCTTCGTACAAGCTTTATCTAATTTCATAATAACATTTTGCAGTAATTGATGAGAATTTTATATATTCTATCGAATATTGGTAAAAAATGGGTATACTAGCTTATATTTACGTATCTATATACATATAGTTGTTAATTTTATCAATTGATATTTTTACCACTAAACTCACTTGTCAGATATTTATGTCTATCTGGAAGTTCAACGGTTCCAGGAACAGAAGCCATTTTCAGTGTTATGTTGATGCTCTTAATGTTCACTAAAAAATCTCGAATCAAGTAGTACAGTTTGTCGGTTTTAACAATTTTTGGAGACTTCTTTTTAATGATGTCCTCTACTATTTTTTCGGTGTCAATCGGTGAGTTCTTTAAGAAATCCAGATTAAAGAAGATTCCAACTTTACCATTAATATTACTGTAAAAAAAGCATTCAATATTAAAGTATGGCTGTACCAGTCATTTAAAATTCTATTTAAAATGGGATACCACATTCTAATTTTACGGTACTTTTTTTTAAGAAAGCCCATGCATAAATATATGATCAATGTTAATTCATTGAGCCTATAAACGATTTTTGTCTTAATTGATATCAATTTATAATAGCAAACCGAATGACACCAATATCCTACATCCTTACTATTTTGTATTACACAAGATCATGCATTTGTCAGACTGAATATGACGTGTAAACATTTAAGCCTTTAGTTGTGTACTGATTTATACGTTAGTGTAAATGAATCTAATTATTATTTGTTATTAGCTTTCAGGTACTTCGGGTACTCATAATTTGATACATTGTGTTGTTTGTCTTCATTTAATTGATTTTGAGCATCGTGCCGATTTGACTGACATAGTGAGTTCTGCAAACAAAATACAAAAACACTTACATCATATTAATAACATCACACTTGACGAAATGTGAAGCCAGGTCACTTGAGAGGAAATATCTATACATCTGAAAAAATCAAGACATTTGTCTTTATATTTGTAATGTTAATATTCAGTCGTTATACAGACATGTCTGTGTCATTGCTCTTGCTGCTGAACTTTATCACTGATGTTAAATAAAATTTATAACACCTTCTCATTTCATGATTATTTTTAATAAAATTAAAACTTATTACTAAAATATTTCATATCAGAATTGACATATCTATTCATAATTATTTATATGCCATAATGGCATCACTTTGAGTCGATATGTTGAGACAAACCCTACAGCTAAGATGCACGTTATAGTTAAGGCTATCTCAATAAAATTGTCACATCTTGTCATACTTTTCTAAGCATTTCTTACGATATAGCATAGAGGTTTTGCAATGGAATGAAACTCATCGGATGAATTGTCCTTCAAAACATCATTGAACTCTTCATTGTCAATTATTAAACTACTGTGTGCTCGAAGGAGGGCTGAAACATTGAAAAGAAATATTTTATATAATGTTATGCAACAATTAATATCACTAAGATTTCTTGAAAATGATTCCTGAATCATCTTTTTAATACAGGTTAACCAAAATACATGAATATCAATGTCAGTAAAATATTTCTTTTACCTCAGATACAAAAAATCATTTTGTCTAAGCAATATAGATCAGTGTTTTCTACAACAGCATTTGACAAAACTGTGAAAACCTCCAAATGAGGGGAAGAAGCTTCAATTGGCTTCTTCTATTGTTTCTTTATTGTTTGAGTATTTGATAATATATAAGGTAAAGAGTATAAATTCAAATGTATGGTTTAAATTTGATGAATAATTAAAGGATCGAAAAAGACCCTTTCCTACTTTAAAAAAATGCCTTGCGATAGGAGAAATCTCCAAAATGTCAGTGATATTCCTTTATGAGGTTCTAGGTTGGGGTACTTCATTTCTGTATTTTTTTTAATTTTTTATGTATTTTTCTTTTTTAATTTTATACTTTTTGGCCACTTTCCTTTTTTCTTTTACTATATATTCTGTTAAACTTCACACCATCCTTAGGATTATAATTTAATACGCCAGACGCACGTTTCCTCTACATAAGTCTAATCAGTGACGCTCAAATCAAAACAGCTATAAAGTTTTCAAGTGTTGCTTAACAAATGGAAGGAACTAGTGATAAATTGTACACAGAAAAATGTACGAATCTAGTTAGGAAGTTTAAACTTAAAAAAACGTCGGAGTATTAAAGACTGAAATTGTAACAGTCTTAATTTGGCTGATGACATTAGATTAACTAAAGGTAAAAGAAACAATAAACTGTTGACACAGAGATATTTCTTAGTAAAAAGGAATAATACTAAATGTTGAAATGAAATGCTGCACTGTGCAACTAGCTGTAACCTTAGAAAAAGGAAATGATTGACATCCAGCATCCAGTGCAAGTATTAAAAGTTATTGAAAAGTGATTTGGGATAGGACCAAATAACATCAACGTTACGGAAATGCCATATGCCATTGCTTATTTACAAACACATTTATATATCATTATGTGACATCCTTTGGTTTTGGTGGTTAAAATACAAGTTATCTGTGGTCTTCGGTCTTCATACAGTTTAGGATTAAAAAATACAAATATCTCGCATTTGATTTTTAAATGAAAAAAGTATTCCATTTGATGTAGTGATTTTTTTAGGTGATAAAATACAAAGAGGTGACGCCAGCGACTTTATAGTCGTTATAAACAATGTAAAATAATACTATAACCAAAACAAATAAACTTGTTTTTACTATGATTATTGTTGTGGCTTATCAATCTCCATGAAAATAAATACATGTTTCAAATAAGCAAAAGGGGCTTGTCACAGTTAATGAAAATTGACAATGATAGATATTCGAGGGCAGCAGGAGTATATTTGTACTTTTATTATGATCTGAATGACATTTATTGTTTACGCGTAAGTTAGTGCTGTTGTTTATTTAAGTGTTTTGTCACATACTTCTTTGTATAACATTATACGATTAACATTATGTTTGCTCTTAAGAATAACAATTTAATATGTACACTTTTGATGTGTTCCCTTGTCTCATTTTCAATCTTTGGAAAGGGAATATCTTTCAGTTTGACCTATTAAAATTGGACAAGATAAAACTTGATAAAAACACAGTCGGGAAGATAACACTCGTTTTCCATTCGCTTGATGTGTTTGGGCTTCCGATATTTTCGTTTGATAAATGACTTTCCTATTTAAAATTTTCCTTGTACTTTTTAATTTAATTTTTCATATTCCCAATTGTATGTTTATTGCTCCAATGTAGTCTTTTAATACATTAAGGACGCCAAACGCCAAAAACTTATCACTCAATCTTTACACAGCATCTTAAATCACCTCAGGTTTTAGTGGAGAACTTTTTGATTTTCATTTTTCTTTGTATTTGGGAATATTCATGCTTTTTTTTTTTTTTTTTTTTGGTCGTGTTGAGGTATGTTCTTCCCTTGATATATGAGTAATAATTTTCCCATTATATTTGCTTATCTTTAATATTTACCTGGACAAGGATTGTGTTGACAAGCCTGATCGTCATGTTCATCCCCATCACATAAATGATTTTTGATATCAAACTCCGTGCAGTTTCTAGTACGTTTCTGGATACCTACACCGCAGGTTTTACTACATTCAGACCATGTCGACCATTCCACTTCTGAATTAGATTATTTTTAATGAATTGATAATACGTTAAGCAGTAGCTTACATCAGGGGAATAAAACAAGAAGAAAAAAATCAAAGACATTGTACTCCAATAATATAAACGTAACTAAATTGAAATCGGAGATAGAAAAAAATACATCAGCACAAATAAGTAATTTTGAAATTCATTAAACCATTAAACATGATTTTTTTAAAGTTTTGCTGAAGCTTTTTAGCAGCTTTAACTGATTTTCAAAAGACAATTTCAACTTAATGTAATTGAAATAATAGAATATTAAATGAAATAAGGGTATGATTCATAAGTGTGATTTCTATCAACATATATCTATTACTAGTGAACTCACTTGTTAGATATTTATCTCTATCCGGCAGTTCAACAGGTCCAGGAACATAAACCGTTTCCAGTGTTATTTTTAAGCTCTTAACGTAGACTAAAAAATCTCGAATAACAAGGTACAATTTGTCGTTTTTAACAAGTCTTCCAGATTTCATTATAATGATGTCCTCTATAGTCTTTTTGCTATCAGTCTGTGAATTCTTCAAAAAATCAAGGTCAAAGAAAACTCCAACTTTGCCATCAACATCACTGAAAAGAAAAAGTCATCTTGTATAATATGAAAATACAGTTTAAAGACCAGCAGCGGTATTGACCAAGCAACAGTTATGATAAAAGCGGTACCAATTTTACTTTACCATATGTTTGGTACAATTCATGTGTATTCAGTAATGGTAATGTCTAGAGTGATGTTCGAGGCCAAATAATTAAAATAAAAAATTCTTATACATAAGTTGAGAAATTAGCAAACGAAATTATATCAAAAATATAGTCACAAGCATGTTTTTATATATATATATATATATGTTTTTACATGTCAAGAGAGTGTAGTTTAGTGGTTATTGTTGGTTGCTGTCTATTTGAAAATTTAGAATAGATATCGTGAATGTTTCAAAGAGACAACAACGCGACGAAAGAGCAGAAAACATACTTGCTTTTTGTTTATTTACCTTTAATAACTCAGGCCATGGATTTTTTATTTAATTATTTCTCAAAAATTGTTTTAAATTTTGTAATTTTGGGGCTTTTACAGCTGACAGTATGGATGTTGCCCATTATTGAAGACCTTCCATGACATATATCTACTGAAATCCTTTTCATATGACCTATATATTTAAGATATTTGTAGCATTTGAAACCAAACCAAATCTCCATTTTCTTATTACAAAAATATGTAAGACTCTACCAAAATAAAAGATTGAGCTACACAAACCCCATCATCCATGTGATATTGATAAACAAAAATACAATAATACTTACACCATTTTTATAACATTACACGTAACAAAAAAGGAGGTCAATTCACTTGTAAGGAAATACTTATGCATCTGAAAATAACAAAATTTCGTCATTATTCTATAACTATAACTAACATACAAGTGGGAGGTTTGGATAGTTATAAAATCAGGCGTAACTCATCATTTTCTTTTGCAAATACCTGTATCAAGTAAGAAAATGATAATTGTTTTTCTCTAGTTCCGTTAATTGATAGTGTTGATTTCGTCAGTTTTTATGGTATATACATGGACTTTCGCTTTCTTGTTTTGCCTTGGAATTCAGTATTTATGTTACTAGTATACCTTCATCATGTATTGTTGATCTGCAATTGTTAGATTTGTGACACTTATATGTATATATTCAAATTCAAATACTTTGGATTTTTAAAGGTTATTGAGGTAAACAGTTGTTCAAACATTTCTTTGTTATTTAAAGAAATAATTAATCGAAGACCATCTAATCTTATCCATTATTATATCATTGGTATACTATCTTATACAACAATGCTGCAAGCAAGATGAAACGATTACTTTAAGCTATTTTATGTTAATTTTCACATCTTATAATAGTGTTCTGAAAAATCCTTGCCTCATTACATAGTGGCTGCGCAATAGATTGAAACTCATCGGATGTAGTGTCCTTCAAAGCATCACGGAATTCTCTGTTGTCAATAATTAAACTTATATGCGCCCTCAGCAGTGCTGAAAAATAAATATTTATTTGATATATTGTTATCAAACTAATTTCATCAGTAATTGTATACGTGTCTTAAAAATGTATACTAAATTACCATTTAAATCCATGTGAGCTATTATATTATGCAGTTATATTTGTGTGAGTAGAACGAATTCGTTTGTGAAAGACAATAAGCATCCGTTTTTCTAGGCTAAATGTATTGTGCTTTTCTATGTCAGCATTTGACAAGACTGGTATCCCAACATCATTAGAACGGGGAGTGGAAGAGTCCATCCGTCCTCCTATAAGTCTTTTTTAAGTGACGGAAAATGTGAAGGTTGAGAGACGAACTATATCCAAATCTGTAATGAATGGATGAAGAATAGATAAATGCAAAATATATCTCATCCCTTTCAATAATTATTCGTTTTAAGTGAGTCGATGTCTTTCAATAGGAGATATCTCTTATCAACTAAATGCTACTCTAAGTTCTCTAAAGCGTTGCTAAACAAATTCAAAAGAGTCAGTGATAAATTTTACATATATAAAAGGCAAGAAAGTGCTAGATGACATCATAAAATTGTTACATATAAAAGGCCGATACTGTAACATTTTAAGTACTTTGGCGAACGACATTTGGACAAGGTCTCGCCTTTTTTTACGATTAAAACGATGCAAATGCTGAAATTCAAATACTTCAATATGAGACTAGAGATGTTGCCAAATAATCATCATGGACATACTATATAGTTATGTCATTGCAAATACAACTGCTTACGAAATACCACTAACGTCCAAATAGTCGAAGCGATATAAAAACAATCACGCTTGAAATAGCTAGTACTTTCACGTACATGTTTACACTCTTTCTAGTATAAAAGCGTAATAAAAGGTAAAACAAATATAGAGTAAATCGCATGCAATCTCTACATGACAAAGTAGTCCATTTAATGTGGTGAAAATTCATTCTTAAAATGAGACCTTTCTAACTCATAAAAATTATAAATAATGTGAAGTAACAGTTAATAGCCGAAACAATAAAAACATGTTATTATTATTTTTGTAATGGCTTATCAATCTGCATGACCATAACAACATGTTTGAAATAAGCAAATGGGCTTTGTTACAGTAAATGCAAACTGACAATAATAGGTTTCCGCGGGCAAAATGGAAAATTTTTTACTTTAATTTTTTCTGAAATTTCATAATAATATGTTCTCAGGAGAGAGCAGAAACATATGTTAAATAATGTTTAAAAAAAAAACATCAAACGGTATAATCATGGCGTTTTAGTGCTGATCATGATTAGATCTAACAGAGGGTACAATGACATTTATTGTAAACGTGTATGTGAGCGCTGTTGTTTCAGAACGTCTTTGTTAACTAATCATAATTTATTGCATAAGATGTGATTCTCTTTAGAGATTTTACGATTAACATTATCTAATCTCTATAAATTAAATGTTATTAGGTATACGATCGCATTTAAGATGTGCAATTGTCTTATCTGTCATTCCAATTAAAAGAATACGTTCTAGTCTGAGCTTAAAAAACTTGTTTAGATCGAAATCTTAACAAATGTACTTTATAGCTGTAAATTCGAAACAACAGCAAATTACAGACGAATTCACACTTGATGATTAAATCTTTCCCCTTTGTGAATTAACCTTGGAGTTTGGTATTTTGGTTATACGTTTTTATGGGCAAATGGTTTTTGAATATCAGTGTCTTTGACGAGAAGACATATTAATAAAAACATGAATTTGATGTTAAGGGTGGCACCAAGCTATGAAAATGAAAATGCAAAATGGTCGTGCTTAATTTTGGGACAACTATGTTTAAGAATAATACCACAGATTTTCGAATGATATAAGGGTTATATTAAAATGTGTTACGGATTCGTGTAACAAGTTTAAACCTTACCTTGCTCTAAGGCTATGAACATGCAGTATTTGTGTTAAAGGCAAACTATACAGTTACAGGGGAGGTAACGACCTTGCTAACGTAAAATGTTATTTTCGCGACGTCAAACTGTGACATACCGGGAAAAGATGCATTTTCGACTGATTGTTATCATTCAAACTGATTTAATTTGAAAACGAGTACATGGACCCCTATTTCTTCAAACGACATTTTGTTTCATTTTGCAGGGAGATTATGTGACCCAAATTTTATAAAACTGTAAATAGTGCACTTTTTTTAATTTTGATAAATATATAGCAAAAATTACGTTTCGTTTTGTTCTCAATTCTTGACCATTTGATAAATATGAGTTATTTCTGAATACAAAATGCACAAGTTGTTAGGATATTTACAAAATACAGAAATTACAAATTATTTAACGAAAAACAATTTGTGTTTATCTTTTAAAACAAAAAAGTTTTGACTTTCTTTCGAAAGGGAAAATACAGTCACAAATGCGAATTTTGAGCAAATATACAAAACTTCGACCTCATTTAACTCAAAAAGTAGCACATGAAGGTATTTTTTTTTATTACATATTTGATTTGATCAGGCAAAAAATAGCACATAGTTTCATTTTCTGTTTTTGGATTCTTTTGTTATTTTTTACAAATATTTATTAGACATTTTTAAAAAAGTATATTGTACGACTTATTTCAAATGGTTTTTTTTTTCAAAACTAGAAATACAATGTTGGCTAGTCGACATTGTTGAAGGCCACACGTTATTGAACGTCTCAGCAAGTCGTACAGACTAAGGCCGGTAGATGTCCAAAACCAACAATTACAAAACATGCAACTTTTACTGAAACGAATTTACCTAGGTGGGGAAACAATCATTATCGAGTTACATAGGTTTATCACAAATGATCAACTGCCGTTGCATGATCCATTTTGAAAACTTTCTATCGTTGATAGTAAAACACGTTTAATATGTTAAAGATATTTTCTTTCAAGTTATTATTTATTTTATGGAAACTAACTTCTAAGGTATTATATAACAGTAAATTATGTGAATTTTAGACTGATGTGCGCTGTTAATGCGTCAAAGCACTGCATCTTATCATTCTTAGAAGAACATCAATTACTTAGATTTACAACATGTGTTTTAATGCAAGCATAAATCACCATCCGTCAACGTTATCAATCTTAGTTCTAAGCTTGAAGCACTAGATTTGACATGACCATGCCGAAAGATATTCCAAAAAAAGATTGTAAAACATATTAAGAGATAGTATTTCAAAGTTTGAAATTTTTAAAATCTACAAGTTGTCGTAAAAATAAAATAATTTTGATTCAATGTAATTTTTCTTCTTCGATGAAATATATCTTGCTGCGAAGTGAAAAGATATTTACGTTTAGAGGAGAATGGAATGATAACATGAAGCAGCTGAGTTTAACCCAGTTTGAGATGGCGTTTATATATCGCCTTCTGTGAATTAGGTGTCGGGCTGCTAAAGTTGGAAACATTTATCCCTAAAACAGAAAAGTTTGGATTATTTAAAAAGTGTTTTGAATACATCTTTATCGTGTACGTCTCTATAAAAGAAGGACGAAAGATACAAGAGGGACAGTCAAACTCATAGATAGAAAATAAACTTACAACGCCTGTCTAAAAATGAAAAATGACAAACAGACAAACACAAGAACACATATGAAACAACATAAAAAACTAAAACACGAACCCCACTAAAAACTGGGGGGGGGGGGGGGGTCTCCGGTAGGGTATGCAGATCCTGCTCCACATGTGGTACCCATCGTGTTGCTTATTTTATAACAATCCGGTAAATTATCTAATTCGGTAGGTCATATTCATGAAAGGGAAGGGGATTGTAGTTACGACATTAGGAACATATCCGATATTTGTGAAACAGTTATTCCATAACGGTCAACCAACTCGTGATGGCGTCCAAAAAACTTACGAAAGGGATGATTTCAACTTCACCATTTGGAACTTCTGATTTAATAGCTTCCTTAGGAGCAGCAACCCGCTATCAAGAAAATTATGATATGAAATGCAAGCACGGGAATATCGTATCAATTGGGAAACATTTACCCCGCATGCATGAGTTTTGTTATCAACCGACTCTCATTGTCAATTTCTAGATGTAAGTCAAGATATGAGGCCGACTCAACTGTATCTGTTGTATCCGTTATCTCTAGTTCGAGATATATAAACTGTAACAATGAATTTTATGATGCACATGATTCACCATTATGATTTCCTACAATTGCTTATAATTTTCCTTGTTAAAATGTCATACTTACTTTGAACATCTTTCTTAAAATTATTTAACAGCTTTTTTGCAATTACCGTTAGCGTTAAGGTAAAAAAAATCATATATATGTTATATATAAGGCCGTACTTTAACCTATAATGGTTTACTTTTTAAATTGTTATTTGGATGGAGAGCTGTCTAATTGGCACTCACACCACATCTTCCTATATCTATATATAAAATTTTATAAATTATGAACTTTCAAAGACAAAATTTTAATATAAGATATATATCAGGATTTGAATTGTGTATGCCAGACGTCAATTTCGTCAACAAAAGACTCATCAGTGACGTTCAAATCACAAAGGTTAAAATACCAAAATAATAAAAAGTACTAAATTGTTTACCATTAAGGGTACGAACTGTCTTTCAAAAATTATTGTTCTGCATATTAAAAATAATAAATGATAAATATTGCATGTTAAAACAATCATTTATCGCATAAAATTTACACAAATTGTGGGTGAAAGTGTTATGTGCTGTCATAAGATCAGGTTTTAAGTCGAACTTTGTCTAAAAAAATCAAATAATAAGGTAATTTCACATGTATAAAAAATGTACAATAGATATAAGAAGATGAGGTATGAGTGCCAACGAGACGACTCTCAATCGAAGTCACAATTTATAAAAGTAAACCATTTTAGGTAAACGTACGGCCTTTGATAGTTATCAAAGGTACCACAATCTTTAACACGGAGCCTTGGCTCACACCAAACAGCAAGCTATAAAGGACCCCAAAAGAATACTAGTGTAAAACAATTCAAACGGAAAACCAAACAGTTTAACCTATATAAAAAATGAGAAACGAGAAACACCCTCGATACAATGTAAATACAAAATAAATAATAATAAGGGATTACTAATAAAAGTAAAAGTATTATTCTACTGTGAAATGTTTAACAATTGCAGGAACAACATCAATCTTGAAAACAAATTCCTCCGTTTGCAGTTATTTTAAACTCAGATAAATAAAAATATTTTTTTTATAGTTATACTTCTGTCTGTATAACCTTCCGTTTAGGAACACCAAGAAATTTCTTGTAAAGCAATAAAACTATTCTAAAACTTGGATAAAACATGTTTTTGGTAAGAACTGATGAAACAAAATCATTTATTAATATACAAATGAAAATGTATCAAGATAGTGATGTATTCAAATAGATGTTAAGAAGAATAACAGACACTGTTAAAAATATCGGAAAGTAAAGAAACCTTTTAAACAGATAGTAAATCGTGACTTCTTTTTCATAAATCAGGCTGTTACGCTATCTTTAAACTCGAACTAGCAAGATTATTACATATACCAATTAACTATAATAAAGGCAGGCAGTGTGTCGGCTTGCATTCAAACATCGTTAAACTTACTACAGAGATAAATATTGTAATAAAATCACCGGCGTCTAGAGCTTCAAGTAGATTAGAATCAGATACTTTGACAAATAATACTGAAATTAACTTTGAATTATCAAGTATGTATCTTAACAAATGTTTATAGTTATATGACCATGAACATCACACACAAACAATATTATTTTTTTTTGTCATTTACTTACTGTCTGGTTGCCGTTTATTGTCTAAAGAGATTTTACCAAGAAAGAATTTTAAAAACCTGAAAATCAAATCGACCTTTGTTGATTCTATATATAGTTTACTAACCAAATTATGGGTACAGGCTCGAGTTAAAAATCAATGTCCATTTTTAAAACTGCTAATGAAATACCAATTTTGAATTCATTTCTTCGTTTTTACTCTTTCGTCGATCTATTTATTGGGGAATCTTCATTTATATATTTGAATATTCCTCGGGTGAAAAATGCTGTGAAAAATAATAACTAATGCATGAAACATACCTTTTTCTTTGGTAAAGAAAATCGAGATTCCCACAATCATGGCTAACGCTGCCAACAAAGCTATGGCTATTAAGATTATGACAATAATGTTTCTTCTTTGGTGTTTCTTCTTTTCTGATTTTCGTGAAATTGTTGAAAGTGACTGTCGAGTAGATGAACCTCCAAAACTAGATATCCAGTGGGATCCATGATATCTTATTGCAGGCTGAAATTAAATTATATAAAGAAATAAAAATTGTAACTCCTCAAAAACTTGATATCCAGTGGGATCCATTTATATCTCATTACAGAATAAAATTGAATTATATAAAGAAATGAACAGTCTTACTCCTCTCAAACTAGATATCCAGTGGAATCCATAATATTTCATTGCAGGCTGAAATTCAGTTATATAAAGAAATGAACAATGTAACTTTAATAATAGTTTGCTCATAGTGTTTGATTTATTTTATTTTGTATACAATATGATATTTGATGATTTGATCTCTTGCCTTTCCGAAAGATTTTGATTTCGCATATGGCTCATACTTAGAATATCTACTAATAAGCTGAACATTTTACCTCGATAAACAATAGGGTTTGGGGTACTGCACAATAACGTTTTACCTGCAGAAATCAAAGACCAAATCAGAAACTTTTTCAACTCTGTTTAGATTGTTTTCTTATAATAAACTGTTAACTAAGAGAAATGGATTGCCTTTCGAAAATGACAAATATGATGTGCAGCAATATGATTTATTAATTAATTAACTGGACTACTTCCTATTGCCGGTTGGGTAGGGCCTTGAAATAATCGCCATACTAATATGTACTGATAGTAATGCAAATTCCAACAAGTTATCATTGATCTATTACAAGTAGTTCTTATCAAACTGGCTTAACATTGAAAATTGCTGATTTATTCAAATTCAGTTTACCATGACCTAGGGGACAAGGCCTTAACATAGTCATCAAAATTAATGTACTGCAACTTTATATTAACTGTCAATTATGTATCATAGGCAGTTCTTATCAAAGTAAAGTAAGTAGAAAATTTTAACATTGTTGAAACCATCACTAGAAAAAAATCCCTATGTCTGACTCTCCGCAACTTTCACATTCGAGACAAAAATGAACTAAATAATAATTCATTCACGATAAAAAGAAGAAAAAAACCCACTTTTTTCTCATCAACTATTTAAATATAACATTATGTTGTTTTATCCATTAGTTTTAAAAATGAATTATACTATTTCATTGATAAATCACAATAAAATAAAAACAAAACTAAAAGAAACGTTTATCGTCGAGAAATAAAAACGTTTTTTAAACAAACAACGAATCTGTAATCTATTCTTATTTTCAAAAATTGCTGAATAATGGTTATCTGTTGTAAAATATAAAAACTCTTACATGTTAATGAATAATTCAAATATTTGGTTAATTACTGTCAAGTTATGTCATTAACGAGACTATTTCGTGAAAAGTTCACATGTCTTACGTTTTCTATATCATATCAAATGTAAGTGTATCACAATAAACACCATGTACTAATTGATTTGAAGTCAACTATTTCATGTAAAAGACATTTGAAATCAATTAGGTTAACATTATCAATTCATATATTCGCAATTAAATTACAGAAATATAAATACCTGTATCATCGTAAACCAAAGTACAATAAACAAATAAATTAACATACATAGTGTGAAATATAAATTCAAATTTAAAGTATAGACATTAAGAGATTCTAGGCATTCAATAATTGTTCGTATACATTTTTATTAACTTGTTTAACTCAGACGGGTTGTTTCTATTATTAAGGTTTTGAAATTTTAAAATATTTTACAAGGAATAGCTCACAAGGAAGCTATTAAATCAAGAGTTCCAAATGGTGAAGTTAAAATCATCCCTTCGTAAATTTTACGGACGCCATCACGAGTTGGTTGACCGTTATGGAATAACCGTTTCACAAATGATATCGGATATGTTCCTTACGTCGTTACTACAATCCCCTTCCCTTTCATGAATTTGACCTACCGAATTAGACTATTTACCGGATTTGTAATCACATAAGCAACACGACGGGTGCCGCATGTGGAGCAGGATCTGCTTACCCTTCCGGAGCACCTGAGATCACCCCTAGTTTTTGATGGGGTTCGTGTTGTTTATTCTTTAGTTTTCTATGTTGTGTCATGTGTACTATTGTTTTTCTGTTTGTCTTTTTCATTTTTAGCCATGGCGTTGTCAGTTTGTTTTGGATTTATGAGTTTGACTGTCCCTTTGGTATCTTTCGTCCCTCTTTTATCTGTTTATAAAATGATGCTTTTAAAGCACTTGTCTACTTTAGTTTATTGCAAACATTCCAAAATAGAACGAAAATCGTCACGAATACCACGGGATAACATTAAGAATGAATACAGATTCAGCTCTGCATATTTAGCATCTACCAATTTCATTTTATATTTTTGTGTTAATGCACTTACAATCTTATTAAACGAATGCATGTCTGTCAAACAGTAGTTATCAAAAACACATATCTTAACACCTTATGGCACGAGCAGTCATTTATCATTAGCAAAAAAATTAACTGAAGATAACAGCTTACGTTGTTTTTAAAGTAGTGTTTCCATATGCTCTAATTGAAATCATTAAAAGTCAAAATATTTTCGTTGAGTCATGTTCTATTTTGTTTTGAATAATTAAGAAAAATAGCTACTTTTAATTTTTAAAGGACATCATATGACGTTAGTTTTCATAAGTATTTAATCTTGTCGTATTGTCTTATCTTTTTAATGTTTGTTATTGCAATTCCCTTATTTCCATATCCATTTATATTATCGGTATCGAGTGGCGTCGGATCCTCAACGCTTCTTAACCTTTAACTTGTTTGGCTTCATAACTATTTTGATTTGAGCGTCACTGATGAGTCTTATGAAGACGAAACGCGCGTCTGGCGTATTAAATCATAATCCTGGTTACTTTGATAATTATTTGGAAGTCTTATTGTTAAACTACACGTAGTAATCTCACTTCTCATCTGGGTATTGTGGTTTCTACCATGAAATTGATACCGAGACTCGATTCTTAAAGCCATGATTGTGTTTGAATTTAATTTGAAACTGGCACTTTGTAACAAACAGCTACCGGGACATTAGCACTTTCTGATGTACAGAAACAAATCATATCCCCCGTTTTTAGCATATTTAGGAATAGTTTCAAAGGAGATCGATGTGGATTGAGGGAAACTACGGTGGATCATTACATTACACTAACAGATGCAAACGCCAGATTGACATTATGTTAAAGGACTGGTGGACTAGCTAATAAAATCATCGGCATTTATCGATACTTTTTAATTTGCATGATCAAACTCTTCGACCCGAGTTATTGAGAAATTCAGATGTATTCATTATTACGATGTGCAAATGCAAGTGATGATATATTGCCATTGACTGTTAAAAGTTGATTTTTCATAATAATAAATCACGTTAAAGTGTACTTTTTAATCCTCCTCTGTTATCTAAATGACCCGCTACAATGAATCAAAATAAACATAATTACTACGATTTGTTTATTTTCTTCTGTTACCTATTCATCTTTTGAACTGAATTTTACTGTGCGCATTGATATGGGTTTATTTATTCCACATTGGCTGGAAGCATAGGGGAAGGGCTTTGATCTCACAATACATGTTTTGCGCCTGTCCCAAGTCAGAAACCTGTGGCCTTTGTTAGTCTTGTATGGTTTTTTTTTTTGTTGGTTTTTTTTTGGTTCATCTATTTGTTTCGGAGTTTAGTATATATGAGGTACATTTCTACTCAATTACTGTTCGTTAATGTTTAGATGATTAGGGACCACCACAATGCATTCATATATTTTATTTTTATAAGATCGTATGAAATAAAACCAACTATATAGATCTTTATTATTGAATTCCGAATTCCGAAATCATATTAAATCGAGCTGTATGTATCTCCTTCATTCATAGCTCTGGATCCTTGTCCGAGTTGTGTTTTTATTAAACAGTTGCTTTTTTGCCGACACCGATTAATATATCATAAATAAAGCCTGCAAAATATCACATTTCTATAGCAAATTCCCATAGCTACTTTGCCGGAGCTGGGCATTAATGATCGGTATGTATACGTAATTTTTAAATTAATAAAACGTCATTTATAAATCCAAATAAAAAAATATTAATGTGTAGAATTTTTTTTTTTTTAAATACATAGAAATGAAATCATATCAAAACATGTTGAGTTTAAATTATTTCTAGAATCAGTTAATGTAATGCTACATGAATGCATAAGATACAATGTCAGATTTTTTAACTGTATGTTGTAAATTAATTTAAGATAAAATGTTTATGCATATAAATTTGATAAACATTATACAATCGAACAAAACCACTCACATGGCTTCAAATTAAAAAAAAAATGTTTTGAATAAAAGTCAGTTCTTTGAATTGTATATTTGTAAACAGAATTATTTTTAATTTCAAAATTGGCTCCCCTTGTCTTTGGTCGACAAAATATCATATTTTCTATTTTTCCAGCTCCGGCGAAAAAGCCACTGTTATTGGTCCAATTTTGATTCATCAGCTTTTAAATTTTCAAATATATGTTAGCTCCGATCTTTACTGTAGAGATGTTAATTGTAAAAATGCATTTATTCTGCAGAAGCAATGGTACCTTTAATGCTATAAGCATGTTTACATATACATTGACCTGTTTTGCAAGGCTTTAATACTTATTTTCTCTCATTAAGATTATTTATGTAATATGTGCAATATTTCATTATATCCTTAAGTGAATATACTTCAATTCTGACTAATATTTACAAATAACTTGAAGTTACCCTTGTCCTGGATAAGACTCAACTTTAATCATGTACTTTTCAAAAATATTAATAGTGTGAGAAATATTACAAATATCTAGTTTTCTTATTCTTTCTATTTCTTTTTCTTCTCTTCAATCCTGCATGATAGTGACATATCGTGAAATCGGTAACGATTCTTTTCATATATAAAACATATTTACAGAAGAAAATTCGAAGTTGAAAAGATATGCACTACAGATTATAAAGTTCTGATCTTTTTAGACTTTTCATTGTACATTCAATATAGGTTATTATTCTCATGAATAAGGGAAAATAACAGTTGAAATTCGCTTTCATTTTAGACATGACTTTGAACTCTGAATAAAAATATGAACACCATTATAAGTAGTCTTTCTGTCCTAAAATCCTTTTTATTTTTGCATGTGCATTGTGACTCATACCTAACATTAGGGTGCAGTAGATCGTATATCTATACATTCATAGTGTATCTATTAGCAAAACAGCGACAAGTTCTAAGTAATGTATTTAAGAAATTGACCTACCCTAAAGAAGCCTCTATCTATAGATGTAATTGTTCCATTTATTCTGCATCTTCCTTCAGTTGAGCATTCTGATATTGGAGACACACTGCTTCGTGTGCTGTTCTGTGGTGGCTTTAGCATACGGCCACCTATTTTCCAACTGTCCAGTAATTCCATCCATTTTGCTTTACTCACACCCGGGAAATTATCATACCTGTGTTCACATATTGATGAATTGTCTCCCTGTGATATCTGTTCGGCAGATGGTATCGTTATAGTATTTGCCCCAAGCCTATTTGCAATGTTATTCGTATTTATCATATAGTTCTCGGGACAAAAATCTACTGGAGAGTTTTGTTCTCTTCCATTGTATCTTTGTGCAGTAGGCTCTGTTATTAAATTGGTAGCATCAGGATAATCTGCTGTAGGTACCAAATTTTCTCTCGAATTTTCAACTGGAATTTCCGAATTGTTTCTTGGTAATTTCGGGGGATATGGACAATAAAGCTGCATTGGAGCTGCTTCCCTGTCTTTGTCAATTATACTGTCAGTATCAGTGTTTGAAACAGACGGTGTGGACCCAAGATTCGGAAAATCGGAAAGGTTCTCCCAGTCGTTGATGTATCTAGTGGAATGTTCTTCGGGAGCTTCACTGACAAAAAATGGAATATTTGGCTGAAGATCACTGTGATTTCCTATATTCGACGATCTTTTTATATTGTTATTATCGGTATTTAAGTTAGTCTTTTCGCGTTCACTTTGAAAATCCTTTTTTTTTACAGGATCCATGAAAAAACTTGGATTCATAATGCTATCCTTATACTTAGAATTGTCATTTTCAACTCTATAATCTGCATTGTTTGTTTTTAAATTCTGAAAATGTTCTGAAATAAACCCTGTTGAGGTGTTTTTGGCATTTACATTGTCAATTTTTCTACTTGGATTCAAGTTGTCGTTTATGTTGTCTCTTGCTAACCACAATGACGGATTCAATACACTGTCTTTTGATTTAACATCATCGTGTTTAATTGTATTGGCAAATTCGTCTGCATTTAAATCCTCCGCATGAATAGATTCTGTACACGAAGTTGAATTCGCTATACTGTTTCCCTCTTCTGTTTCGTGTATTCCAACTGTAAAGTCTATGTTTTCCAATTTGGTAGATCCTTTCGGTTCTGAATTATCAGTTTGCAATGCACAAGTTAAATCATTGCCAGACGACCAATTGATTCTATTATCGTCTGTCAAAAGATGGTCTTGTAACAAAGTATTTTCATTAAAGTCGTCTTCAATATCAAAACCTTCTTGGTTTGTTACTTCAGAATATTCCAATTCATCATTTTTAGGAAAAGAAAAACGGTGTGTCGCTAAAAGCTGTTTCCATTTTGGAATTTCCTCTCGGTTTGTTTCAGACGAAATTTTCCGTTCGTACCAGCAGCGCCATTTAGATTGTAATTCTTCACGTTGCCCACTATGCAAAAGTTGTACACCTTTACGATTTGACGGAATGTCATCCATTATCTTTCAATTGACAGGTGTTAATTAAAAATTTATGCATAGATATGCATAAATAAATAACTAAAAATTAAATACTTGTCACTCAATTAGCAATACACAACGACTAGTGCATCATGGGTAACGAGAAACCCAAGTAACTTTTTCTACTTAAAACTAGAAAGAAAAAACCGAACGATAATCTTCCTGATTAAATTGCACTCGTAGCACACAGCGTATTTCAAGAAACGCCCATTTTATAAAAAAATTAAACACTTGATTTTTTAACTTTAATATTAATTTTAACTTTTTCACCTTAGTATCATTAATACAAATCTCACTTATGCAAATGTCTCAACCTTTACACCTCTTAGACGTTTAGTTGTTCCCCTCCTTTAGAATGGAATGAAATTTAATTATTCTTAAATGAATCATTTTACGCAACACATGTTAGAATTAAAGGTTTATCTCTCTTAGTAAAACATGCAAAAATTCCGTCACACGCCTGAGAGAGAAGTGCCCTATCTGCATGTTTGAAGTGTAATCCATTTTTTTATGATAACTTCAATGCATCATCGTATATAACAAACGACTATTCTTTTACTAGTCTGTATATATATATAAAAAAAAGACTTATTGGTTTCTTCTTGCAAAATTATAATACCAGATTCATCAACTTAAGATGATAGATCTTTTTTATATAAAATATGTTGAATCTTTTCATACTTTATTATGAATACATAAAGTTCATTGAATGTTAGGTCTTTTTATATCTAGATTGTTGACATACACTTATTTTATATACAACAAAAAGTAACGAATACGGTATTGAATTCGAAGATAAACAGCTCTTTAAAACACAAGCTTACTGTAACATTTATATAGAATCACATAAACACGTTTTGTAAAAAGAAAATTTAAATTGAAGTTTAACTTTTTCTTCCCAAAATGTATTGGAAAATATATGATAAATATATTGTAAGAAAGTGTGCATTTCCTTTGTAAGGAAGATATTTCTTATATATCATAAGTAGGTTTAATCACTTTTGTTTGAGAAACATCCGCTTTCAAATAATAAATGATTTTGAAAAATAATGAAAATTAAATTATGTGTTACAAATATATGTAGACAGTAAAAAATACTGCAAATAAATGCAATTTAAAAGTGTATCAATTCCAATAAGTAAATGTAAAGTATATAAATTACCACCACTGTGTCCTTTCAAATGTTTGCTGAGACTTAGTCGCCAGGAGATCTGCTGGCTTAATGCTTTTATGTTTGGTATTGGTATTTCTAAAATGATCTTTTTTTTATTTTGAAATATCAGTCTACGCATCATATAATCATCATAAAACAATTACTCCTCACTCAAATGACACAATTTCAAATATTATGTTCTTTCGGATACACAGGTCTATTTATGATATTAATCTTCTTTTTTGCAATGCCTATCTATAGCGAACCACAATAATGCACACAGAAATCTTATATATTTTTATTTATTTGGTTATATCTTAGTGCCCCTTATATTAATACAATGTACAGAATCACATACATTCTAAGTGACAAGTTATACTATATATTGACAATTCTGTTTTTGAAACCAATTGCCCATAGGTCGTATTCCAGAAAAAAAAGTACTAAAAGTTCAATAAAAAATTATAAATTTCATGAAATATTACCAACCTAAGGCCTTGGATTCTTCATAATTTGCCCTCTTTCTCCTTTTCTTTACATTGAAATATTCTTTGATGTAAATAGCAGAAGAGAGTTGAGATTAAATTAAATTGAAAATTAAGGCTAAAATTTGCTGATAGCGTGATAAAACCTGGTGCAAAAAGGTAGGAATTTGAGTTTTTAGTAAGCTTGCATTCATTTTAGTTTTAATGATTTTTCCAGACAAAATTTAATTTGGTTAATTGGAAAGATCTACATTTTGACATTAAAGTGATGCGTGGATTAGTTTTTGTTTCTATTGATGACAGGTTTCATCAAGGTTTGCATTAAACTGTAAAAAAATTTAAGAATTTCGAGTTGTCTTAAGCACAAAGAATTAAGCAGTCTAAAAGTTTCAAGGACTTTCATGAACAGCATTTATGCATCTTTCACAGCTTATGATGACAAGTGTTGAACATTTATAAGAATACTTAACGAATTCTAACAATCTCAAGCGAAACCACTTAATGCATCTGCTTTTATATTTGACATTATATAGTTATGTCACGTATGCGAATTTATTTAAAAGGGTGTGTGGTAGTTATATTCTTTTCTAGGCTGGTTAGTACTCTAGTATACTTATCTCCTGATTGTAATACATATTCATATTTAATATGGATTCATATAACTAACACATTGGCCTGATATTATTGCTAGTTATTGCGAGTGCGAGTACTGCCTTGAATC
This sequence comes from Mytilus edulis, assembly GCA_019925275.1. Classification (NCBI taxonomy): domain Eukaryota; kingdom Metazoa; phylum Mollusca; class Bivalvia; order Mytilida; family Mytilidae; genus Mytilus; species Mytilus edulis. The sequence goes on from CM034350.1 coordinate 68,464,655, forward strand.
GGCATTAGCCTGCTCCTTTTTCGAAATCTACATGGGTGTCTTTTACACGCAAGAGATATGACAGGGATTAAGATGATGTATAAAAATTTGTCCAAGTTGTGATTGTAGATTTCGACGATTTTCTGAATATTGCATAGTTCATTCAGTTTCATAGGTTGCATCATTAATTTGTTCATTTGTACCCCATGAGTAAAGCCATACAAACACGTTATCAAATTATGCAGCAATTAAATTCGAAAAAAAGGAACAATCCAAAAAAAGATTACAAACATAAAATTAGAGAAAACAATAAGGTTTCTTCCAACGTACGGAAAAAGGCCTAAATATCCACAAAACACTTAATAAAACCACATGCAGGGTACATCTTACAAAACAAATGTCACAACGTGAAAAGGTTAACAAGATAACGGATTCAAGATAAATAACGATTAAAACTGTGTTATGACAGATTGGTTGATACGAATCATATCCAAAATGTAAATACTCGCAGCAATTTAAAACAATCATCATCCCTCTACAAATTAAAGATATAATTCTGAAACTTGGTGTATATTAATAAGCTGATCAAACCTACTGCATTATCATATACAGATACAAAGCATATCTCGAACGTTTTTCGACAGTTCGCAAAATAAGTTAAGTATTTTTATTTTCAACAAAATGCCATTCAGATCTTTAACGAGAAGTAGCTAAAGTTTACATAATTATATTGAATTGAAAATTAAAGTAAAAGTTTGTGGAAGGCGCGATAAAACCAGGTGCTAAAAGGTAGGAATTCGATTTTTTGGAAAAATTGCATCTTAACTCGAGTGGTCTAGTATGTTTGTGTTTTGACAACATTTATTGTGTTTAAGAGGAATGGAAAGATTTGCAAATTTTGGCACTACAGTGATTCTTGGATTATTTTTTGGTTTTTCTTGATGACAGGTTTTATCAAGGTTGCAAAATTGTAAAAAATAAGAATTTCGAGTTGTCTTAAGTACAAAGAATTGAGCAGTCTTAAAGTTACAAGGACTCATAAACATCATTTATGCATCTGTCAGAGCTAATGGTGATAACTGTTGAAAATTAAAAAGAATACTTAACGAATTCTAAGAATCTCATGGGAAACCACATAATGCATCGACTTTTACATTTGACATTATATAGTTATGTCACGTTTGCTTATTTATTTGTTTATTTAAAAGGGTGTGGTGGTTTTATTCTTCTTTTAATTCGGGCTGGTTAGTACTCTAGTATACTAAGCATATTATTAAAATGTATAGCAATAGTTTATATGGAACCATATAGTTATTGCACATACTGACCAAATATTATTTGTATCAAATGTCTGAAAATAATTGCATGATAGCCGTGAACATTTTTAGCAAAAATTGACGTATATGAAATATTTTGTGAATATTATAAATAAGAAGATGTGATATGATTGCAAATAAGATAAGTCTCCATCATATACGAAATGACAAAGAGTTTCACTGTACAGCCTGGAATAATGGAGAAACCCCGTACCGCATTGTAAGCTATATAATATTTTAATAAATTTTACACTACCGTAATAAGCGTGATTTTCTCAACACTTAGAGATATCAATTTAATCCTGTAACAAATGGAAGTTTTTAACGACCTTGCCTGGCTATCATGTAGCATGTAATATAAACGACAATATATGTATTTTAATATAAACATACAGAGACAATTCTAAAAAACAGTATTTCTTACATTTGTATGATGTCGATGTTGTAGTAGAAAGATGAAATAGAGAATTAAGATTACTTCAATATTTAACGCTTTACACGACTGGAAATCAATGTTAAAGTTAAAAAAAACAATTCAGTTGCATAGGTTGCATTATTAGTGAATGCATTTGAACCGGGAGAACAAAGTCCTACAAAACCGTTATCACATAATGCAGTAATTAAATTCGACAAAAAGGAAAAAGCAAAATATTATTACAAACATAAAAACAAGTTATCACATAAATCCTCAATTTAATTCGAAAAGGAAAAATTCAAAAATTATTACAAACATACAATTAGGTAGGAAAAATGCCTTAAATATCCACAAAACTTGTATACACACATAATAAAACCACATGCACCATAAACCTCAAAATACAAATGTCACATTGTGAACCGGTTAACCAAGATAACGGATCCAAAATATATAACAAATAAAACTTTGTTATGACAGATATATGAATCATATGAAAAATGTATATACACTCACAGTAATTTGTAACAACCACCAAGCCATTACTGCAAATCAAATATATAATTCTGAAACTTAGGACACAAAGTTATAACCTGACAACAAATGGAAGTTTTTAACGACCTTGACTGGCTATACAGCCCTTGCACGGTCGGTTTATAACTTGGTCAAACCTTAAGAACTTATATAGACAGTTGTTGTCCACTCATTTTTTATGTGTTTTGTCATTTGATTTTGCAATGTGATTAGAGACTTTCCGATTGAAGTTTCCTCGGAATTCGGTATTTTTGCGATTTAACTTTTTTTATAGATAGAAAACACTTCTCCAAATATTTTCAACAATAAATCATATATCCAGTTATTTTCAATTCACATCTTCATCATACTGTAGCTGTAATTTAGTGTATTTGCTCTTAAGTTTGTGTATTTCTTAAAAAATAGAGGGGTTCAATCAGACACGTTGGAATACAAAGCTGGTTAGAAACAGAAAGCACAATAAGTACCCGTAGTTGTGTGAATTATCTGTCGGACATTCAGCAACCGACAATACACAGCTGTAGTCTTTAATACATGTTAGAAACTTGAGCACACAATGCAATTGTTCAACATCATTTTCACTGCAGGAAATGTTGTTCTTTTCAAAATTTAATTAAAGCACAACGAAGATGTGGACTTTGCTTATATCTACTTTAAAGCGGTTTTAGTCTTTCATTTCAGGGCAAGTAGTTTTTTTAAAATATGTAGAGTATTATTAATGTGTTCAGCTCTCGTATTTCTTAATATGCACATCATTGACTGAGGTATGGCAACATATATAGTCAAATTGACTTCTCCTTTCCAGTAGTGAAACTCGTGTTACAATCATGAGTCATGTCAGTTTGGATTAAAGACGTTGTATTGATGCTTGGTGTGTGGAATATGCACCGCTGTCTGCATATAAAAAAACCACTTTGCAACAACTATTTAAAGATACAGATTGCCTGTGTCAATGTTAAATACTTGTAGTAATCCAACTTGTACTCTTTTTACAGTGTCAGTTAAATTTAAATTCAACCCTATAACTCCCAGCTGACCAACTATTTACAGAAGTTATTTCTTGTTAATAATGTTCCCAATATGCATAAAACAGAAACACTTATCAAGTACATTTCTAAACTTCATTTATGGCTCAGATAATGGAGATGCTCATGAGACTTCTTCAGAACAACAATTGGTTAATGCTGCTAGTAGAATTCGATTTCTGATAGAAATAAATAGACTGTGACTTCAGATAAAATTTCAATTAGTGCAATTGACAGGGGAACAGGTAATATGTGTAGTTTTTCTTGAGAGATTTATATAATTTTGGAATTCTATGCTTGTAAGCTAGTTCCTTTTTTCTTTTTTGCTGATCATTCAAATAAGCTAGCAGATGTTTATGATATGTTAAATTCACACTTATTCAAAGGGTTCTCTTTTGTGGCTGGATTCTCGGAATATACCCAAATTCCTTTTTTTATTGGGTATTTGTAGTAACATGCTTTGTAATCAAGAAATAAGCTGAAAGATGACTCGGTTGAACTACTTCATATCGCCTTTAAAGTAAAAGAGGATAAATCTAAACCAATTTAAACAATGTGTGCTATTCAAATTTAAATAAAATGTCTTAAGGTAAATACGCACATTGCAACTAAGGACATAAATATATTTGATAAATAAGAAGTTGATCAAGAGATGAATATGGAATGCAGTATACAGCACATCATGCCCACATCGAACGGACTGCTATAAGCCAGATAGACAAGGGTAAACAAGTGAAACTGCGAGCTACTGCTCACTGATGATACCCCCGCCGCAAGTCATAATATTAATAGTGTAAAAATATGCAAGTGTTAGGTAAACAGGAAGTTGTCGAGTGATGAATCTGAAAACGCATCACACGGTATAGCTGACTTATATAAATCTTGAAACTAAATTTCAGAAATCCTTGTATTGTAGTTCCTGAGAAAAATGTGACGAAAACTTTCAACTTGGCTATCATGTGTAAAATCATACAAGTGTTCGGTAAACAGGAAGTAGTCAAGTGATCAATCTGAAAACGCATCACACGGCATAGCTGACTCAGATTAACCCTGAAACCAAATTTCAGAAAACCTTGTATTGAAGTTCCTGAGAAAAATGCGACGAAAAATATTCATGGGACGGACGGACTGACTGACGCACTGACGAAAGGACAGACAGAGGTAAAACAGTATACCCCCTCTTTTTTAAAGAGGGGATATAAATACTATTCAACAACCTTCAAAGTAGGGGTGAAAAATATCCACATTGGGAAAACTTTAAATACCTCTGCTGGTGGACTATCAGTCCCCGAGGGTATCATCATCTCAGTAGTCAGTATTTCGGTACTGACATGATTTAACAAACTTTACTAAAATTTGTCCGGTTATAAAATTATTAAGAAACTAAGGTTTCAACTCCCTCAGGCAAAGTTGGCTTTAGATGAATTTGGCTATTTATTTTAGATATTTTTGACATACAGCTCTTCAACGGTTTCGGTACTTATACATCTTCGGATTTCAAATGTTTGGCTTTGAGCGTTCCTGATGAAGGTAAATCCAGAAAAGCGCTTCGGACGCAAGAAATTAATAACGTGTTGTTTTCAATATTTTACATCACTGGGTCGATACCTCTGCTGGTGGACTCAGTCCCCGAGGGTATCATCAGCTCAGTAGTCAGTATTTCGGTACTGACATGATTTAACAAACTTTACTAAAATTTGTCCGGTTATAAATTTATAAATTATTAAGAAACTAAGGTTTAAACTCCCTCAGGCAAAGTTGGCTTTAGATGAATTTGGCTATTTATTTTAGATATTTTTGACATACAGCTCTTCAACGGTTTCGGTACTTATACATCTTCGGATTTCAAATGTTTGGCTTTGAGCGTTCCTGATGAAGGTAAATCCAGAAAAGCGCTTCGGACGCAAGAAATTATTAACGTGTTGTTTTCAATATTTTAAATCAATGATGCAGAAGAGAAAAGCCAGAATAAGAAGATGGTTGCTAAATCTACATATAAATTCTTATGACAGTAAAACTGACTATAATGGACAATTCGAATATAAAGTAAAAAGTGGAATATACAAAAACAAAGGAATCCAGAATCAAAAGTCATAGAAAGACTGAAAATACCATGGACAACAAAATTACAAACAAACAATATGATTCAACACTAGAAAACAAACTTAAAATTGATTGAATTGATTGAATTTTGGGGTTTTAATCCCACTTTTAAGCACCACATTTAGGCTATTGTGTGGAGGCCAGTTTTTATTGTGTGGAGGAAGACGGAGTGCCAGGAGAATACCACCAACCTTTGATAGAAAACTAGCAATCCTTGTCAATTAAGATTGATGTCGAGTGCACCTGCACGAGCGGGGTTCAAACTCACAACCACAGTGTTGACTGGCTAGTGATTACAGAAGTTACTACTAAGACAACTCTGCCACCGATTCCCCTTTACTAAAAATTGAAGAACAAAAACCACAGCAAAACTTGGGCAACAAATCAAATTAAACATTCTAAATTTGATGCTTTTGAGTACTTTCTTTGATTTACATTGACACTGCCATAAAAGTTGATGATAAAACATCGAAATTATGATAATGATTTTGGTTCAGCAAACAGGTGATTCAATTGTAATTAAAGTTTGTGTTGCCATATCATTGCTATAATTTTATTTTTAATATAAACATATAATAATCATTAACAAAATTTAATAACATTCTGTCTATATATATATATGTAGTATCTACATATCTGCACTTAATCATCAAAGGTTACATAGTTATTATTGCATCATATACATTCAGTTATCTCAAAGATTTATGCAAAACCTATTTTAAGAGGTAAAATATGCAAAACAATACTCAGTTACTAAAATTTACGAGTTTATTTGACTTTGAAAGAACATTTCATTTTAACTGCTGCAAAAAAAACAGTGAATATTTCATATAAGTTAAAATAAAATGCTTTGCAAAGTCAAAAGAACTCTTAACTAATAATAATATACATAGTAAACTTATGTAGAATAATAAAATAAAAATTTTGTAGAAATTTTGGTAACTAAGAATCATTCAAAACAATCTTGACATATTGTTGTACAAAAAAAGAATGAAAAAGTTTCTTGAACTATGATCCTTATATCATGATTTGCATAAAAACTATTATGAATTCTCAATGTAGCCTATTTGCACTGACACAACACAAGACAGTCATCAGTCAAGACTTTATTTTTAGAATGACCACAATGATATTTGACAAATCTGAAAGGTAGCTTAAATTGATAAAATCTGACACTTTCTACAGGATTCTCAAAAATCAGTCAAATAAAAGACGAACATTTTTTGTGTTAAACTTTGTCATCTCAAAACTGTCTTCTTATTTATTGGTACTATTGAAATTAAGAATTCTTTTATCTTAATTTACTTATTTTGTTTCAATCAGTCAGCATTCCCCATGTTAGGCATAAAGTTAATACACTTGAGTTGTGTGCTAAACAGTGGCGTTAAACCCAATCAATTAATAGAATAATCAACCTTTTTTTAAGGCCATGAAGGCAGTGGTTCATTATCTTTACCTCAACTTATGGCAGACATTGCAAAGGCCCAAGCAGTCCAGACAATAAAATATGTGTCTATATGTAAAATAATCATTATAAATTATCACAGAGATCAATAAAAAGTCAAATTTTAGTATATAACTTAGTACTAGAATCTATTATTCTCCATGAATCTATATTAATAAGTCATCCAGTTCTTTCCATAATACCACAGGTTCTTGATGTTTTCTTTGCTTTAAATAGGAATCCATCTTTCCATCGAATAAACCAAAAATTCCACCTGTAAAAGAAATTTCATTCTCAGATATTGAAATCTTTTTTTTTTAAACCAAAAGAGAAAATCAAAACATAACAAAGTCATAAAATTGATTAAAAATATCAACATAAAAATAACCTAAGGACAACTTAATATAAAAAAAAGACATACCACCACTGAATCGACAATGATATACATGTAGTTGTGTTCAATAACTATTTCAGAGGAATATGTCTATGAGCATCAGTACATCATTTGGCCATACAGCTCTGAACTTGTCTGCATATTTTATCATCCCTGTCATTGAATGTTCCTGATGAATCTATGAAGAGTAATTTATATGCCAAAGAGAAATACAAATAAATAAGAGGCTGAAGATCTAAGGTACTTACACAATCACTAAAGATATTCCATCATATACTTAAATCATATAGCCTTATAAACGTAAAAAGACTATATACTGATATATATACATTTATATATCAAGCAAATGATAATTTTATTAAACTAAAAAAGTTTCAGTTCAAATAAGCCAATCAGAAAGTTGTTCTCTGTTATATCTAAAGGATTGTTAATATTTGGGGAAATTGTAGTTGCGTATTTACCTGTATGTATAAATAAAATTCTGTTTCCTTGGAACCTATCTGGATTTGATGCAAGTTCTTGTACTAGGCCATTTGCTCCTTTACCAGAGTAACAAGGATCTAATATAATACCAGTACTTCTACTCACGGACTGTATAAATTCTATAAAAAAAAGTTTACTATTAAATTCATTCTTTGACTACTGATTTTCATGGTTTTTCTGAATGGCTTTCTGGACTAATTATACAACTGTAAACCAGATTTTACATATTTAACCATTAAAAAACCTAAATTGTGCGACTTTTAAATTCTCATAAATATTAGTTTTGATGAATGAAAGTCAGACATCCAATGATTGATGGTATGCAATGATGAAGTGTTCATTTTCCATCTTCGTAATTCTCATACAAAAAAAATGTATTACGCTTTATTACTATTTTATTTCAAAAGAATTAATTATACAAATGAAAGTACATTTGTACCATTTTTTCAATGTTATTGTTTTCATTAAGTGACACACTTATGGCCCAGTTAACATCTCTAATGATTGTTTATCCAGCAGAGGACATTTCATCTCATTGATAGGACATTTTAATAAAGATAATGGTTGTTGACAGAAAGTTTCAACAAAATCTGTGACCACCCGTGCCAAACTTTGGTTGATTGTTACAGAGAATGGGTGTTAAATACAGCACTAAAAGTCTAAAAGGTTGAATCCAATGTTAAAAGTCGGTTCTAGAATGGAATTCATATCATAGGGAAGGTACGTAATGGGCTCTAGATATACCTCCTGTACAATACTGTTTATAAAATTGCATTACAAACTGTTCTTTCTTTTTATTTTGTCTAGATTGTGGTACACTTGGTCTATAATTCGTATTTATATATATATATGTTGTTTGCAATTTGATAATAGTTTCAAGAAAAAACATAAATAGCTGGGTGACAACTTTAAATTGCTCATTATAATGGGCATGGACCGACTCTGGACCATTAATTGTTCGCTATGAATTACACAGAACTTCTGTCAAAGCTCAAGAGGGAACATAGAACCTTTAGTTACATAGTATTTGGTTAGATAATCTGCACATTGGACACATCTCTTGTCGTATTTCCATGATGAACATATCTCGTTTTGTTTATATAGATTAGACCGTTGGTTTTCCCGTTTGAATGGTTTTACACTAGTAATTTTGGGGCCCTTTATAGCTTGTTGTTCGGTGTGAGCCAAGGCTCCGTGTTGAAGGCCGTACTTTAACCTATAATGGTTTAATTTTTAAATTGTTATTTGGATGGAGAGTTGTCTCATTGGCACTCACACCACATCTTCCTATATCTATATAAACAGGCGAGTATTTATTCAACCAGGTAAGTTTTTGACAAAATGGGCTATTAAAAAAATACAGGTGAACAGATTAAACCTGCGCTAAAATGGGCTCTAATGTCATGCTAAGATGTCCTCTAGTAGTAGTAAAAAAAAAAAAATGTCCTGCGCCCCATTTATCTGCTGATTTTTTAAACTCAATTTTTCAAATTAGTGTCATCACTTCTGATTACAAGTGTGCAATATTTAAACTGTTCACTTTGCAATCTACTCCAATTGAGACCATGTGTAATAGATGCATGAGACAATTTGCTAAACTAAAGCAATAATTGAATAAAAATTTTTAGATTAAAAGTCGTCAATAATGAAAGAAATACAAGTAAAGAAAATGAACACTTAAATTTGCAATGCCCACAAATCATGATGTAAAGTCGTTAAACAACATATGATTATTTACAAGATTCATATTTTTCCCTTCATTATTTTTGTAACAAATCATTGACAGGTTGCAGTAACATGTATTCTTTAAAATTTTAAGTATTTTTTCTCTATTCTTTTTTTATATTTCATGTTCATTATTCTTTCTTCTATATATCTTGTGTCCATTATTTTATATTCATCACATTTCAGCACTAGATTATTGTTTTTTATTTTTTTAGGGGGAGGGGGTTTCTATTTTTCCAGTTTTCATGGATGGCTTTCTGAACTAGATATGTCACAAGAATTTTACATATTTTACTGTAAGAAACCTAAATTGTACTACTTTTTTTTATCATGAAACATTAGATTTGATGAATGAAAAATTAGATTTGATGAATGAAAGTCAGACATCCTGTGATCGATGATATGCGATGATGAAGTGGTCATTTTCCATTTCTGATTTTTTTTCTCAGAAAACTTAAAACCACAAATTCAAGAACCCACCACATTTTGCTCAAACAATAAAAATTGATAACCACAATTAAAAGTACTTTCACAGTTCAACATGAAATGAAACGGTTAAATTTGGTTCTTGTTTTACTTGTTCTACTAAAAAGATTTCTTGTTACTGGAATAAGTATCTATAGGGTATTGACATGATAGGAAATAAGTTTGAAGATGAAGATATGAATATGTTTCCACACAACATGAACAATGAGAGAGATTTATCTAGGAACAAGGAGTTTTAAATTTGTCCTGATTGTTTGATTGATTGAATGTTCCTTATGAGGTGCTGTCCAAGTGTTGTTACTTTGTAGCCGATCTATAATCCAAGATGGCCACCAGCTGGGGACTTAGTTTTACATAGAACCCTATGGGAAATGCATACAAAGGACTTCTTTTAGAAAACTACTGAATGGAATGATACCAAACATGACATGAATGTTCCTTATGAGTTGTTGACCAAATGTTGTTACTTTGTAGCCCATCCATCTTCCAAGATGGCTGCAAGCAGGGGACTTAGTTTAACATAGGACCCTATGGGAAATGCATACAAAAGTCTTCTACTAGAGAACCACTGAATTGAATGAAACCAAACATAGCATGAATGCTCCTTTTCTATTCAGGTGCTGGCCAAGTGTTGTTACTTTGTAGCCAAATTTTATCTCTTTTTATATGATTTCAATAAAAAAAAAAAGTAGAGTCAGGTGAGCGTTACAGGATTTTGAGAGCCTCTAGTTCGTTTTGGAAAGGAAGTTGCTCTCTCTACGATTAAGTCTTCTGGATGAAGATTGTTTATTTTTCTTCAATATGAAATTCAAAAAGTGTTTTAAACTTATTATCAGTAACTGTCCATCTTTTTTATGGGATATCTAAGATGTTTAAACTTCCTCTTAACAGAAGATATTTCTATACTTTCCAAATTTTATATAATTGTTAAGGCTATCTGTCTAAAATAATTACCACCAATCAAATTTATTAAAAGTCCCTTCCTTCCATTCAATTAAATACCAATTTCCATGGATTTCGTAGGCACATGTTAACCACGAAATCAAATGTTCAACGAACTGCTAATTTTCTATAAGGGTTTATGCAGGCTTTGGCAAAAACATGAATTCATACCAGGGCTTCCAAAAAATATTTATGCCAGCCGGACATTTTATATCTGATCCCGATTTTAATCCCTAAGACTAAGTCCCAAAAGGCAATTTAAATGAATTATAGTATTAATCAGATGGCCATCCCAATGACTGACATTAAATAAAAAAAACGTTTATTAAACTTTACTTTGATATGAATTTGATGTTCTGACGTTAACTGTTAAATTGACAGTGCATAATTTAAAGTGTGCACATCAGCGTGCTCATATCTGCCTTAGTCTCTTTATTTGGGCAAAATGATGTTGTCAAAAACTTTACTTTCGTTTTTAAACCGGATGTTGACATGACAATGGTAAAACATGGACCATATACGGGTACGTAAAATCCGTGAACATTTACAAAGCACGACTGAGTGAAGAAGCTCTTTCCACGTTTTTTCTTCATCAAAATACTTCAAATGAACTTTAGATACAGGTTTCAATGATAATTTTAGCATTTATGAAGAAATGTAGGATGCATAATTAAACTTCCCACCTGTGCACATGCGCACTTGTGTTCTAGTTCATACTACGTAGTTCTGACGATTTTTCATTTAAAACCTTTTTTAATTTTTCATCAAATCATGTTTATAAATGTGTTTCTTATAATTTTAATTTTTTGGACTAAATCAATAAGATACAAACTGCTGAAATGTTAAAAATAATTGTTAATAGACCGATCAATTTATACGATGTCCGGTACTGAAAATAGTTTAACTGTCACCTGAACAGGTAGATTTCAGGGTTCACTGATTTCAGCTGTCCAACAAACTAATTAGCCTTGATTAACTTAAAGTAGAAAGTATTGAAGTAGGGGTTGTTTTGATAGTAATTAATCATCATGTCACTTTTATGACCGGAAATGTGTGGCTGTGAAAGGCAAAATATTGGGTCAAAAAGATCGTGAATTATGTAAAAATGACCGAAAAAGCCTTGATATCTAAAAAGCAAAAGACCGTTTCATGCTTTTCCCAGCCGGACTTTTACCGGACATTATATAATTGTCCAGAATATATGACCGTTTTGGAAGCCTTGATTCATACATCCATGAAAATGCAAGTTTTCCTCAATCCACAAAAATTAGAATCACTAAAATAAATGTCTTATGAATCAACAGTATTTAGGAATAAAGGCATTTGACATTCTAAATATGATTACAAACTGATAATTGTCCCTCAATATATTATTTAAATTTTATAAACAAACCTTGTTCTTCAGGGGTAGATAAGCCATACCCAAGTCCTTTGTAACCATCAACAATATCTATTATGTCATCAGCACTAATCGAATCACCAAGTCCTACTTCTTTTAATGCGTCGTTGATGTGATCAATAAATGATTGCTTGTTATCAGAAACAGTTATTGCATGGATTCTGTATTCAAAATAGATCAAAATACATAATGTAATTGGGTGGGGCATAAAAATGTGGATTTCTATGTAGAGTATTGCTTTCTCTTTGAAAACTCTGAAAGTTTGTTATCACTGTTATGTAGTTATAATTCATACGTATTAACTGGGTATGAGTGGAATAGTAAGTTAATTGTCAAAGAGGTGCGACTATTGCCCTGAGGCGTAGCCGAGGGCAATATGTGTCAAAGAGGGGATTTAATATCACATCAGGAGCTTTTAATATCACATCAGGAGATTTATCAGATGAACAAACTTTTTATTGGAAGTTTCCATATTTTTCTGCAAATATACTTAACAAATTCATTTTGAGGATTGACTTTCACAGTAACTACAACACCTCCATTTCAAAGACAGAACCTATCCTTTTAAATATGTTCAAATTTGATTCAGATTGGTTAAAGCAGATAACTATACAAGTACCTGAGTTTTGATTGGTTTAGATAGTTAGCTATAACATTACCTGAGTTTTGATTGGTTTAGATAGTTAGCTATAGAAAGTCCTGCTGCTGTTCCACCACTGCCACAGGCAAACACAATATCATCAAAGTCTTCTAAAAGACCCTAGAAATTATCAAAGATATCAATCAGAGAGTATTCTTGTTCTTTTTGGCAGTTTATTTCCACAAGATATGTATTCATATACAAACCCTGCATTTCATTTTCTAGAAATGGGAGTATTCAAAACACAGATAAAATATTCTACATGGCCTGTGTGTTAAAAAAATAAATTGTGAGACCATACTATTTAGTAGTTGAATTATCCTTAACTAGATCTTTAAGGAAGATATCTAGGTTTTTACCTTTTCCTCCTTTGGTTTTCAGTTGATAATTGTCCCTCATTGATGAAGGCTGTACAGTGACCTATAGTTGACAACTTCAACGTTATTTATTCTCTGTAGGAGAGTTGTATCATTGATTATAAAACTGCATCTTCTTATTTTATGTCAGTAGAATTCATTTCAACTGACATATGTTCTTAATTTATAATATCTTTTCAAACTCTGAAAACTCCAAAGAACCAGACTATATCAAAAACATAATTTTTGGTATGTGTTTAGAATGGCTAACCTGTTCTTTGACCATGTTGACAGAAATGCTAAACAAGTAATTTAGATGTTTTAATACATGTACCTGAGAGATCATTTCTTGGAATGCTGTAAGATAACCATATAATCCTACAACATTTGATCCACCAATCGGTACCAAGTAAGAATCTTCTCCTGTTTCCTTCCTATAAAATAAAATAACTGTCAATGGGAGATAACTCAAATTCATAATTTTCTCAGTAACACATTTGTTTCTGATTGATATATATACATTATAATAATAATTTGTTTGTGCAAATGTTTCACAGACACTTGTCTCTGAAAAAACCCACAATACCCCTTTTATTAAGGTATATATACAAGTTTTCAAATTCTGCACAAATTAACCTTATAAACAAAACTGTGTGGTACATTTGCTAAAATTCTCTTATAAAGTAGTTATAAAATGTGTCAAACTTTCAGTGTGTATATAAAGGAAATTTAATTTAAAAAAGAACATACATAACATTCTTACTTGATGTGACCTGCTAGTTTTTCCATCCTTGGTTTTATGTCTTTCACATATTTGCTTGTCTTTGGTATCAAATACATACTAGCACCACTCATTTTGTCCAATAAAACATTTCCTTCAAATATTACATTAGCACTGCAATCTTTGTATTCAAGTTTACCGGTCTTAGTTTCTATTGATTCCATTGTATAAGGCTATCAAAGAAATCAGTTTACAAAACTAGTTTAGAAAAGTGAATTAACTTAGCTGGCACAGGAGATGTAATTTGATTTCATATGAAGAAAAGAAATTGAGGAGTTAAGCTTACTTATTTATCATTTTATGAAAGCACTTTTTCATCTTATCTAAAAAGTTGTGTTATGTAATTTATTTTGTTTGCATTGTGTTTTTGGGGATTTTTTTTTCATCAGCTGTTTTATTTGTTTTTATGTTTTGTTTGGTGGAGGGGGATTCATTTAATCAAATCACATAAAGTCTAAGCTAAATACTGTTTGTCTCCATAAAGTTATGTTCACAATTCCTTTTAATCTTTATCAATGTAAATCTTCTTTCTCCGTCTACTTTTTGTAAAAAAATTACAAAAACAATCATGAAAATTACAGGTTTATATACAATTTTACCACAGATAAGGCAGAAAGAACTCTTTCTAGGCCTTATTAATCAGCAGTTTCGACTATTCTATTAATAAATAAAGTTATCAATACAATAACCTTACCACTTCTGGACTTCTTAACAGAAGATGACACTTCAACCCAAGCTGTGCTGCAGCTACTGCTGTAGACCTGGCAAAATTAGACTGAATACTACCACAAGTGATGACATTCTTACAGCCTTTCTCAATGGCATCAGCAAATAAAAACTCAAGTTTTCTCACCTGAAATGAAGCCATCGATAATTAAGTACCACTCTAAAAAATTTAAATGTTCAAAATATATATTTATGTCTTTTTCAATAAGTTTTATTTTAGCCAATTTCTTTTCTTTCTTTTTTTTACTTTTTTATTTATAATCAGGAATTGCCTAGATTCCTTTTTATTTGTTTTGTCTATTCTCTGGTATAATCAATCAAAAATTAAATGTCATTTTCATCTGCTTATTCATCAATACCATAATTATCAAATAATAAGCATATTTTAAACTGGTTTTCATGTTGGTTCTTATGTTATGCTGTTACACCAATGTTCTATTTTAGAGGTTGATTTAGCACTTCTTAACATGTTTAAGTCTTTTTGACCCAACTTTCTTTATATATCTGTCCAAATTGAAAAGCCTTTAGTTCATTAGTTTAATTTAGTTTAGTTTGAATGTATGTAGTCCATAGAGTTGCTTGCAAATTATAGTTGACTTGTGACCATCCTTGTCCTTTGGTCTGAGGTTGAATGTTATCTAATTGAATATCATACCACCATGATCACATGTCCTTAGTTTTTATCAAAATATGACAAAAGCTCAATGTTCAGATAACCTTAATTGCAACATACCTTATTTCCTGACAATGTTGACCAGTCAATATCAACACACCTTATTACCCGACAATGTTGACCCAGTCAATATCAACACACCTTATTACCCGACAATGTTGACTCAGTCAATATCAAAACACCACATTACCAGACAATGTTGACTCAGTCATATCAACACACCTTAATACCCTGACAATGTTGACACAGTCAATATCAACACACCTTATTACCTGACAATGTTGACTCAGTCAATATCAACACACCACATTACCAGACAATGTTGACTCAGTCATATCAACACACCTTAATACCCTGACAATGTTGACCCAGTCAATATCAACACACCTTATTACCTGACAATTTTGACTCAGTCAATATCAACACACCTTATTACCTGACAATGTTGACCCTGTCAATATCAACACATCTTATTACCTGACAATGTTGACCAGTCAATATCAACACACCTTATTACCTGACAATGTTGACCAGTCAATATCAACACACCTTATTACCTGACAATGTTGACCCAGTCAATATCAACAAACCTTATTACCAGACAATGTTGACCCAGTCAATATCAACACACCTTATTACCTGACAATGTTGACCCTGTAAATATCAACACACCTTACTACCTGACAATGTTGACCAGTCAATATCAACACACCTTACTACCTAACAAAGTTGACTCAGTCAATATCAACACACCTTATTACCTGATAATGTTGACCCTGTCAATATCAACACACCTTACTACCTAACAAAGTTGACTCAGTCAATATCAACACACCTTATAACCTGACAATGTTGACCCTGTCAATATCAACACACCTTACTACCTGACAATGTTGACCAGTCAATATCAACACACCTTAGTACCTGAAAATGTTGACCCAGTCGATATCAACACACCTTATTACCTGAAAATGTTGACCCAGTCAATATCAACACACCTTATTACCTGACAATGTTGACCCAGTCGATATCAACACACCTTATTACCTGAAAATGTTGAATCAGTCAATATCGACAAACCTTACTACCAGACAATGTTGACCCAGTCAATATCAACACACCTTATTACCTGACAATGTTGACCCAGTCAATATCAACACACCTTATTACCTGACAATGTTGACCCAGTCATATCAACACCTTATTACCTAACAAAGTTGACCCAGTCAATATCAACACACCTTATTACCTGACAATGTTGACTCAGTCAATATCAACACCTTATTACCTGACAATGTTAACCCAGTCAATATCAACACACCTTATTACCTGTCAATGTTGACCCAGTCAATATCAACACACCTTATTACCTGACAATGTTGACTCAGTCAATATCAACACTTTATTACCTGACAATGTTGACCCAATCAATATCAACACACCTTATTACTTGACAATGTTGACCCAGTCGATATCAACACACCTTATTACCTGACAATGTTGACCAGTCAATATCAACACACCTTATTACCTGACAATGTTGACCAGTCAATATCAACAAACCTTATTACCAGACAATGTTGACTCAGTCAATATCAACACCTTATTACCTGACAATGTTGACCCAATCAATATCAACACACCTTATTACCTGACAATGTTGACCCAGTCAATATCAACACACCTTATTACCTGACAATGTTGACCCAGTCAATATCAACACACCTTATTACCTGACAATGTTGACTCAGTCAATATCAACACCTTATTACCTGACAATGTTGACCCAATCAATATCAACACACCTTATTACCTGACAATGTTGACTCAGTCAATATCAACACCTTATTACCTGACAATGTTGACCCAATCAATATCAACACACCTTATTACCTGACAATGTTGACCCAGTCAATATCAACACACCTTATTACCTGACAATGTTGACTCAGTCAATATCAACACCTTATTACCTGACAATGTTGACCCAATCAATATCAACACACCTTATTACCTGACAATGTACATGTTGACTCGGTCAATATCAACACACCTTATTACCTGACAATGTTGACCCAGTCATATCATCTCTCTTGATGTAAACTTTAAAGCCAATTGGTACATTTGGAAGTCTCCACTCATGGATTGGTGTATTCATATTACCCAGCTGAAAAAGATTTGAAAGTCAAAGTCAAATTTTGTGAGTGTTTTCAACAAAATCATAAAAATTCTAGGTTTAAACTATCAATTAAATCTGGCAACATCTGGATGGATAAAAAAAGGATTTATGAATACAACCAGTGTAATTTTAATAGTTGTTTGTTAGCTATTCCCTCACTCTTATGTTTTGCTATTAGATAACGAGTGAACGCAGGAATTACACTATCTAAGTTTAAAACAAAAACTTATACATGTACATATTTGGTGAATTAGGTCGTTATCCCCTATTGATAGATATTTTAACAAACATGATTTAATATTGGAAAAGAATTCATGTTAAAAATAATATTTCATTAACAAATGCATACTCTCTCTCAAATACATTATCTAAACCTTGGGAAGAATTGTTGGGGTAGTAGTACATATGTAGTATTGATGCTATCTTAAAATTACTTGATTTAAAAGGGTATCAGGTACTCTCATCTAAAATAAACATAAGAAATATGGTGAAAAAGAAATTATATTTAAGGAGGCTTGCGGGTATAAAATTTTCAGAAAAAAATCGAACTTTTATTTTTCATTACAAATTTTATTAATTACCTTAAGAAGTTGTTACTTTATCATATGGTACAAAAATTATTCCAAAAAATCAACACGTGTTAGCACCAGGTGACTTTTAAAATGTAGATATCATTGAAAATGCTCCAAATTATCTCCCTTTGGTGCAAAATGGCCATTTTTTTGGCATTAAAATTTAAATATCTTTTTTAACTCATTGGTGACCTATATTTTTTATTGTTATTTTCGAAAAAGCTGTACATAAACTAAATAATTGTAAAATTTTAGCCATTTCTGTAATTTAGTTCTTTTTTAATTTCTATATTACCGCTTTTTCTCCTATTAGTTCAACAGAAGAAAAGGACATTAGCAAAAATGTATGCTTTTTTCGAAGGCAGATTGTGAGCGTAAATGAACGGTGACCCCATTTTTTTATTTCATTTTTCTATTAGGTATAAGATAAAGTTAATTTATAGAAAAATATAGCGAAATCTTATATTAAATAAAAAAAATGATTTAGACCCGCGAGCCCCTTAAAGTATTGTAATATATGGAAGAAAGAATTATTTAATGATAAAAGACAAAATAAGACCTCTGGAAGCAAGCTTATAGATTATTTGAACCAAAATTTAATTTTGAGCCTTACTTATTGAAATTACCATATATATATATTCAAAGATGTGTTTTAACAAGATTTAGAATTGGAGCTTACAAACTTGAAATAGAAAAAGGTAGTTACAAATGTACTTTAATATTAAACTAGAAAATAAAATATGCAAACTCTGTAATGAGGAAATAGAAGATGAGATGCATTTTCTTTTAACATGTAAAACTCTGGATAATGTTAGAAATCCCTTTCTAAGCAAAATATATAGTAAAAATAAAAATATTTCAAAACTTGATAACAAATCTCTTTTTATTTGGCTAATGGGAAATAAAGATAAAAACATTTTGATAATAATTTGTCAATTATTAAAGGTTTTAAATATAAACAGAAATACAATATTAAATTAGATTTCTCTATATAGAATATTATGATATATGTATGATCAAATATGCATTTACATAAGTTATTTCTTTTACATTTGATAAATTATTAGTATACTACATGTATGAGGTGTGCTGTCCAATAAAGAGACCACAGTAACAGACAATTGGTCATATTATATTATATATTTATATTATTACAAATTTCCTACTTCATTTGCTTTAATATTATATCAATCAACTAAATCAAAATCAATCATATTATGTACTTTTTTTAAGGTTCATCATAAGGAATTGAAAAATATGGTGTTTACACCTCAAAAATTACTAGGAGTACAGACAAACTGTCCACTCAGTTACACAGTTTAAATCACCTATTGTTTACAGGTGTCTATTGTCCATTTAAATCAATACTACTCACAACATTGATTATATATGAGGGGAGCTTCTCAATCGTTTTCACTACTTAGTTAATTTTTGCACCTTCTGCAGGAACGAAAAAAACTGGAAGTCAAAATCTAGAAAAGTTTATAATTTTCTAAAACATAAAATGCATTTAAAATTTATATATCAAGTTCCTGTCATCCCTTAAAACTGTTGCAGGTGCATAGGTTAGTCTGTACTCAGAGTAAAATTTGGGGTGTAAATACGGCCATATTAGCTAAAAGGTTATGATGAACCTTAACCTATTTTTTATTTACTTTACATTAAGTTTCAAAATTATATTGTAATTATTCTGCTCATTTTGGGGGCGTGATTGGCAAATAAAATATTTGTTTGTTTGTTTGTTTATATTGTTTGTTTGTTTGTTTATATTGTTATTGATAAAAAAAAAACATCAAGCATGCAGCTATAGACAACTTTTGAGTTTGATGCATTTCCCTTAAAAACTGATGTTTTAATGAACATCATGCATGATAATTATTTGTACTAGTAGAAGTCCTGAACCATCAAGAGTCTCTCCCTCATTTGTAGTTGTTATCTTTCTTTCTTTTTTATCTGTTGTATTCACACAGTAGATCTAGATGCTTACCCTCACAAAATATTTAGGAATGTGTGACAGTCTATTACACCAGTTTGGTGGTGAAAATGGTGTCAAAACTGAAGCCATGGTGCCAATTGAATGTACAGTTTATTTTGTTTTATGAGGTAAACATCACTTTTGCAAATGCTGAATTTGTCTGTTGTCCTGAATAAAATGATTTGTCTCCCTTTAATAGTTTTTCGGATTATCTCTATTTGTCTGGCCTCGGGTCTTTTCCTAGACATTTACTTGAAACCATTCTGAGAGAAAAAATGAGCAATCATCACCTGTGTATGAAGTTGAGACTTATCGGCTGTTGTTTAAGCTCTGAACAAAGTGTTTGAGTGAAGGTGTCATGCCACCAACATCCTTTCAAATCAAAGTTCGATAAAACTAAAAACGAAAAGTGAAGCAAAATAGTGACAAGATGGCGGGAAACTTTGAATTGCTAAATTTGATAGGCAGTGGAACTTTTGGCCAAGCATGGCTTGCAAGAAACAAAAAAGATAATTCAAAATGTGTGATCAAAGTAGTAAAAATTCTTAAAATGTCTGAAGGTGAACTTGATCAAGCTTTGACAGAGGTTTCAGTTCTAGCAAGATGTAAAAATACCAACATTATAAAATATCTTGATGCCTTTGTTGACGAAGGGTCTCTTAAAATAGTAATGGAATATGCAGATGGAGGTATATATTGACTGAATGACTCAGAGGTGAATTAAGGGGGGGGGGGGGCGACAAATTTGATTGCTTATAGAGGGAATCATAGAAGCATGACTGGAGCGGGGCCCCCTCTTAGGCAGTCAGTGGGCCCCCACTTAGGGAAATTTCTGGATCTGGCAGTGTGTCTAGCTATTAATTTAAATGTTCATCATAACACTACCCGACCAAAGAATAAAAAGCAGCTAAAGGCAACCAATGGGTTCAAAACAGCAAGAAAAATCCAGTGTACACATGTTTACCCGAAGGGTACATGTAGTCCAAAATAATTATGACATCTTGATAGGCTTACATCAACGGATTCAAAGCAAAAATTTATAATAGCCTTCCCAAGATGTCACAATTATTTGAACTACCTGAAGGGCAGACATCAGTGGCCCCTAAACAATAATGTGTAGTTCAGTGAAAATGAACATCACACTTAATTC
Organism: Mytilus edulis; assembly: GCA_019925275.1. Taxonomy (NCBI): domain Eukaryota; kingdom Metazoa; phylum Mollusca; class Bivalvia; order Mytilida; family Mytilidae; genus Mytilus; species Mytilus edulis. Next base: position 68,485,952 of record CM034350.1, read on the forward strand.
TAGTCCAAAATAATTATAACTTAAAAGGTTATTTTATTTTTTGCTTCACTGTTATAGAGACTGAGTGAGTTTGACTGTAAGTAAAAATAAAATATCCTTTCAAGATTTCAATTATTTGGCCTAACTTAACTCCAAACATAAAAATGAACTAAATTAAAAAGACTTACATAGACTGGGTACAAAGCTTACGACATGGGACAGGGGCAAAAATGTGGCATGGTTGAAAATGTTTTGTGGAAATACATGAATTATATAAATAAAATCAAACTTGTTTTTAATACTAAGTGTAAAATAAATACTTGCATAACCAGATTTTAATGGGTGGAAATAAAACCATTGTCATCTCAAAATCTGGGGATAGATATGCCATTCATCATTTTCATTTCCCCTGTCATGCCTGTGAAATGTCTATGAATTGCTCATGACTGATAACTTATTGATGAACTCATGAAAAAAATTTATGAACCATTCAATTTTATGATCAGCAAATAGACCAGAATGAGCATGAACCAAGGAATGACAAATATTCATTAACTCCTTTGCTGTTTGGGACTACCAACCAGAATGCATTGATGTTAAACAGCCATCCATTGTCATCAGTTTTGTCTTGCTTGTGAGATATAAGTGTTTTGCTTTAACATGTTCAGGGGTGGATCCAAACATTTTGAAATGGGGGGTTCCCAACCAAGGACAAAGGGGGCGGTTCAGACCACATGTCCCCATTCAAATACATTGAGTGTCCAATAATTTATAAAATGGAACCTGCCCTGGATCCACCCCTGATGTTTGTATATGCTGCATTTGAAGAGATTACAAAAATTATGATGTACAGTTTGTAAATTGTGATAAACTTGCACATGCATGACAGGCAAGACATATATCAGTGTATTGTGTTTTTTGTTTGTAAAGATTCATATATATTAAATGGTCATGATGGTGTTTTCTTTATAAATATTATCATTATATATGAAAGAATTTGTTATCTTTTTTTTTAACCATTCGTTTTCATGATTAGACATTTATATTGTAGTATATTATTGTCATCTTCTCATGTTTATAGAGATATATGATTTCTAAAGTTTAAGGGGGTTCGCGGGTCTAAATCATTTATATAGGATTTCTCTATATTTTTCTATGAATGAACTTTATCTTATAGTTAATAGAAAATGAAATAAAAAAATGGGGTCACCGTTCATTTGCGCTCACAATCTGCCTTCGAAAGAAGTATACATCTTTGTAAAAGTGGTATTTTTCTGTTGAATTAATAGGAGAAATAAAGGTAATATCGAAATAAAAAAAGAAATTTATTACAGAAGTCGCTCAAATTTTACAATAATTTAGTTTAAGTACAGCCTATATCGAAATTATATTAAAAAATATAGGTCACCGATGAGTTAAAAGAGATATTTCAATTTTAATGCCAAAAAATGGCATTTTTCCACCAAAGGGAGATAATTTGGAACTTTTTCAATGATGTTTACATTTAAAAAGTCATCTGGGGCCAACACGAATTAATTGTTTTCAATGTTTTTTGTACCATATGATAAAGTAACAACTACAAAAGGTAATAAATAAAATTTGTAATGAAAAACAAATGTTTGATTTTTTTCTGAAATTTTTATACCCTCGAGCCTCCTTAAAAAGTTAATAAAAAGAAATTCAAAACAAGATATTTTTTATTTGCAGGAGATCTGCACAAAAGAATAGTTAACCAGAAGGGGATACATTTTGGTAAGGAGGTAAGCAAAACCATGTATTATAAGTTACATGCATGTCTAACATGAGCTGTAAATACAGTATATGTATATTTCTTTTAACACTGGTCTTTCAGCATGTTCAGCAAAGGAAACCATGTGAGGAAAAAAGTTGTTAAATGTTAGTTATATAGCTTTTGACATGTTTAATTTTTATGATTTAAATCATGTATATTGTAACATTAAAGTTGTACATGCTTTTTCGACACAAACATCTTTAAGAGAATAAGTTACATGTAAAAAATGATAATATACACTCATAATTTACAGTCCCTCTTATGTAACCTTAACATGTTAGAAAAGGTCATAACCCTCAGTTTGAGATACACGAAAAAAAATGGTGGTCCAGGAGTACAAATGTATAAGTCATCATTTTTCTATTACATGTAAATGTTTTAAAAAATGAAATTATTTTTCTTTTCAGGCAATTCTTGATTGGTTTGTACAGATCTGCTTTGCATTGAAGTATATACATTCCCAGAATATTCTACATAGAGGTATTCATATTTGATAACAAAAAGTTTGAGACAGTTTGAGTTAGAAAAAAAAATGATTAATGATAGGGATACATGTAATTGAAACTTTTGACTCAATTTATCCAGTCCATTTTCTGATGATAAATTCTCAAACTAGATGTTGATTTTGTGTTTTTTCAGGCTTTCAAAACCTTTTTTTACTTGTAATTTTTGTTGTCCTCCTTTTAATTGTGAGTTTTATAAATTATTGTTGATTATTTCAACAAGATTGGTTTTCTCCCTTGAGCCAGTCACAGCGAAAGCGAGAAAAGCAATCAAGTTGAGATGACTAACAATAATATGTTTTCCACTATTTTACCTATGACGACATTGTCATTTCATTTAGCAATGCCATGTGGCTCCTTAGTTTCAAGGGATAATTTTCCATCTCAAGCGAGTAGCATGATATGAAAAATTATCACAAAAAAAAGATCAAAGGAAAAATGCACAAAATAGCGATAATGGATTTTATCAGTAAATATTAACCTTGGAAATTGAAGTCAACATTCCTCAGAAATAATAGAATGTGTTCATGTAGCCAACAACGTTACATGACTACTTTATGTCAATCAAATATATATATAAAGGGTAACAATAATAATAATTAGATGTTTTTATTTTTAATTTTCCTGTTTGAAGATCATGTACAGAGGATAGAAAAAGATTAAAAAAATTATAATGTATGATCAACACCTTATTGATGAAACTACAAAATTTTCAATTTATAAAGGGACATGACTCAAAATGGCAAACCAAAGTTAGAGAACAAAAACAAATTTTGGGTAAAACTTCATGCCCCCTCCCCTACGATGGGGACACACAAAAAATCAACTCCAACTCTTAAAAAAAAAACCCCAGCACCTGCAAAAATTGAATTGGCTTTTAGCTCGGTCTAGCTTATTTTGTTTACCTATCATTCATATAAACCATTAATATAATATACATGTATTGATAATTGTTTATTATTGCAGACTTGAAGACACAGAACATATTTCTTACATCACAGAATGTGGTAAAGATTGGTGATTTTGGAATAGCCAGGGTTTTAAGAGACAGTGCTGATTGTGCTATGACAGCAATTGGAACACCTTTCTACCTAAGCCCAGAAATATGCCAGAAAAAGCCGTATCCTTGACTATGCTAAAACTAGAAATACTGCCACAATTATAAATAAGTTGAGTAAACAAACTATACATGAATTTGTAACAGGTCAAAAATAGAAAAAGTTAGAACTTTTCATTAATTCATACACGGAAACCAAAGTTGGCAACATCAAAATTTGATACCAATGCAATATAAACTTATAAACAAATAGTTTTATTCTACCCGTAAACAGTAGTTTAGGCATTCATGACAGAGTGTGATTTCAGAATTCATTGTAATATGTTGGTGCCATGTTGGTTTTGATTTTTTTTTAAACATTTAAATACATGTATTTACAAATTTACAAAAGTACAAATTGTAGGTAAAAGAAGTTGTTCATACTTAAAAATCTCATTCCTACTGGAAATGGTGAATAAATTCATATGTAAGTACACTAACATAGAAATAAAATGGAGTGAAAACGAAAACTGTTTTTTTCAGTGCCATAATCCATGTAATCTGGCAATATTTACTTTAAGTTACAGTTTTAAAAATAACTGATGCATTTTAAAGGTACGTGAAAATACAATGTTATTTTGTAATAATAATTTCCCTGTAAATATAAAAATCTAAATGAAATTGGTGCTTACTGTTGATTTGTACTTAATAATATCAGATATAACCATAAAAGTGATATGTGGGCCCTTGGCTGTGTCCTTTATGAAATGTGTACCCTTCATGTACCTTTCAATGCCAAGGATTTTGATTCACTAGTGATGAAGATAATGACGGGCCAGTTTGATCCTCTGCCAAGGTACAGTACATATTACAAAGGAGATTCAGTGAAGGTTGTATGAAATAAGACTTGTTTTTTGTCATTGTCAGAGTGTTTTTTTCTAAAATCATGTCACTGAGCTTAAGGATGTTTGCTTGTCATGTTTTGGAGTGTTTATCAGATTTTCGGAATCGTCTGGTTTTATCTTTCAAACGGGAAAACCAACGGTCTAATACTAGTCTACATGTACCTTAACATCTCTTGAAGTTGAGCAATGTTAAGTCATTTACTGAATAATTTTGTCTTGATTATAAATAGGAAAGACCAGAAATATATTAGAGTTAAGATTTTAACCAAAGTTTAAACTATAACCATGTGCTTAGCAACCATTAGTATTGATAATTAAAAGGTCTAACTGAGAACAAAAATATTGATGAAAGTAAACTTATCTGAGTATTGCATGATATCACAATGACTTTTACTTTCTATTTTAGTCACTTTGGTACTACCATAAGATATCTGTGTACCAGATTACTCGACAAAGACCCAGATAAAAGACTTTCTGCAAATGAAGCTTTGAATTTTTCACCTTTGAAGACATTTGTACAAAGATATGAACCAATCAAAAGAAAAATTCCAACACTGGCCGTGAGACGGTTTTCCAGTAATTCTGAGAATAAAACAATCAGGAGAAGATCGGGTTCAGACAATTTTAAACCAATGAAAAAAGAAGAAAAGAGTGTCAAGAAGTTAATGAACTTTGTATCAAAAGATAATCAGGACCAGGCCATTAGAAAGCAAAGTGACCCTTTACGTAGCATACAGGTTCAGGAGAAGTTTACCAGACGACCAAGTATTAGAGCAGAATGTCCAAGCCCCAAAAAGAATAGCATTGACTGGATGTCTGATAAAGAAAATGTAAATACCTTAAAATAAGGATAGAACACGGAATCTGATAAATGTCATATCCACAATGTCTATATATTGGTTAGGTTATTTTGTCTGATTCAATTATCTATCTCATCAGGACCAATAGTTGCAAAATAAGACTTATATTTGCAATTCAACCAGTGTCAGCAATTTTTTAATAATGTTCATTGGTCATATTCCTGTGTTGGCATGTACAGCTTACACTTATTGTCATGATATATTGAAACTAGAGTTGAAATTGATATATATATA